>VWZV01015105.1:28209-158596 GCA_013397155.1 Irena cyanogastra
TTTTTTTTTTTTTTTTTTTACAAAAACTATTGCCTTGTAGTTTCATTATCTCAGATAACATTGTCATTTTTAGTAGGTATGTTGGTAACAAGTCTGGTGCTCAAGGTTGACATCCTTTGTTGTGGTGCATGCCACACAAAGAGGAATGATAGAATCCAGGATGCAGTTATGCTTTCCTTGGTTCTTGTCAATGTAATTCAATTTTATCTCTTCTCTCAGAGAAAAAGGTCTCTACTAGTCACAGAGAAATAGTGAGGAATTTCTGAAAATTATCATTGTAAAATGAGTTTCACTTTTATGTAGAGCACAACACAGCCTGTAATGCCTGAATTTGATGGAATTTTAAAAAATGTTATTATTTACAACTCAGATGTATAGATTTATTATCAATTCTGCTAATTAAAATAGAATTTTAATAGACTCTATTAATATTAGTATAGTATTAGAATAATGGATAGGCAGAAAATAAAAAATAGAACTGTATAGATATACATAATATCACATGAAATTTCAATTATTTTTACAATGATTTTATAAAGTTTAAAATTTACATATACCAGAGAAAATACAGACAAATGAAATATAAACACAGAAATATCAACCAAATTGCTGGCATGCTCTCATGTTCTTTTTGCCTGGACAGCAGCAGAGTAAGGGCTCAGGGGCAACATCTAGTTCACCCAGCCTAACAAGTTACTTGGTGTCAGCTGAGCCCTGCTAACCACCTACCTGTGGGTGGCAAATGCAAGCTGATATGGTTTATATTACCTGTCCTTAAGTGTGGTCTCAGCTGAGACACACTTCATTGCATCATCTCCAGGCTCAGTGCGCTTCCCTGGCCACCTCTGCCGGCAGGAGATTGCTGAGTTGCACTAACCTGTTTGTGTGCATGTAGGGATCAGCTGGCATTGTCAAACAAATCTTGCAGTGATCCTCTAAGCCGTAACCAGCCCAAATTATCTGCCTTCTCCCATGACAGGAGGGCATTACCTGCCTTCTCCCATTTGCCGCAGGACTGCAAATTAATGATAGGTCCACACCTCCCTGCTCCAGTGCCTTCAGATGGCAAGGAGGCCAAACCAGTACAGATACATAGTTCCAAAAAGGTGGAGCAAGGCCGGACATTTCAGGAGCATTTTAGCAGATGGTGTCTGTAAAAGCCAGCTCACTGTGAAGTTAGGAGATCTGGGTGCAGCTTTCAGTCAGCAAGATGCTTCAGTCCTTACTTCCCTTTAGCTGAGCGAATTATCCCTCTAACTGCAACGATCCCTCCTCCGTGCTCACTCCATGTCTGAACACCTCACTGAACATCTCACTGGTAGCCCTGCTGCCAACCCAGGGTGACCTTGATTAAGCCTGTGAGGAGCTCATTGTACCAGGGTGCTGCTGGGGCCAAGAATTTAGCCACATTCAGAGAAGAATTGGAGATTTAGACAAGAAACATGATTACCAGAGCTATTGTAGCTAATGCTAACAAAAGCTTTAGAAGAGAGATAAATCCTCGTGCTTCTGGGTACAGGCCAGCCTCTACCCACTACAACTACACTAACAGCCTAAGACCTCCAGTTCCCAAACACCTGCTTTCAGAAACCTTCCACGCACTGTTCTCTGAGCAATGGCCATCATCAAAGAAGGATGAAACATCAGATGTAATTTGAACCTTATCCAAAATTGCTAAATCCTCTCAGCCTGTTCTTTGTTTAAGCTCCAAAAACTTTAGAGGATAATGGTGAATGCTTAGAAGTACTCAAGTATTGGATCCTCTCAGGAAACAGTGATGCTGCAAAGGAAAGAATTGTCATAGCACACACTACCAGTAATAACAATAATAAGCTCAAATCATGCAAATATGCCAACTGATCAAACTGGTTTGCCTGTCAAGTTGCTGTCCATACCTAACAAGGCAAAGCCCTTTAAAATTTCTCTCCAAACAGGATACAAATGACAGCTTGTTTTTGGAAAGACAATTCATCTTATTGAAAAAAAAAAATCATCCTCTTATTAAAAAAAAATCAAGGAAGATAAGACATTTTTCCTCTCAAGTTACCTATTTCCACTTTGTGTGTTTATGTATATATATACACAAAACCACAAACTTAAAATTTGAGTTTAAAGACCAATTATAAAAGATTGCATAATATGAATGTTCTGCATTCTTTGTCTACTAAAATCCAGCTTTTTGGATAGATGACAAAATTCTGATGCCATTTCAGTCCACAGTTGGATAAGAACTCCATCAAATAATATTATAATTGGTAAAAAATATGTTTTCATTTTATCGAGAACATCAATAAATATAAAAATTATTCACTGAGAAGTTGCACACAATATTAAAATTCTGTGGGTTTGCTATCAAAGCTGTTAAAAGAATCAAACACCTCTGTGTGATGGGTAGAGGTTTCCAGCTAAGCTGCTTAGGTAAAATTCACTGTGCTCTTCATTCAAAATAAAGGGACAGTCATGTCAGTGGAATGATTTACTCAAATGGGTTCAGTTGTTTGCAAGTTTGATATCACTTGTTTTGGAAAACAGACAACTGTTGGGACACTGGCATTCATATGCTCTAATGCTGTTGTGCTTTCATAACTTCTGATTGTCAGAGTCATGAGATAGACCTGGATTTTTTGCATTTTAGAGTCCAGTTGTATGAAAAAAACAAAGCACAAGCTGTATGCTGCATTCAGATGGGACCATGCTTATAGGTATAGAGAGACAATCACAACTATGGTAACAAAATTTAAAAATATGTATCTGCTGTAATAAAATTTTTACAGCCCTCCTAGTATGGACACAAGTAAAGCTGCTGTATATTACTGTAACTGCCACTTCTAGTGATGTAACTGCATTCACACTAACTTACACGGATTAAAACCAAATTTCATCCAAAGCTGAAGTCACACTGGTTTAATTTTTGCATTTTAGTGGAGACATGAAACCTCTGAAGGGAGCTTTCTGGGGTTTTTTGCAGTACTGGCATCTTAAAGACATCTGGAAACAAGCACAGGATGATATATTATCACCAAGGCAGCGATTCAAAATTTACTGTATGTAAACACTGAAACATCACAGAAACACTGTCCTTTCAGCAAGCAGCCAAACAGAGTACAGGACTGTTGCATGAATTTTCCTGCAAAGTCTTTAGCAGCCAGACTAATCCCAGGCACACCTCGTGCTGACCTTTACACACATACGCACAAAACTTTCTGGGAGACTTCCTTCCCCCAGTCCTTACTTACTTCATCTCCCAGCAGGGCTGCCTGCTGGACCTGGTGATCCTGCTTCCGTAGGAAGGGAGAGAGCCTCCACCTACCTTGCTCTCCTTCCTTCCCTCCCCAGTCCCTCACCCCCTCTCTTCCCCTCAGGCTGGCAGGATTCCTCGGGCAGAGCATGCAATCAGTTTGCAGAGAGCAGCCACAGCCGCAGGAAAGATGCAGAAGCACAACCAGAAGGAGCACCTCTACAAGCTGCTGGTGATCGGGGACCTGGGAGTGGGCAAAACCAGCATCATCAAGCGCTATGTCCACCAGAACTTCTCCCCCCACTACCGGGCCACCATCGGGGTGGACTTTGCTTTGAAGGTGCTGAACTGGGATGCTGAGACCGTGGTACGGCTGCAGCTCTGGGATATTGCAGGTGAGTACAGAGCAGAGCCCTTTGCCCCATAATCTGTGGAAAAAAAATACAAGATATAGACCCTCAACTCATTTGTACTGATCTGAAAGCTGGGAACCGCCACTGCCTATGCAGTGAGGGAGAGCAGATCAAGGAAAGAATACTTTAAGGGCAGCTTGACATTTTGGAGATTCCCTAAAACCAGCAGACTCCCAAACTAGGGAAGTCAGAGACTCAGAGTAGAACCTATGCTAGCTGATTTTTCTCCCAAGCCCTTGGACATAGTCAGGGACCCAGGCACCTCTCTCCAAAAGCACCAGTTGTTTCCCTGCAGCTGACAATGTTCAGTTTTGCCTCCTCGGACTAACAGATTTCTGTGATGGGAGGAATAACAGCAAGAATGTCCTGTTAAAACTTTTTATTTTCGTAGAATAGATGAGGCATTCAGTAAGATGATTAAAACTACTTTTATAGTTTAAAAAATAAAGAAAATATATACCTGAGTTAGTTTATCGAAATACCTTCCTTCTTCCTCTCTCTCCCACCTGCCCTCCTTCAGTCCAATGAAAGCAACTTCTTATGTGTTTTGGAAAGCAAAATGTTTCTATTTGGTAATCATTCCAGTTGTTAAAAGTATAATTACTCGTATTTGAATACCCTTGTTCCAACATCACGCAAAAGAAAATATGATTTACCCTCTGCAAGGAGAAAAAGAGTAAAGTCGAGATATCCCCATATGCTTACATCATTAAAACCCACAGAATTTGACAGTGTTGCTGTCAGTGCTTCAGAAATTTTTGATTTGGCTTTGAATTAAACACGCAACTTATTTTTGCCACCCCCTTTCTAAAAATTAATCATTTTTGTTTCAGTCCACAAAATAAGTTTATCTTGATGGCATATAACCCATGCTGTAAGTAATCATTTTTCATTTAGTGAATGCAGGAATCAAATACAACTGTAACAATAGATTACAGCATAAAGGATGGCATTTAAAAACTCAATTAAGTTAAGAAGTTACTTTCGTTAAATAAGGAATAAAGGTGAACATCATATTAGCTGTTAGGCAATTGTACCAGCCTGTGGCCTGAGTTGTGGGCTTATTGATCTAGTCTGGAGCAGCACTGGGTAAAACTGGTGAAATGAAAAATTCTTGACATTCTTATCGGTGGAGGGAGTACTTTTCTGCTGCACTGAGCTGTCTCATGTCTGAGCTCTGAATTTGGCACTGGGGTACGAAAACTTATGCAACAACACTGCTTTATGCAAAACGTAAACTCTGCTTTTTCACACTCTAATACAGTCTTGTGGTTTTATGGTTTTAAATATATATATGCTCTGTTTTCTTTATTAAAAGATAGAATAATGGGGCAAACATTTATTTTACTGTTCATCACTGGCTGATTGTAACAACAAATACATACACTGCCAGAAAAACCTTTCTGCATGAGAAAAAGGCATTTAATAGTAAATTCTGAATGTATCAGGGACTTAATGTATTTTGCATGCCTTGTTTCAGAGATTTATTACACTACTAATCATGTGCTGGCGGATCATATGATGTAGCTTTCAGTCAGGCTGCAAAAGCAATTACACCTAGTTGTAGTACTGAATGACTAGCATGCTTTCTGAGTTATCACACATGACAGAGAGAATTACAGCACAGTACTAAATTTCGTATGAATTGCCCAATTCAAAGCATCATTGTGAAGGTCAAGACAGTGGTCGGTAATAAAAAGAGTTGCTGTCTTAGCTTTAATGACTTTTGCTTAAGGATCTTTAGCTGTTGCTGGCTGTACATAGAGAGCAAGTTCTGTGAGCAGCCCACTGAATTTAGATGATCATGGTGCAGGCATAAAAGTTGTCACACGTGAGGCATCTGGCTGGTGAAAGAAAAAGAGCTTCAAAAATGAAAGAGAAGTAAAACTGATTGGAAATATGGAGAGAATGGAATTGGTTTCTCCTGGCTGTGGCTGGTCGCGTATCATCATTTGCAAAATACAAATAGGCAATGAGAAGAGGGAGGAAAATAAAATCTCTGGTCTAAGAACATTCTCTCTCTTTTGTTGGACTCTCTGGGATCAGGTCAGGTTTATCTTTTGGGGAAAGGAAACACTCTCTGACCAAGCTGAAAGATGTTGGCTTACCATGCAGGACACCTTGAATTGAAGGAAATTCTGCAAATACATCAATAATATTTCATATCAGTAATTATATATGAATACATATTTTTATATGTATGTATATATAGATATCAGGAATTATTTTCGCTCTTATATCCTCTTCCCTCTCCATTATACAGGCAATGAACCCAGTACCAAGCATATGTGTACTCCTCCTTGCTTTTCACGGGTAGTAAATGTTTAACAATGTAGAAATAATTTTCTTTAAAATATTCTGAGTAAAACCAGTGTCAAGCTTATCTACATTATTAGTAGGGTTTATGTGCATGGTGATTTCATTGGAGGAGTGACATATTTCAGCTGTAGGTAGGACCAAGCTTGGTAGGACCAAGCAATTTGGCCTGGTTTACCCCTACCACGCGTAAGAAAAAAAAGTAAATTTGGTTCATCTAGTGCCATCTAATTAAACGTAGTTAATATTTGTATAGCATATTTTTCTGTGTTTTTTAATTTTGTAAACAAAACTATATTATGCGAACAAAACTATAACAGCGAAATGCTGAAGCTGCATTTATTTAGATGAGAGAGAAATGCCAAAAACCAGAGATAACTAAGTATTACAAAAATTAATTCAGGGATAATGTAGGCTCTGCGTCACACGTTGTTACATTAAGACAGTGGTTTTACTGCATACTATATTCCTGAAACTGTGGGTTAGGCAGGAATAGTAGGATTAACCTCAATGTTATATGATGTTATGATGTTTGTAACAAAATGCTGTCATTAAAATCTATGAACTTATGTCTGATTCAGTGAAGTGCCTAAGTTTGAGGTGACTGAATGTTTAGTATTGAGTAGGACTGAGAGGTGATATGCATGATAAAATTCTCATTTTCTTTAATTTCTTCACAACAGTTCCATTTTGTTTCACCTTATATCACAAATTATTAGTTTTGGTGTTCCTGTTAAAGTGTGCCATTACCTCTACTGCTGTGTCATACGACGTTAAATCTTTCTCCTCAGTCAATTTCTGGTTTTGTTTCTTTATCTTTTCTGCTGCCTTTGTGTGCATATCTTTTCAATTCATTAACAAATTGTTAGAAGGAAAGCTTTAAAGAAACTCTGAATCATATTTTGTACAAGGTTACTGTGAATGGGGTTGGCCCTGCAGATGCAGGCTGGCACTCTGCTTCTGAAGAAAACAGCTGTTGCAGACAGCAGATCTGGGTGTATTTCCTATTCCCTTCTCTGCAAGGCTGCTCTCTGTGCTGCTGTCTGTGTTTTGTGCCCAAGCAGCCCAGAGATTTCTCTGAAGACCAGCTTTAGCCATAGATTTACTGCAGGGAGAAGCTTTGGACATCAGAGAGCAGAGAGCAGCACATCAGAGCCTGTTCCCTGATCCTCTTCCACAGCCATCTCAGCATCCTCTTTATCATTCCTTCTGCATTTGAGTGGTCTGGGTTATTCATTGCTACCAAGAAGATATTGGTTCATATTTAGAAGTCTGGTTCTCATCTCATAAAGAGTTGGACCAATGCTTTGGGGAAAGAACAGTTCCATTTCCTTTCCCAGTCACTTTCACCTTCAGAAGCAGAAGACTTCCCACAGATACAGACAAGTGTCTCTGCCGTTGTAAAGTTTTTAGGATTGTTGTGCTGCAGAGAGAGTAAGTGGAAACCTGTTCGCTAATGCCAGGCACAGCACGTCCTCAGCATTTTGGGCTTTCGGCAGCTGCTAAGCAGTGCAGCACATATGCATAAATAAGATAGTCATGGTGATTTCTAGGCTAAGTTACCTTGAAATTACTGTTCTGCAAACATAAATAAGTCTCTTGCTGTGAGGGTTTTATTTCAGTAGAGATTGGTGCTGGAATCTGTGGGCCAGATGCTGCTGACAGCCTGCTTTTCCTCATTCTGGGGTGGTGAACATCAGCTCAAGGTTGCTTAAGCTTCAGTCCATAAAGACAATTCTTTAAATTCAAGTGTGAATATTCTGAAAGATGTTTTGAAGTGAAAGGTAAAAAATGTTTAAATCTTCTCCACAGTTCCCAGCTTCTCAGAGTTGGCTAAAGGCTGTCTATAAAGCAAGGTGGTTCCCAAAAGCATTGTCTCTCAGGACAGTGGCAAGAAGTAGCATGCGTCATAAAACTCAGGACTGGGCAGTTTCAATCAATTTTTAATTTAAATTTTTGTGCCACATTTCAGATGCTGTGGTCAAGATTGTGGAAATTATCTGAATTTCAGCACTTTATCGTTACTTTTTTAACCTTTATTAGAGATGTAGTGGTTACTGAAAATTGTAGATTACTCTACACATTTATTTGGGGTAAATTTCTGCAAACTATGAAAGTTCAGCTGATGGTTGCCTTAAACCCATGAACTGATAGCTTTGCCTGCTGCAGAGGTGCCAGTGAGATTAGGATAAATGTGCAGGCAGCTGCCCTTTAGACAGGGCATGCTTCCCTTTAGTAGAAATCAGGCTGCTTTGTTGCCTTGGTCACACTGGATTCGCTTCCAAGTAGAGTAGGATTCATCTGAACTAACAATTAGACATTTCTTCTCAGTCTCCGGCTACAAAGGGATCCTAACCTTCAGTACTCCCAGTTAATTTTTTAATCTAATTTAGAGTTAATAATCCCAACATAATGCACCGTCTCAGTGGGCAAAGGCCATTGGAATTGTGGGGTTTGATGCCAAGTGCCAGTGGTCTTGCTAGGGATGCAATAAAGTACTATGGGCCAGATCAAATATTTCCCAAGCTTCTGACCCTTGCAGTGAAAAGCAAAACCAATCTTCCCCAGTCGCTCTTGCAGTAAAGCAGATTCTGATGTTCAAGGTTGCCTGCGAGATACCACTGAATACCTAATGGTTGATCTATTTTATAGACTAATTCCTGCCTAAGACATTGTGTTGCTGAAAACCTAAGGCCAGATTTTGACATCTTTAATACATCAAACAGTGCCTGTTTTTACGAGTAATTCTGCCAAACGAAAAGGTTTTAGGAACCTCATCTATTAATATAGGATTTCGTTCACATAAATGAGAATCTGTGAAGAAAAGAGTACTTCTGCATCCTTTGACATATTATTTAGCTTTCCAAGCTCAATGCAAATACTAGAGATCACTTTTTCCACAATTTAAATTAAATAAAATCATTATGCAAAGGTCATAAAACTAAAACTCTGATTTATAAAGCACCTCTTTTTCCATTCAAACTTGCCTGATGTCTTTCTGTCAAGTATATTGATACATTAATTATAACTGATGGAGAAAAAGACCACTTCAAAAACAGTTTAGACAGTTAATCATGCAGGTCCATTCTTTCTCTTTCTTTGAAGTTGTTGGTGATGGAAATTGGTTATCCCTGTCTTCTGCAAAATGCTGCTTTTACAAACATATTGGCTTTTCTGTACAGTGAAAATCCTGTGTATCTGAAAAAGCAGCAGGGAGCCAGAGGAAGAATCAGTTCATAAAATTTCCCAGAAATTTGTGGGCCTCTACAAGGCAGAAGATCACAACTTAGGAGCCTTTTATTCCTTTAGTAACTTTCTTCATGGTGAATGATTTCATGCTGCAAATGAATAATTTAGCTGATGTTCTGTGACACCATGTCCCACCTATCTCAGCGATCTGTGTCCTAATAAACATGCATGAGGCCTGAGTTGAGCTGCTCTTAGATCAGCTACAGTGTAAGCATCTCAAGAACTTTGTATGAGAAGTATAAACTACTATAATACAATATCCATCAAAAACTATTTGTATATGTTGTTTCTTACCTCACTGCTATGTTGCTAATCAGACCTTGGCTTTTGGTGGAAGGTACCTTCTTGCAGACGATAAAAGAATTTCTCAACAAGGAGATTATTGAATAGCTCATGACTTAACCATTCATCTGATTAGCCCACTGATAGGAATCATAAGACATTTGAATAAAAGTATAGATGAAAGAAATTTCGAATATGACCTCTTCTTTCCCAGAAATAATCTGTTTCTTTCCTGCTTTATCAATAGGACACAGTGTTTCTTTAAGATAAAAAAAAATTTGACATGAATTTGGAGAAGACAGGCTTCTCCTTTAGTTTCTGTATCATGTGAACGACTGTCTCCTTGCTGCCATAGTACTTAAAACTAAAGATAAACATCACAAACTGATGGTGTTGACCCCCTAAGTGGGTTCAGTGCTATTTCCATTAAATGAAAGTGCGTGGTCTACAAGCCCAGCAATCGGTACTTTTCCCTTCTCAGCCCTCCCTTACGTTTGACAGCACAATTTCCATCAGACAAATTCTCCACAAGTAACCTTCCTGGGGTCAGAGACAGACTGCCAATCTTCTTGTCTTCCTAACGTACTCAAAATTGCTCACATTGAGAAAATAAGGCTAGATACAGGTTGGCACTCAATGCTTCTATTTCCATAGCACTTTTTCCCAGCTATGGAAGCATGTACAAGAGTTGTCTTGCTTAAAAATTGCTATTGTTGTGAAATGTTTCAGGAGCTTATAATTCTTCTTTGGATCACAGCTCTGCTGCAGACATTAGTAGAAAATCTACTTTTTTCTTTTCAAGAAAAGTTCTGTATAATTTATTTTTTCAGATTTCCCATGAAAACAGCAGATATATTAACAAATCCACAGCTGATCAACATACCACATCCTGGTGTCATGTGTTAATTTGTTCATACTTTTAATCATATAAAATGATATATTTACAAACATCCATGTACTGTTAACTCCCAAAAAATTCTATCCTTTCCCATAAAGCACTTTGAATTCAGCAAACAAAACCATGGAGCTTCTGAACAGCTCTAGTATGAAACTCTCCTCACAGATCTTTTCACTGGAGCAATGCATATTGCTACTGCTGTGCTATTTCTTAGAGCACTTTCCATGTTTGTAAGGCTTTCACCTTCCTCACCTCTGTGTTTTAGTTTGCCGATAAAAGTAAACTTGTAATTACTCTGGTGCCTGGCATGGCTCCAGAGCTGTGTTATGGTACTGCTGGTTATTATCATTGGCATGAGAATATGCAGGATCCCCTTCATGCATGACTAGTTCAGTTGTGTTAGATGTTTTAGACAAAGTGCCATAGTACCAAGGAGTTTTCAATCTGGTACCTGTATTTTTTTTTGTGACTCTTGTTGAAAGTCCTATAATGTACCCAAGGACTCTTGGTGCTGTCCACAGACTGAGAAATCTGGCAGCCTAATAAGACTATACATTTATTATTCACTTATTACTCTTATTATTCACTTATAATGAACTTCATTAAATTTCCTTGGGTGTTGGCTTGAAAATTCCTTTTTCATGCAACACACTCCTGCATTTTTATACAAATTATTCTAGCATGGTACTTATAATTATTTAGGCAAAGAGTAGCTTCCCAGGGACTTATAAAATGAAGTCCTGCCTTCAGTAATGTTATCTTAGAAAACCTGCTATGTGAAATATTGACCTAGACTGGAAGAACTGATTTTTACAAGATAATGTGTTTTTCCCCTCCTACTTTCTTCATTGCAGGACAGGAAAGATTTGGAAACATGACCAGGGTGTATTACAGAGAGGCTATGGGGGCGTTTATTGTCTTTGATGTTACAAGACCTGCGACGTTTGAAGCAGTGACAAAATGGAAAGAGGATTTGGACTCTAAGTTGGTTCTTCCAAATGGCAAACCTGTGCCAGCAGTCCTATTAGCAAACAAATGTGACCAGGGAATAGATGTTCTTATGAACAACGGCATCAAGATGGATCAGTTCTGCAAAGAGAACGGGTTTGTGGGCTGGTTTGAAACATCAGCCAAGGTAATGTTTCAGTTTCTTTTCAAATGTTACTAACGACAGAGAAATCAGTTCCTAAAATAGTTAATTTGATCTAAATGTGCACCTTGGAAAGCTCCTCTCTTGGTAGTATTAATTAAAGGCAGATTTTTAGATATGTAGTATGCATTTCTATTTCTTTTAGGTCTTTTACTGCAACATTCTGAAATGCAGCTGCTGTAATGTGATAGGCCAGCAGTAAAGTATGTACCTGGTCAACAGGTTACTGTGCAATAGCCTGGGGAGGGGGATGGCCTTAGGCAAGGCATAAAAGCTACCTCTTGTGAATGATATTAGGATGTTTTTCACCATTCTTAACATTGAGTATTATATCTAAATATTTGTATAACTACTTTGTCCGAGAAATGCTGATTAGAGGCAATAGCTTCATTGCCTCATTTCAGAACTAAAGTCAGTCTATTGTAGTACTTGTACAATGTTCACTGTTATAAGATCTCATTCTCAAAAGCCTTTTCAAAAAAATCACATATCTGGGGAGGAAGGAAATATCAGTGGTCAAAGTGCTGAATGAGCTGCTCTGAGGTTCAATTCTTTGCCTTGGTACAAATTTCCTGAGTGCATAGGATATTATGAGATAAAAATCAGAGAGGGCACTCAGACTTTCAAATTATAAAGGCCAAAAGTACATTGGTACTGTAGATCAATTTGAGATGTCTCAGATAATTTCAGTTCATGCAAGATTTGGAGAGCTGGCATGCGAAATATTGATTTGAAGACAACAATTCGGTGCATATTGTGTCGATTGTATCCACCTATTATGAAAGCTGGTGTCATCATTGACAGCTCTGGGGACCTTTTGGATGTTTGAAATGTAAACAGTTTGGTTCTGGTTTAACTTAGATTTTTAGTAGTCTGGAAAAAGCCAAAATGCTACATTTGATTGTCTAATTACTTTTAAACACTTTATGTAAGGTACTTAAGAACTTTTAGGGCATATATCTGTGTTTTACTTTTCTGGTCTTGACATCTTCTTTAAGCATTAATATTTAAAAGATGTTTCCCATATAATCAGCAGAAGTAACAGCAGGGAAATAGCAGCATATCCCAGACTGCCTCAAGCGTTGCTTGAACTCTGGGCTGAGATTGCAGCTTTTCAGTACTTAAAGGGGGCTTAACAAAGATGGAGACAAACTTGTTGTGAGAGCCTGTTGTGATAGGACAAGGGATAGTGGTTTTAAACTAAAAGAAGGTAGATTTACTCTAGAGATAAGAAATATTTTTTTTCTGACAAGGGTGGTGAAATACAAGTTGCCCAGGCATGGTGGATGCTCCATCCTTGGAAACATTCAAGGCTAAGATTGGATTTGGCTCTGAGCAACCCGATCTAGCTGAGGATGTCCCTGCCATGGCAGTCAGGTTAGACAAGATGACTTGAAGAGGTTCCCTTCCAACCCAAACCATTCCATGATTCTATGATTCTATATCTTGGTAATTAATGTCTTTGCTTTCTACTGAATGGGTCTCAAATCTAGCCACTGTTTCTTCAAGATGCCATTTATGGAGAGAAATTTTGGTCTAAGTAAATGTGTAAACTATCTTGCTCCACAAAAGGGTACTTCCTATTCCTTCATGTGCAGCATCTGGTTTGTATTCAGGTCTGTGGTTCATCTGCTGATTTGTGTTGGGTGAGGCCAAGAGAATCCAGTGTTTCTCTTTATGATAAACTACATTTTACTACAAGAATGGAATCTCTTCTGTGAATTTCGTACATCAGTCCCCAGCAAGCACATATCCACCACTCAAAAAGGAACCACATTTATTGTGCCAAGGGCCATGGCAGGTCATGACAGAAAATGAATATGCAAACAATTGCAAAGATCACAGAGAGGTTTTGCAATGATGATGGAACCAGTATGAGGCAGAACTATGGAAGTATAAAAGATGTATAAAGGATATAATTTTTTAAAAGTCACAAAGGAGGAAATTTTTCAAAGTTTCTCTAAGCTGCATAGACTTAAGATTTTCTGTTATTTTAGACATGGTAAATATCTAGATTCTTCATATGTTATTTAACTTCAAAACTCAAGCAGTCCCCCAACTGACAAGGCAATCATTAGGAACAGAAATAAATCCAGCTATGACAAGAGTTGCTTTCAAAAGCCACTCTGAAGGGAATGGTGAGAGTTGAGGGCACACAGCTATTATCAGACTATTCTCTGCTGCTATACACCAGGGGCTAGGACCTGTTGTTCTGCAATCCACACACCTGATTTCCACCCAGAATTGGAGACTCCTGACTTTAAAATTATGCAAAGAGTCATTCCATTAAAGATGATATAATCGCAACATTTAAACTAAGTTAGATCAAAATAATTTCCCTGCTCTAAGTTCTAAACTAAACCCTACACTTCCTTTTCTAAACAAAAGTTATTATTACTACTATTTTAGAATTTTGGATATTATACATACCTGGTATTCTTTCAGCCTAGGGCATCATAAGTAATTGAACTTGGGTCTGGGAAAAGTAAATAACTAACTCTGTATGCTACAGAAAATAGAAACTCTTCTGAAGCAGAATAACACAGACAAAGCAGTCATCATATTGCAGATACCAGTTTTAGCAGTTCAAATAAGTAATAATTCTCTTTTTGTGGTACCCTGGAATAATTAGATCTCCAGAGGTTTTCTGAAGATGTGCTTGGAAATGTTAAAGCCTTGAGAGCAAACTAAATAAGATGTATGCATTTTGGAAAAACAAAGGTGATTACTTATAAAAAGAACATATTTTCGTTCTGGTTGCCTTGCTGAAAGTAGCATGCTCTATGTGTACCTACCATATTTCAGCTGTCAATGGTTTTAAGCTTTTTCTGTAGTGCTGGAAGATTACACCAAAAAGAATCACTGTATTATTCCCTGGTGCTATTTTTGTAAGTTAACAGCTCTAATATAAAACATTTGAGCCACCTAATGCAGTTTTATGTATTAATTTTGATTCTTACATTAATCTGAAGGAAATAACCCACTTTCAGTCTTCTTCTCCCTATAAAGACAGAAGATTTTGTTTGGATAGTTCTCCATGTGGGAAAGGCCTTTTGGGGCAACACCACCTCACGGTATAGTCAAAAGTTACACTGTTGCCATATATCCAGTGGTGAGCCTGGTCTCTTTTATGTCTGCATATTTACTTCCCTTATATTGATTTCAGTCTAGGAGGCATATCCCCAGATACTCACCAAGTAACCCTTAATAGTAAATTCTTTAATAAATTTCATGACCACAACTATTGCAAAACATTCTTTCTTTTAAAGGAAGGAAATTTCTTCTTCCTGTCACACATTTAATTATCCAGCACGTGGCCAGAGCAGCTGGCCAGAGAGCTCCACTCACATTTCCAAGCCTTTAAACTGTTTTTACCACCATGCCTAGTTCAAAGAGGTGAGCTTTTGACTTGGATTAGAAAAGGAGCAATTTCAAGCTTATTATCACTTTATAATGAAAATGGAACATGTGCAACAAAACAGACAAATCAGGCAAAACTAAATGTGCTTGAAAGTACCTAATTCAGAAATAACTTGAAATACCTTACAACTGGCCGTGGCTGTGCTGTTATAATGCCTGAGTTCCTCTTTTCCCTGCTGTAATTCTGCTGTCAGCAACACAGAATTAGATGAAAAGACATTCATGTTTTGTCCAAATTGCCCAGAAAAGCTGGTAGCTTTGCTTTTCAGATCCTTACAAAACTAGGTTAAGCACAGAGCTCCCTGTCTCTTGAACATCATGGCCTGGAGACTGATGAGCAGTCTGAGTCTCTGAGCTATTTGGATACAGCCTATTTGGACCAAGTCAGTGTTATAGAATCTTTCTGCCCCTAAGAAATGTGGATAATAAGATTCCTTTTTTAGCTTTTGTTTGACAGGCAGTCCATAGTGTGTCACCATAGATTCAGAATGAGTTGTGTTGGAAGAGACCTTAAAAATCTTCTAGTTCCAACCTTCTACAGAGCCCAAATGCTGGACTGGCAATCAAAAGTCCTCTTTGCCATTGATCTGCTGTGTTACCTTCAGAAAGTCATTCTCTCCTTTGTTCCAGACTTTCTTTCAAAAAGCAAGGACGTTAGTTCTTCCTATCTTACCAGGGAATTCTGTGAATAATCCAAGCTCTATTAGCCCTTGTTTAAGTCACAGATTCTTCAGTTCTTTTGACTGAACAATTATTATGATAGGTGAACAAAGCAAGCTATGCAGTAGACTTGCAGAGGAATGGGATAAGCAGTTCTGATTTCCATAAAGAAAAACAAGGTTTGGACATGTATTTGAATTAGGCTGATACTCTAAACTAATCTGCTGATCTGGTAACTTAAATCCAAGCAATCCATTTGAGACTGCCAGACCCAGTTAGGGATGTGTGGCTTCCTAGATTGCCTTTTTAATCCACTCAAAAAAAGGCTAACCAATCTCACTGTACAGTCTTAGAAAATATTTCAGATTCTGCCATAAGGCAAGAAATAAAGCTGACATTTAAGGCAGGAGATTTCATTTCAGATGTACAGTCACTCTGCGTAGAATCCTCTGCAGTTTGTTTCCTGTAATTAAAAGGAGTTGATTCAGATTATCCTATGGGTATTAGAGCTGCCCTGCAGCTCTCTGGATCCATTTTATTAAATGTATTATTTAGTTCTGTCCCAAATCTGGAAATTCAGAGAAATTTAGTGAAATAATTTTGTTGCAGGATATTCAACCAGCTGTAAGAATTCAATCACAGAAATCATCTTTTTCTCAGAGTTGCAGTCACAGCAGTTTACATCCATGAATTTCATGTTCATGCATCCAGATGGCTTTTAACTTGTAAGGCTGCATTTTCCTAGAAACACCACTGCAGGAGTACAGCACGCCATCTTAATAAGGCTCTGTTCCCAGTAATTTCCAGGGAGTTCTGCTAAGGGAGCATGTGGAGCCATTCTCTCAGAGTGCTAGCTCAAGGGGAGTGCAGGTTAAAGCATCTTTCAAGTCATTTCCTTACTCCTGGATTTTAGTGCAGTATGGAAATAAAACGTGGAAGCTATGAGCTTCTCACTAGGCTCCCATCTAATACCTGAATATTTCACAATCTGTAAATGTTTGCTTGTGGGAAGTCAATTTCCTTCAACTGCAGTAGTAGTCTTAGGTCATGTCTCTAGGCAGTGCTGATTTAGAGCTCCCCAAGATCTCTGTGCCTGCATACACACTGTTCTTCACCCTGGTTTTCAAGGTAAGACTCAGAAGCATCAGATTCAGTAAGAGGAAAAAAACCGTGAATGTAAAAAGGGAAAAGCATTCTATCAGAAAACAACCAGATAGACAAATCTAAGATATGTTCATGGTAAAGAAATTAAAAGGTTTTTTTATCTGAAAGTGAGACAGGCCCTTAAAACTTGTCAGGGCCTTTATTCTTCTACAAAGAGCTAAGAGCCAGTCTAATCTATGGGAACTTATTTAATGTATTAAAATGGAATGCCCTAAATATTAATGTTCTGCATCTGCAGTAGAGATGGCAGATAAGCGGGAAGGTAATCCAGAATGCAAAAACGATTGCTGAGCTTGTGTACTGCTTTGAGTCACATTCAATAATGTATTTATTCTCCCTTTAGCTGATTGTTGCTTACAAGACATTATTTCCAATAGCAATCAGTTCAAGGGTTTTAAATAATGCAGTTCTCTTTCCCTGCCCTCAGTTGCTATCCTTTCCATAAAATTGCCCTTTGAAAGGATATATTTTAATAAGATTGATCTACAAAGCAAACACTAATTTCATTTATGTCCTCCAGTGTTCCTTTCTGGATTTCAGAGACAGAGTTATTTTCTTGCCTTGTTTAGTTTGGTAATAGAATAAAGAGTAGCATTGTTCTGATTTTCACTTTTACATTCCTTCTTGATGAGGCCAGGAGAAAGACCAGCACAAGTAGTCAGGCATTGTCACATAAGCAGGGTTCAGGTCCTTGCTGTGGCAGATTTTGGCAGGTTGATGCAGGATATATCACTTAGGGATGGATTCACAACTCAGCTCTTGCACTGACTGGGATAGTGTCACAAATGCTGGGGCTTACTGAGCCACACAGAAATGGGCTAGGCATCTCAGGGAACAGGGCAAGGCAAGATGCTTGGAAAGGCTTTTGTAAGGGCTGGCATGCTGAATCAGGAATACAGGACTGATAAAGACACCATAATATGGGTAAGATCCTTTTTGGTCTTGCAGTAAAAGCTTTCTCTTGGGAAAGAGCTTTTCTTGAGAAGGGAAAGTGTTGCATTCTTACCTTATCATATGAAGACTTCATCCTATGCAATATCCCACTTTCCAACTAACCACCACATGCTGGACCAGGTTTCTTGTCACTCTGCATTTTCTCCTTTTGACAAATGGCCACAGCAGCACTTCCCTATTACAGAAAGCTGCTGTCCAGATAAACACATCAAAGATGCAGTGCTGAGTAATACCAGCCTTAAAAGCAATACAGGGACACAGAGTGTCTCCTGTGTTTGGAGAACTGTGAAGGTAAAAGTGGCCTCAGAGGAGGCTGGATAGCAAGCACTGTGGGTGCAAGGAAGAAGAGAAGAGAGAAAAGAGAAGAGAAGAGAAGAGAAGAGAAGAGAAGAGAAGAGAAGAGAAGAGAAGAGAAGAGAAGAGAAGAGAAGAGGAGAGGAGAGGAGAAGGAGAAAAAATAAGTCTGAACTTCAGCAATCATCACAATTCCTGTGGTGTTCTCTTGTAGGACAAAGCTATGTGGGAGGTGACAGTTATGGCATTTCAACATAGAGGCCCATGGAAAGATATTTTTTCACTCCACTGTCTCACCTATATTTTCTTGCTTTTTTGAAACATAATTAATTTTATTTTCAGGTATAATTGAGGTAGTTTCCATGTCTCAATACCATTAGTAGGGTGTCTGTGATTATTCCTCTCCAATCTTACGCTCTGATTGTTGGTTTCTTTGTGTTTGAGTGGATTTTCACTTTCTCTGTTTTCTCTTTCCTCCCCTTGATTGCCTCTCAGCTTCACGCACTCTAAAATCCCCAGGCCTCTAGATGTCTGTGTTTGGATAGCAGATCACCTTCTATTGTCTGTAGCTTTTTCACTGCCTAGCAGAATATAGAGTTTTCTTTTGCAAAATACACTATAGGAGGAGAGGTGGAGAAATCAATATTTCATTAGTCAGACCAGAATACAGCGATGTCTGATCTGCAGGTCTAGGACACCACAGGATTAAGGTTATAACAAAAGGCAGTAGTAGAAAGGAAGCAGAAAGGAAGTGGTCAAGGTTTGGATCTAGGACAGCAGGAGTTGCTTTGTTGGCGTGACCACAGGCTCCTTGCAGCAGGTGACTTAACATATTACTTCTCATCCATACTGTGTGCCAGTTGTCATCTGAACCACAGCAGCAGGCTGGAGCTAGACACAAACTCAAAACCAGCTGTGCTGTCTGCCAGGGTCACCCTTCTTCTTCTTCCTCCCCTTGTACCCTAGTTGAAATTGTCATCCACACAGCTTAAACAGTTCATGTAAATGTTAAAGATGAGAAACTGCCTCTCTAGATTCAGGACAGGACTTTTTATTCCTTCCCTCTTCTTCTTTTTTTTTTTTCTTTTTTTTTTCTTGTTTGAGTACTGGCTGGAGTATTTTTTTTCCTGCATTTTTAGGCTCATGTCTAGCACATGGATTTCAATCTGTCACCAGCAAGGATGAGGGATGTCCACATGTACCCACTTTATGCTATTTTGAGTTTGGTTCCTTCCCCCTTTCCCAGTGCTGTGAAATGGTAGCCTCTGACAAAGATGCTGTTAATACATCTGAACATTAATCAGTTTGGACAGAATCTTAGACAGTCCCTAAGACCTTATTGAATAAACACACGCTGCCATTTCAATACAGAAGCAGCACATGGGCAAATGGAATGCTCCACAGTCCATCAGTAAAGACGAACACAACGCAAGAGATTTTTACATTTCTGTTTTTGTGCATTTAACAATTCTGTTTTGGCTTCAGTTTTCTAAGCAGTGCTGAGAGATATTTTTCACTGTCTGGGGGTTTTTTCACTAAAATTTCACAGTGCTCTGAAAAGGGTTTTCAGTGCATGCTTGAGGAATTTTCTAGTCTGGTCTGAGAGAGCCATGTGATACAGCAGAATTTTAACATCTCAGTACAGAGACGATTCCCAGCTCTATATTACTTTCTAGCAGCTATTATGCACATTAATTTGTACTCTTCTGAAGTATTGGGGTTTTACAACTTACTGATACTCGTTACATACAAAATATTTAAGTTCATGTATGTCATTGAAGAAACCTGTGAAATCTTGCACTAATTAACATTTTCAGTTAGATCCACAGATTTCAGCTCTTTACTGTGGTGCAAAGGGATGGACAATGGAATTTGTGGAGTTTTGACATTGATTTCAAGGGGATTGGACAAAGTCAGTCTCACAGAATACATTCCTTTAGCTTTTGATTTTCCTATAAAAGTGCCTTCTCTACTGAAACACACACTTTTCCTTCTTTTATAGCTAGTTTATGGCCTCAGTACAGCAGGCTCCAGACTGCCATCCAGAGGGACCTGGACATGCTTGAGAATTGGGACTAGATGGCATTTAAATGTCACTTCCAATCTAAACTATTCTATGACTCAGTGATTCAAGTTGAAAACCTGGGTAATCTTAGGCTGCAAATAAAACATTATCTTTACTGAGCAAGAGTGGTGTGTGCATATACACAAATGTATGCCTACGTGTTGGTATGCATTTCCATATGGATGTATGTGGCTGTGTGGTACAATTTCCTAGAAGATTGAAGCTACAGTGAGGTTTCTATCTCCTGCCTTGTAAAATAACTAGTCAATGCCAACAGTTACATTAGAAGAGTACCTTTTATCCCTGAATTTTCATTCCAAATGTATTGGTGGCTGTTATTAAAAAAAAAAAAAAAGTTACTCAGTACTACTGCTTATTTTCTATGCTGCATTGAGCTGTGTCTCACTGATCAGCTTTGCTCATTCTGCAAACAGGGTAAGGTCTGCTGGAAGTTAAAAGTGCAGTTAATATCAGGCACATCTAGGATAAGATGTGCTTTAGCTTTCATTTTAACACACTAGAGTGAGGATTTCTGTCCTACAAAAGAAACCAGTGGTGATGCATCTCTTGTGAAGTAGTGCATTGGAGATGCAGTGCATTGGAGTCAGCCTCAACAAGAAATAAAGGAGGAATCCAAATCATACAGAACCTTTTACTGTTTTGTGAATAATTTGAGATTGTATCATTTATGCAATGAAACTGGTCCATCACAGGTTTCATTGTGAGCATTGCATACAGAAATCTTCTTGAAATTGTGGGAAAGACTTTAAAAAATAAGTGCTATGCATGGCTGTAATTACTGGTAGGTAATTAACTATTTGGAAATGAGTAACCATTATTCAAGCAGTAAAATGTGGTCTTTGGAGCTTTACTTCAGGCGTTGGTCTTCAACACCTCTCTGGAATTTGTTTTTTTAGTTTGTTGAAGCAATCAAATCACCAAGAGATTGAGGTAAATTAAAATCAGCTCTATATACATTTTAAAAGATATATGAATCATAATATATATAAAGCTTGACCAACTTCAAAACTCCAGTAAGCACTATTTAACACACTCAGTTTTTGAAAACTGTTTATCATGGAAAGTAAACTTTTGATGTTGCTGAGAGAAAAGTTAAATTATGCACAGGAAATATGCAACATTTTTTAATTATTATTGACTAACCAACCTCTCTATCTCTTTCGTTTGCAGGAAAATATAAACATCAATGAAGCTTCCAGATGCTTGGTGAAACACATAATTGCTAGTGAGAGTGATCCAGTTCAGTCTGTTGAACCAGATATTATAAAACCACACTTGAATTCCTCCAAGATTGTCAGTTGTTCAGCTTGCTTTAAATCCTAAGAGACTTCCAGACTATTGCAAGAGCTGAACAACTGTGATTCACAACTTATACTTTATTCAACGAAACCAGCCTGCCCACATTGTCCCTAAGCAGATTGTAATTTTCTCAAAAATATATTTAAATTTTTCCCTTTTTTTCAGCTAAAATTTATTATGAGGTTTTCATTGATAGCAGCTATTCAAAACTGTCTATGGCTATTGGTCAAATAAGACTCACAGTGATGGCTGTGTTTTCCTATTTGGGTAGCATCAGTGATATCAAAACCTGTTTCTTTCCCATGTGGTTTCTGAAAATTTGTGTTTGTGACGCAACTGCGGCAGCACCCTACTTTTCCATTGATTTCCAGGATGGTTGTTCAATTTACCTTGACCAGGAAAATGTCATCATTGCACTCTTTGTCACCCCTCAAACTTGAATGATCTTGTTTCATATGAGGAAGATGATGATGAAAATGAAAATTGAGCTGTTCAGAAAGAGACACCGAGAATGCTCACGGTTAAATATTCCCATTGCATGTTCAGTCTCCTGGATGTAGTGGACTGAACATGAAAGAACATTTCTCATCATTCAGTTCTCCAGAAGATCTGAGTTTCCAAGACCAATGAAGAATTGGCTCCCTCTTTCTGAGGAGTTGCGTTCTCATAGTTGATAGCATTATCTTAGATGAAGCAAAATGGAGCAAGTCAAGGGTGAGGGGTGACAAAACAGGCAATCAAGGGTACAGGCTCCAGGGTGAAGCAGATCAGAGTTTTCAGAAAGGGTTATCTATTCTATAGAGCAAGCATTTCCTCTGGAAAGCCCACATTGATTTTTCCCCTGCCTCTCATCTCTCATGCCACAGATATCCCCATGTGTTTAAACTGTGTGTATTCTCTAAGTCCTAACATCCATCCCTTCATTACGTTTGTGCTTATGGGAGAATTCATTATGCATACTGTAAGATAACAGCAGAACTTTTCAGGAATCCATCTGTGTTGAGTAGAAAGGTATTTGCTTTCTCAAAACATTCCTCTAAAATTTATATGAATCATCACAGGAAGCAAGCAAAATGAAACAGTTTTAAGAGACACTTCTGGAAGATGTGAAGAATTTATTGAGCTGTACTGTGGAAATTAAATTGTTGATTTTCAGCATCTCACAAAAATTGCAGGTTGGTGGAGTCATTCAGAGAAGTGTGTCTAGACAAGAAGTCTTGACATCTGGCTGCAAGCCCCCTTCTAGACAAACTTTGCCTCTATCCTGCCATAGACAAATTACTTGCATTCTCTGTTCTTACTCAGACTTTTCATTCCTAAGCTGTGAACTTTCAGTTGCAGGAGTTGTCTTCAGAGACAAGTTCCTCTTCTTAGAGAGGTGTAACAGCATGGAAGGGAGGAGACGAAATCACCTGATGGCTTATATTTGCAGATGTCACTGCAATATTTCACTGAACACTTAGTTGGAAATGAAGGAGTGAAATTCTCAGTCAAGTGAATACTTGCTGCATAGGAAAATGAATAAAAAGAAAAAATTCCTCAAGCTGACCTTATACTGTGAGACCTATGAAGTTCATGTGCCTGTAAAATTCATCTTACTTGGCAATGTAAGGTTTATGTTTGGACTCAAAGTCCTTTTCCAACCTAAATGGTTCTATGACTTTGTGCCTCTGTCATGAAATGCTCTGTTACTATATAGACACTGCGGACAAGAGCTGTGTTTATCTCCCTGGAGAGCCAGGGTCAGAAACATACCTCTTTCTGTGCTCTTCCTAAAGCCTTCCATTTTTCTCACAGAATTTTGGAATAAGAAAGCAAAGTCTCTCATTTTAAAAATAAAAATTCACATCCAGAATTAATCTGCATAGACACTTATGTATGAATACGTATATATAATGAGCTGGCTTTTTTTGAGAGTAATTTTCAAGTTGTCTTGAATGCTGTGTCATCCTTTAATACCTGTGTTAAACATCCTTTAACTCCTGCTGTGATCTGTGTCAAATACCTTGAACTTCCTGCCTCAGTTTCCTCATCTGTAAAACAGGGATCCATGTACACACCTACCTCACAGCACTCCCTGAGAGTTACTGTTGGCACCGTGCTTTGGGGATACATGTTCTACAAATGCCAAGCTCTGATACTGCTCAGAACGAAATATGAGTGCCCTCTAGCATAAATACATGGTGCTGTAAAGCTAAATCTATCAGAGGCTTGCCTGTGCTACAAAAATTGGCTTCAATTATTCCACCTCCGTTAAGCTGGTCAAGGTTATAAAACAACGTGTGACTGCATGGGATGATCAGATTGGCTGCAGATGCTCTGCAAATGGAAACTGTGGCTGCACAGATGTCGTGGTACTAGTTTAATAATCTCAGCAACAAAGCTGCAATTCAGAGCTAGTGCCACATCAGTTATTTCAAATTTAAAGCATCATTTAAGTCAAGTCATATGGGTGCCTTATTAAGGATACCAATTCATATCCTGAGCCAACACTGTGGAGAATACAAGGAGCTAGATAATTCAGAGAGCTTCTAAAGGGCTAATTTTTCATGAGTTGAGCCCCATATTTCACTTACGAATTTGTGGATCTCAGGTGAAGCAGAGGAAATTGTCATTTCATCCAAAAATACGTTCATGCCAACTTGCAACAAACCTAGCAGTTCCTACGTGTTTTGCTTATCTTCATATCACCTTTATTTGGTGGCTTCTAGCAATATCACTAAGCATAATGGGAAATTCCACAAGACTTTGAGAGCTATGGCTCAAGATCTGGTATAACAGTAATTAAAACAACTCTGCATAAATAAAACACTTAAATGACATACAGAGGTATTTTTGTTCTGCACTCTATTGCATAAACCAGCTTTAAAGTATGGGCACATGATCTGTTTCAAAATGTTTCTGTCATGTCAGGTTCCACTGCAGTCACTTCTTAGGCAGATTTTCCACCTCTGGTAGATGGAGGACAGAGTGTGGCCAATTGCTAGGCCAAGGACTATACAAGATCGAAGTTCTAAAGTCATACATATTTACACCATGAGAATTAGAACAGGATCACAAAGAATCAGGCTTCCTTAGGAGCTTACATAATTACATATGTTCATTTTTATTTGTGCTAAAGTGATAAAAATCTGTCAACTCTTTTTCTATAACACAATAAATGTGTGAATGCAACCTCAATATCTAGCAAACAGAGCCTTTTTAGAGGAGTTTGTTGTAGGCAGGCCAGAATAAAAGCTTTAATTTAGAATTAATGAGGTCAGTTTGTGCCAATACCTTTTCAGGAAATGTAAAGTTTAGTTATACTGTGTCAGTCCCTAACAGCTTGGATTTCCTTAGGTTTTTTGATGCACTCTGTGCTATGTCCTCTGCTGGTCACCAGGGACCAGGCATCTTAATCACACGTCCATTTCGAAATTAAACATTTTCCCTTTCTGTTTGCAATAAGTAGTGAACAATGAGTCTTTATTGCCTTGCAAATGGGCAGAGGTACTGCAAAGTGGAATCAAAATTAATTTTCATTCTAGTTCTCCAAACACACCCCTCTGGGTGTCCCAGCACCTCCAACCACGAGTTGATGAGCAAGGGACGTGCTGGACATGAGAGATCACCCCAAAACACTCAAAGAAAACGGTGGTTGAACATCTTCACCCCCAGACATCATTTGCAACACCAGTAATGACAGAATGTCTTTCATTTTCCATATTGAAGCTTCATACAAAAAAAACTCTCATGATCATAAATACTTCAGGCAGCGTATACATATTACTGATCAGAAAATGGATGGAGTGAAAGATAATTACTCAGTTATTCCAGAAATATCATAATTTATTTGACCAGGTTCAGCTTTCAACACAAAGCCATTTGGAAATCTGAAAATCAGGCTTTGTTATTCTTACACACCTTTTTTTTTTTTTTAGATAATGTATTTTCAATAACTTTTCCATTCGGGAATAGCTGTTCCAACAGTACTTCATGCATTCAGCTTGAATCGTTGTACATCAATATTTTATCTTCAGATTTTTTTTTTGTTTTAACCTACCTGTCTCTATAAAACGGAGAGAGAGGGAGAGAGGGAAGGAGAATGCGCACCTTCAACAGTGTTGTTTTAGTTTTTGAAGCAGCTTTTTTAGCTGGATGAAGTGAAATTGGTAAACAGATGTGAGAAATGAATTTGGTGTCAATTGCCAGGAAACAGTAAATTAGAATATTTTACTGCACCAATATTTATGCATGTGACTGCAGGTTCTATTGTAATAAAAGATGGTATTTCTGACAAAACATGGAATATGAGTTATTTGTAAAATTCATTCATTGACCAAAGTAGGCACACAGAAGTGGCCACAAGCTAATTCAGCTTTCCTCATATGTAGCCAATTTATGACATATCTATAAAAGTCCATTTTAATAATTTAACTTAAGCTGCTTACTTTCTGTACAACTTCTCTTTTAAACCATCCGGGTTAATGTTTGACTTTGGTTAAAGGGTTACATACCTGAGAACAGAAACCTTCCACTTTTTCTCTCTATTTTATATCCAATTCCAGATGCAACTTTTATGGCTCCAGCTCTTCAAAGAACCTCAGTTCAAAGTTTGATTTTTTTTTTGAAAGGCAGAATTTTTGGCTCACAAATAGATACATCATCAGTTTGGAGGCTCATTAGTAACAACAGGCTCAGTTCTTGGAAGTCTGGCTGGGTAAAAATGGCCTAAATATGTAAAATGGGCACCTGCATGTCTAGCATAGAGTAAGTTAATTTTTCTTCAGCTGTCAGGACAAGCTGGTACCTGCAGCAGTGTTACACGCTTGACTTTTTGTGATTCCCTATAAATATTAGATTGTTTTATTAATTAAAAAAAAAGAGGAGATTGCATGCAGTGTGAGTTTAGTATTTATTTTACAGTTTTCAGCTATTCTGCTACAGAAGCAAAAATATTAGCATTCTGGCTTCATTAACTTTTTTAATGATGCAACCTAACACTCTCACACCCCATGGCTGAGGGTCCTGCAGGACTCTCAATAAATCCCCACTACTTGGTGGTACAGTTGCAGCTACACTGACTACATCTCTCAACAAGGAAATAAATTTGACTGCACAATTTGGGAATGTTCATTTCCTGAAAATGATCCCCTTTACAGTTGCAGTGCATCAGATGCCTAATTAAGATTGGAACCTCTGTGTCCTGTGTTTCAAATGCAGCAATAATAGTTTACAAAGATGGGGTATTAAACTGAGAAAAGCCACGGCACACTACTCCAAGGAGTGGAAGCTAAGAAAATGAAAATTTCCCAGTAGGCTTCTCTGCAGGTCAACAACAGAAAGTTCTTCTAGTTTGGTATTTGCCTGGTTTCTTCCAGGGGATGAGCTTTCTGTTAGGCTGTAGTAGCTCAATTCCACAGCAACTGGTAATAGTTGCACCTGGCATCTACAGAGTTGACGTAGTTTTGAAAGTTTTGATTTCAGAAATGGCATCTTTATTACAGATTTAAAAGTCAGTGCTGCCTAACTAGTGGTACATAAAGGTTAATTTGCTGTACCATGTGAATTCCATGCAAATCTCTCCATGTATCTTCCATTTCCATGAATCCATGTGTTTAGTCTTCACAAACCAACCAAGGAAAGGGCCACTGCAAGAGGTTCCTTTAACAGTGATGCTTCAGCCACATCCAAAATCCTGTAAAGGAGATTAACATAATGAATAGGGAAGCAAGTAACAGCAAGCAACCGTGGTCAGGGTGAACAGAAATATCTGGGACTGATCCAGGATCAATTCAAGAAGCATTGATGCTTGACAACTTCTTCAGCAAGAAGTTTTATGAAAGTCTGACACAGCATGAAGTTTTTATCACTGAGAGGTCTATGGGTTTTCTAGGGCACAAATTGCTGTTTTTGCCTTGTGCCTTGTGTGCCTTGAATTTTGCATCTTTACAGGCTTCCTTGCCAAAAATTTGTCATTTATTTCAGGATTTCTCTCTCTTTGACCTTTGGTGCAATCTTGTCCCTTTGACTTGACACTTGGTGAGGAGCTTTTATCAGAGTCATTAAGACTGAGGCTGTTACTTTTTTAGTTTCTGTCAGGTTTCTAAGTTTTTTAATTTAAATGCCAGCTATGCTCAGACAAAGGACACATGTCCTCATACTAGCTACTGTGAAGAAAATTAATTATATCCCAGCCAAAACCAGAACAGAGGGTCATCCAGATCACAGAGAACAAGAGAGCTGGTCTTGCTTATTCTGGAGAAGAGAAGGCTCTAAGGTGACCTTCTTGTGGCCTTTCAGCACCTGAAGGGTGTTACAAGAAAGTTGGAGAGGACTTTTTACAAGGAAGTGTAGTGACAGTGCAAGGGGGAATGACTTCAAACTGAAAAAGAGTAGGTTCAGATTAGCTATTAGGAAGACATTCTTTACTGTGAGTGTGGTGAAGCACTGATCAGGTTGCCCAGAGAAGCTGTGGATGCCCCATCTCTAAAAGTGTTCAAGACCAGGTTGGATGGGGCTCAGCACACCCTAATCCTTTTGAAGATGTCCCTGCACATGGTAGGGGAATTGGAACCAGATGATCTTGAAGGTCCCTTCCAACCCAAAGCATTCTCTGTTTCTATGATCCTATGATTCTATATTCCACACCATGTGACATCTCACTCAGCAATGAACTAGAGAGAAGGTTAGTGGTGGTGGGGGGGTCACTGCTTGGTGACCTTCTCTGCATCACCTGGTTGGTGGTGAGAAATTGTTTTCATTTCCATCACTTGGTTTTTTTTAACTTTTATTTCACTCTGTTATTTTCTTTTTCATTACAAATTATTTTTGTTATTGTTGATCTGGAGGCACAAATGAGTTAGGAAAACAGAGGCAATAAAGGGCAATAAAAAAAACCATTTCAATACTGTGGGGTTTTTAACCTTTGCTTAATAGTAATGTCAGACTGTTTGCTGGGTATATGCTCACACATGGAGAAATTGTGTTACTTTTTTTCATGTGCACACACTAAGAATTAATGTTAGGTCTGATCAAAATTTTTACTTTGCACCAGTTGTTCTGGGTAATCAGCCAAAAGTGATCTGTCATTATGTCTCAGCTTGTCTTTTCAACTTCAGTCTATCAGAAAAGATTCACTGCCTGGGGAGAGGTGGCAAAATTGAGACACCCTCAACATACAGTCACAGTGGAACAGAAAGAGGAGGAATTCTGCCAGCAGCCTTGCTGATGAAACTGAGAAAGGAGCCGAGCTGAGAGGAAAGGGAGCCAGTCTCTAGAAAAGGTTACCCCAAATGGATTATAAAAGCTCCTTATTTCGGGTTGCTCAGACAGTAACAAATCCAGCCAGCAGAAAGCCTTCAGGGAAAGTGATGAGTGACGTTGCCTGAGATTAATGAAAACTACACAAATACAGCAAATTGGCAGAAGTAGGGGTAAGAGTCTGCCCTTTCATAGGTCTCATAGTTATTAAGAATCTGACATTACAGTAGATGCCTTTGATGTTTTAAGGTCTCCAAGGTCAAGAATTATGCTTCCTCCTCCTGTCTCCATCTCTATCCTAGTGCAGACATTAGACTAATGGAAAAAAGTGAAATGTTCTTTCCAAAAGAGGCTTATAATCAAAACACTCAAAAAGATATAGATAGTGATTGGAAATACTGCAAACTCTATGACCAGCATAATAAAACAAGATGAATATTTATCATGTTCACTAGATCTACTTCTCCATCTACCCATTTTATATTCCCCTTTCTGCAGTGTTTATTCATCTGGCTGTATGTATACATATAAATGGCAATCATTTTAGGGTTTCCCTCTCAATAAGCTTACATGCATTGCTTGCCTGGGTCACCCTCCATCTTCACGCCCTAAGCTGCAGTCTGGTATATATACTGCAGAGCAGTATACCTGCAAACACCATGTCTTGGGGCAGTTGGGGGCTTGGAATGTTGTGGCAAATCCTCTCTGCTGGAGCCCACATTCTCTGCTTGTTCAAGTGAAATACAACCCTCAGGCAATGCTTTGGGTTCCTGGCAAGTGGAGACAGGGGCTGCAGCCTTAGCCCAAATATGCATTTGAAAATGACATAACTCCTATCTCCTGATAAAGCCAGCACATGGGAGTGGGTCCAATCTGCCATGGAAAGCAGCAGTTTATGACTCCTGTGAAGCCTCATCTGGATTTTGATAGCACAGCCCCACGTGACTCAAAATGCAAACTTACCCACCACTGATTGATCTCTTTAAGGAAAGCCAGATCTAAAATGGGATGTAATCACTTAGTGGATGACAAAGTTTAATATCCATCCTTGTCGTCTTCAAAACGCGGAGGCAGCTGCTAGCCCTGAGGTGTCCAGCTCTGCAGTGCCTCAGCTCCTGGCAGCACCAGTGCTCCAGCTGCCTCAGCTCTGCCTCCTGGCATGCTCATGGATGCCCCTGTGCTGACAACACTGAACAGTTTAGTACCCAACTAATTCTCAGTTTTCCTCCCCCACATAGTTCCTTTTCTCACTTTTCCGCTTCTGCCCTCCCCTCCTGCTGGAGAGACAGTGAGCAAGTGGCTGTGTGGTGTTTGGCTGCTGGCTGGGGCTGAACCAAGACGTCCATGTGGCTTTATAAAAAAGAGAAAAAGCACAGGATGCTATGTCTCCCATTCCTGGCCTGCTGCAATAGCAACATGATACAAATGCACATGGCCAAAGGTTTCCTGATTCTTAATAAATCCTGAACTGCATGATGAAGGGTGAAAGCTTCACCACAGCTTTTACAAGCCTTATACCTCAGGTCAAGAATCCTATGGCCTGGTGATCTGGGGATTGTTGTGGAAGTACAGCTAAGAATCAAGCTTAAGATTGAGAGGTACAAGGTCTATAAAATCTATAAAATATCCTCTGTGGTTTTATAAGTGCTGTCTCTTTTCATTTTTATATATTGCCTCTGTGTGTTTATGCACCACAAGTAAATTTTGTGAATAGAAATGAAATAGCTGCAATTTGCTTTTCTGTAAAGCCAAGTTTGATTTAAGAGATACAAAAACTATAAGTAAATCTGAATACACGTTGGTTCTCTGCTCTGAAAACAATAAAAGCATTTGTGATGTAATCTACCATCTAACAAAGAAATTAAGGCGGACAATAAAAATCTAAAAATGTGAACAGGGAGAAATTAATTTCAAAATATATCTTGAGTATTAATAAAAGTATAAAGGATAATCTTGCAATGGAGATTCATAAAAGGATACTCTTATTAAGTAAACAATTGGAAATTAGAACAAGTATGTATGTCAAATGGATGAGGCTATCAGCAAGAATGTGGTGGAGAAATGGGTCGAGATGATTAAAGAAAAAACATGGAAAATAACATTATGAAATATAAGAAATAACATTATGAAATTTTTAAAAATTACACAAGAAAAAAGACAACATTTCAAATTCACAAGGGAAACAAGAAGGTATTGTAGCTCTTCTTGTGACTCTTAGAGAAAACCTAAATCAGCAATACCAAATTATCCCAGGCAGATGATATTTATAAGGGGGGAAATCATTGCATTTGTGCAGATGGCACCAAAAAAAATAGACTCAAAAACCATGTCTCAGATTTGTATATGCTCATTGTCCACAGAATAGATACACACAGTGTATCTGCTTCCAAGAACTCCAGTAAAAATAGACTGAATTCTGGACTGTGTGAGCCCTGCAGGACCCCCTGAACTGTTGGTGGGTGTGTTACTGTTATACAAGGGAGACACAGAAAATACAAAATCAACAGCAATGCTTTTGAAGTATTCAGAGGTCATGAGGAAAAAATGTCCCCAAATATAAGCCTGTTGGTTTCAGAGTCATGAGACTCTTAAAAAAAATATAGACCATTCTTTTCTGATTTCTCAACACTGAAGGCTTCATACCATTTTTTCATTCAGCTTTTCTCGTCAAACAAAATCTGGAATATCTTTTTTTTTAAAAAGGCAATGAAAATTCCCACAGACCCATATGATTCCAGAAACTAGAGGCCCAGCAAAAGCATTGCCACTAAGTTTTGGTAATTAATGGCTTTCAGTGACTGTCCAAATTCAACTGTCATTTCTGAAAATATTGGCTTTAGAGCGACATACAGTACTATACACACACACACTTATATATATATATACACATACATACACATTATTTATAGAAATAGTACTCTGTATGCACATAGTATGCATGTATGGTATTATCTGTATAGCTTGTTTACTACAAATATAGCCAATTTGTATGAGCCTGCGGTTGTAGGGATGGTAAATCTCCTAAAGGAGAGAAAGTTCCTGCCATAAAACCTGCTCATCTGTGGACTCATCTCCATGGGCCAAGGTTCCTACCAGGACCGGGCTCTGGCCCTAACTTTCCATAGGTTGCAGCTTGTTTCATATCATATCTGCCTGCTCTGGGATCCTCCAGGAGCTCCACCACGGTCCTCCGTGGGCTGCAGGGGCACAGCTGCCTCACCATGGGCTGCACCAGGGGCTGTAGGGGAATCTCTGCTCTGGAGCACCTCCTGCCCCTCCTTCTGCACTGCTCTTGGTTTATGAAGGGCTGTTCCTCTCACATATTCTCACTCCCAGCTGCTGTGCAGCATTTTATCCCATTCCTCAAATATCTTATTACAGAGGCATCACCAACATCATTGATGGGTCCAGTTTTGGCCAGTGGTGTGTCCATCCTGGATCCAACTGGAGCTCTGTGTATGTGTGTGACATGGGGGCGGCTTGTGGTGTCTTCTCACAAAAGATGGTCCCCTCAGACAGACCTATAAAGTCAGAAAACTAGGACAGATCCAGAAAATGGAAAGCAGATGGCTCAGTGGAAGGCAGTGTTTTACATCATAACTCACTGATTAAAATATCTCCATAAAATGTCAGAAAGGACAGCTCTTTGTAGTCTCTTGGGAAGTACCAATCTTAGTATGCTACAGAAAGAGTGATTCTTTCCTATTTCTTGGTGACTGTTATACAAAAGCTATAGGGTGAAGATCAATGAAAACCACCCTCTTAGATTAAGTCTCAAGTGTATCTTTCTTTCCTAGGTAAGGAAGATAGAAATACCAAGGGGAAAGATTCAGCACCTGAGCTGCTGAAGTGTACCCGTAATTCAGCCCATGAACCAATTCTGTAAGAATTACCCGGTAAAGCATTTAAATATCCATCTTCCAGAGGCCATACTTCAAACCAACAGCTGAATTGCTTTTCCACACCTTTTCTTGTGCCCATTTTTTGCAGTGACATATAGGGTGCCAGTGAATGACCGGCCTCAAAGAAATCTTCACTAAAACCTGAGGTGGTCTGGCAGCCGCAGAAATTATTGCCATTGATTGAGTCATTAGGCTGTCTAAGATTTCAGTCATTAATAAGAAGTCTTCTCATTTTCTTGTAACAATGACAACAAAAATAAGCTCTAACAAGGCAAGAATCTCAGGGCAGCAAGGCTGTATAAGAGCCAGAGAAGACTTTATGTGCATTCAGAGACCAGAAAAACTAGAGGGAGTGGAACCTACTGAAGAACCACAAGCAGCTTTAGATGTTCTTGAGATAAGAATAGTTAGTAGCTGAGGCAATATCAAGGACTTGCACTTTTCTGGCTCTCCTTCTGTTGCTTTTTTAATGGTTGATGAGAATAGGGTGCTGGACCCTTAGTCTGAGTCCTGATGGACCTTTTTATGTTATGCAGTAAGTGAAATGAAGACAGCTGAAGTCTGTTGGGGGGATAACAAGCCTTCAAGCTATAGGAATCCAGGGTAATTGGGCAACAACTTTTTGGCCTGCAGAGATAGTGCAGTACTGTGTGTTAGGAAAATTGTTCTCCAGTAACCCTTTGGAGCAATTTAACAATCTGAGTATTTATATTGTAATTTTTAGCATGATGTAAAATGCCCCTATGCATAACATGTGGTGGGTTGACACTGGCTGGCTGCCAGGTGCTCACCAAGCCACTCTATCACTCCCCTTCTCAAATGGATGGGGTGGGGGAGGAAATATTATAGAAAAGCTCGTTGGTCAAGATAAGGACAGGAGCATCACCCAGAAGTTACTGTCACAGGCAAAACAGACTTGACTTGGGGAAGTTAATTGAATTTATTGCCAGTTAATATTAAAGTAGGATAGTGAAAAGTAAGAACAAATCTTAAAACACTTTCTGCTCACCTTCTTCCTTCTTCCCAGGCTAAACTTAACTTTAAAATTTTTTACTTCCTCCCCTCAAGCAGTGCAGGATCATGGGGAATAGGGTTTTGCAGTCAGTTCATAACACTTCATGTCTGCCACTCCCAATTGCTCCAAAGATGCCAATATCTACTCTGACCTTGTTTCCTTTTCTGCCTTTGGACTGGGGAAAACAAGAAAGACATCCCAAGAGAAGGATGCATTGTTTAGGTAACTGTCATAGGAAGCCAGGAACAGTCTTTGGATAGGATTTGACTCTGGGTGTAGCAGAAATACACATGACCAGCACAAATAGCTGGATGACCTTTAGGCAAAAATTTGCCTAAAAGAGATGCATTATCAAGTGCTCTAGTAAGTCTGCCTACAATAAATAAAACTGAAACTTAGAAAATTTTAATTGAAAAAAAGTAAGGAGTAGGCCATAAATATGGAATATTAGATAACATACAAAAAAATCTCTTTCTTCTAATAATCCTAGGTTAACAGTAACTTTTCTAAGGACATTTTAATTTTATATATATGTTTAGTATTTTGAGAGAATATCTTGGTTTTTGCCAGGAACTATAGCTTTTCTGAGGCAAATAAGTTTAGATTTCCCTTTTCTTGTCCATATATTCTTAGTTTCTTTTAGTATTTGAAATGGTTTGTCTTCCTTCCATCTTCTTTGATGCCCTTTTACAAGACAAAGTGAGATATCAGTTTATGGTGGTTGTTTTTCATTAGGAGTCAGTTGGTTTTTTCTTGGCTCTATCTTACCTTCCTCTATTTTAATTTTTGTCCAAAGATAATGAAGATGATTTTTTCCTTTACAACGGAGATTTTACCCAATTTCAGCCAATATTCATGCTGCAACAAATGGTCCCCTCCAGATCATTTAGTAGAAGATATACTGCCATTTCTAAATGATTACAAGTATGCTAATTTTTTCGTAACTCGTTTATGAGGTTTCAGCTGGTGAATCTATAACAACACGCTCTATCAGCCAACAAATTGATATAAATTTTGCCTTTGTTGCATTCTATTTTTTTCCCCATTTTTGTCTCAATGGTTGTCCCGTTTGTGATCTGTATAGTTTTGACAGTTTGTGGTTGACCCCATTACACTGATCTAATTGATGACTGCTTGAATTTTGATGACAAAGCAGCTGTATTAATCATGTAACACATCTGACTTCTTTTTCCACATTAGCTCCCTGGGAAATCCTTCAGAAAATTATATCCACATGTTAAGCTCCTCTGGACAATCAGCCTTGCTAAAACCTTAGCCACCAAAATCCATTTCTTTTCTTTAGAAATCAGTCTCTTAATTTCTAGCAAGTTAGCCTTTTTTCCACCAGGTTATAACCAAATTATGTATGAACATTTCATGCACAAAGAACAGTCATTTTAGTACAGGCAAGTGGAATTAACACAGAAACTGTCAAATTATTTGAATTGTAAGTACGTAATAGCAACTTACAAACTTGAAAAGCTTCACTGTTCTTTCTTTTTCGTATGGCTCGGAATATTTAAGTCCATCTTTGTGGCTTCTCCAGTGCTCAGAGTTCTGCCTGACAGGAAGTCTTGGAAATAGACTCATTAAGAAGAGATTTAGAAAGAACTGGGTTATAACTAGTGAAAACTACCCATCTCACTCCGCCAGTCAGATGTTAAGTGAATTAGAAACAAATGGCAAAAGTACTGATTTCCTTAGGGCAATTTTAAGAATTCAATTGCAATAGAGTTTCAAAGCTCACAAATCTGCTAATCCTTCACAGACCTGAAGGTTGCTATTGCCCAAACACAAGACCAATAGGTGAACCAACAGCCTGCTTAGGTGGGATAAAATCTCTTATTATTTATCTTTGCACAATGAAGGTAGCTCTAACAGGTGTTAATCAAAAGTTAGAGGTCTTGTCTTAACAGATTTGTGGTATATTTACTGGCTGCACTCACGTATGAGGCCACAAAAGTGTGATAGCACTAAGTTTACACATCAACTCTATTGCTGGATTGTATTTCAATTGGAAGTGTCTTTAGTACTTCTCACTCTGTATTACAGGTTTCATAATGGAGCTACTCCTACAGGAGCATTTGAAATAACAGGAGTAATTCAGTATGTTAAAATAATTTTTGAGACTTTGTAGTGGAAATTTTTTTTGCGGTTACTGTGGATAGCTCTCTGAAATTATTTAGTTTTATTATTCCACCTACCAGAATCATAAAAACTGCATTAAAATGTTAGATCAGGGTATTTTCTGATAATGAAATATCTTGTATGCATATGTGTTGTGTGCAATGAATCAGAAGATTATGAAATGTGTTTCAGGAAGTACTTGTGCACCTAGGCAAGTGAACAATTTAACCTACTGCTGTAAAATACAGTAGTTTTCTCAATAAGTCATGCTGACGGAAAAACATCTCTATACAAAGCATACAAAAAAGAAATGCTGACACTGTAAGTGATCTACCACACTACCTTAAAATCCTGACTTTAACTCCCACTGTGCCTCAGCAGCAGAAAACTTTGTGGGATTTTTCGAAAGACATTCTCATGACATTCATCACATCGATTACTTCATAAGGTTTTCCTTTCTGCCCTCATTAAACTGTAAAGCATGCTGCTGCCTCATTGTCTGCCCTTGGGGCTCAATCCACCCTCATAGCTCACAGTATCTGGATCCCACCAGGTCATAGAATCATAGAACAATTTGGGTAGGAAGGAATATTAAAGATGATCTATGTCTAAATACCCTCCCATGAGCAGTAAACCTCCCACTAGACCAGGTTATTCAGACCCTAATCCAACTTGTCCTTGAATATTTCCAGGGACGGGGAATCCACACCTTCTCTGGTCAACAAAGAGCAACCTGAAAGAGAAATCTCTTTATATGACAGAGTAGCATGCAAAAGTCTGTTTAGGGTGATGTCTCAGAGAAATCTCTTTCCAATTTCTCTCCTGAGAAGCCATATTTTGGCATCCAAGGGAGATTTTTCTAGGACACATAGCAACATTGAACTCAGTTATATTCACCACAGATTTTAACAAGTGTAACATTTTCCTTCTCACAATGCACTGAATATACTCCTGTACTGCATTGCCCCTGAGCTGAAAGGGGAAGGGATGGAAACTGTACCATTGCCTTGAGATCTGTCTGAGGCCTGTCACTGCCCCAAGAATCTTCCTGGGATCATACTACATTTGAATTTTCCGGGACAATAAGCCTTCAAGAAAGAAACAAATTTCCTGAGAAGAAGGATGGCCATCTAGATCAGCAGATAAACCTTATGATACAGTCATTAGTACCAGAAGAGACAACGAAGGCTTGCCAAGGGGCTTCATCCCTAATGCCTTATATCCAACTTCATTTCAACACAGAAAAAAACAAATCTTCCACTGCCTGTCCCACAGGAAGGTGTGTGTCTAGTCTTTTTTCTCAGTGTGGCTCCATTTGCCTAATCATACATTACTTCATGGAAAAACAAATGCTCAGTAGTTCTGCACTAGGAGACTTCCACCCTATGTGCTGTCCACCTGGTCACGTTTCTTTGTGCATGTTTATTCTTATCAGGGTCATTAACACAAGATTAGATATTTTGACCAATTTTAACAGAAGAAGGTGTGCTGTTGTTTTCCCTGTAGCATTTTTTTTCTTTCCTTATCTTAGGCAGGAAAACAAAGGAGGCTAGAGTGCAAGAAACCATTCCAACCTAAAAAGCTTTAGACCATTAGTAATGCTGGAATTAAAAGATTAGAACACTTGTTTCAAGCGCTAAGTAGTCATGTTCTCTTATTAATGTCACACTCTACTAAGCATTATGCCATACTTTGTAATGCATGGATTCACCCCACGCATCCTGTGCAGAAAAGTGCTTTGGGCCTGTTTTTAAATTTGAGAGCTTTCCTAAATCAAGATTCCAGGATTTATACTTTCTGACATTAATTTTCTCCTCTCATTCTCCCCAAACCCAGTTTTCAGTGCCCTCAAATGTTTTTGCTTTGAAATTCACACTTTAAAACTCAGTGATTTTATGAAGACCCAGAGCAGGCACTTAATCTGGAGACCTCCCCAGACATCATACGCCCCAATGCTTCATTGAGTCAGACCTACTGGGCCTTAAAGGGACTCTGCACTTGCAGTTCCTGCTGAGGCATTTCTATCTGTGCTCCTGCAGAGGCATTTTTACTATCTGTCTGCATTGCCTGTGCTGCATAGCTGGATCTGACAGACTCTCAGAGACAGACATTTATCATTCCTGCGTTACCATACCCCATTCTTGCTGTACTGTGGGGAAGAGCCTTACTTATCGCATTAAAAATGCAAGGAACAATTAAAGAATCCCACTCTTAATGAGGTGATACTTCTCTCATCAATTTTAAGCAATGAATATTGCAAACTCTCTTTTCAAGCAGGTTAGACTAGTACTCACAGCTCTCTGCTGTCAAAGATAGAAGCTCCCGCTGAAATGTGCTGAGCTCCTGACACTTGCGGGATCTGCGCTGAGCCTGAGTGTTGGGTGCCTGTCACATCCAATTAATGCCAATCCAGCCCAGGGATTCTACCTCTAAGTCACATTCCTTGGCCAGGCAGTGGTGTTCTAACTAGAATACATGGAGAGTAATTCATTAAACATACTATATATGGGATGTGCCAATTTATGAAAGGGCAGGGAGAGCTGGACAAATTTCTATTCAGAAAGTTGTCTAATTTTTTCCCACAAAAACAAAGGTACGTGAAATGATTTAAATGTTGGGCATCTTAGGGGGAAAAATTTGTGGATGTACTATAGACCTTGGAGGAAGAAAACCTTCATCTTGAGAGGAAGTGTTCATCTCTGACAAAATATAAAACCAAAACAGGCACCAGAGAATATACAGCATTAATTGCTGCACTAATCAAGTGAACCAGCAGTGTGTAACTCATCACTGTTCATTCTAGAGGTAGCTACTGCAAGTGTTCAAGAGACTGAAATAAAGCATCCTTCACCTTTGTAAACAAAAGGAGGATTGTGAAGCCATGATGTTTCTCTGAGCACTGAATTGATCTAGCTGGACTGTGCACAATCCTGTAGAATCAAAATAATTCAGGAGCAAGGTTTGGTCCTGAACATCAGTGTTGAGGGAAAATGTAATTCCTACTACCCAAGCATATTCAATCCCTTTTCTAATCAAGTTGTATATTCAAGTTTGTAATTGCAACCTGTGTATAAGTTATATATGTGTGTAAAACTTTTTACTGTCTTTCAGCTTGGATAATATTGAAGAAAAGGAACAAAATATTAATAATAAAGCTACTTCTTTTAATGATAACTTTTGAAAAATTAGTAGAACAGGGCTGTTTGCTAACAATCTCTATGAAAGTTGTATGACATTGCTCAAAATACGGACAGAGATCTCAGACTGTGCATGTCTATGAAATTCTGAATGGAATGATAACAGGAAAGTAATTGGCCCAACACTGTTCAAAGAAGGTGCTTTCATTGCGTCAAAGTTTGGATCCCTACTTGGAATAATTTAGGTGGGAGGTGACCTTTGTATCCCATTTAGTCCACCAATCTCTTCAAAGGAGGTCTGATTTCAAACTTAGAGGAGGATTCTCAGGGTATTTACTGGTCGAATTTTGAAAATCTTTAAGGATGACAATTCCATCATCTAACTTACAAATTTCCCTTTCTGGAAACCTGGAAGCTGTGTTTCTTGCTGCTTGTCTTTGATTGGGCACCTGGGAGATGTGTCTGCTGCCATTTCCACTAAGTGCCTCATAACCATTTAGGATACATTCAGGGTATCATCACCTGAATTATTCTGCAGAGATGCTGACACACCTTTGTGACCAGTTCAGGCAGCAAATTTAACTCAACTTTCCAGAAGCAAACTATGAACAGAAAGAAAGATTTAATTGCAGGGAAATAGGATTTTAAAAGCAATGGTCTCTCTAGTCATGCAGAAAGTATATATCTCATCTTGATTCAAACTTTCAGTGAAAACAATTAGGGATGACTGTCACTGTTAAATGCAATGAAAAATGCCTTCAGTTTAGGCAGCATCACATAAGATGATAACTGTTAAATTGGTTAAAGTTAAATGTACTTTTATTGCCAGTATTCTCAAATCCAAATGGGAATGCATCCAAACCCAAAACTGTGTACTTCATTTCTACAGGAAAACTCCCTCAAGTGGAAGATGTCTATAATGGTAACTTTTTGTGGGAATTGGAAAAATACAAACTTCCACAGACACTGAAGAGTTTGATTTGCAGCCTGCAATATACAGACATTAAGCAGAAAAATCATAAACTTATGTTTCTATAGTTGTAAGAAAGAATATGCCTCAAGTAAATGAGAAACTGTATTGATAAGATAGTGAAGAGTTTATAATGTAGGGGTGTGGTTGTATAGAATAAGCTAAGAGTTTAGAAGTTATAATAGAAGCATGTATGCGGACGTGAGACAGAAGCCCATTGGATGGAAGTATCCACAGTGCAGCAAAATTAAGTAAAGGTGATAGGTCAGAAAAACAAAATAAACCTTGTAACAACCATCTATTGGGTTATATATTGCCTTACAATGAAGAAATTTGTGACTACTCTTGAGCTATGGCCCACTGCTTGCTCCTTTAAAATCTCACAACCTCCGAGACTGACGTTTATCTGAGTGATAAATCATTCTTAGCCTGAAAATAGTCCCACCCCTTAATTATTAGTGGTGATAATGATAATTTTCTTCTGAAAATTCATCATGGTAAAACAATTATTTTGCTCATATATGAAACTTGTTATAATCTGTGGACAGTAAAATCCAAGAAATTCTCACATTCCTTTTATACTGTGGGACCTAGAGCTGGATGCAACATTCCAGGTGGGGTCTCCCTAGAGCAGAGGAGAGGGGAAGAATTAACTCCTTTGACCTGCTGGTCTCCCTTCTTTTGATGCAGCCCAGGACACAATTGGCTTTACGGGCTGCAAGAGCACATTGCTGAATCATGTTATTCTTTTGGTCCACCAACACCCACAAGTCTTTCTACTCAGGGCTAATCTTGACCTATCCTCTGCTCAGCCTGTATTTACTATGTATGTGTGGCATTTTAATTGGCAATATCCCCCATGCCTNTTGAGCTATGGCCCACTGCTTGCTCCTTTAAAATCTCACAACCTCCGAGACTGACGTTTATCTGAGTGATAAATCATTCTTAGCCTGAAAATAGTCCCACCCCTTAATTATTAGTGGTGATAATGATAATTTTCTTCTGAAAATTCATCATGGTAAAACAATTATTTTGCTCATATATGAAACTTGTTATAATCTGTGGACAGTAAAATCCAAGAAATTCTCACATTCCTTTTATACTGTGGGACCTAGAGCTGGATGCAACATTCCAGGTGGGGTCTCCCTAGAGCAGAGGAGAGGGGAAGAATTAACTCCTTTGACCTGCTGGTCTCCCTTCTTTTGATGCAGCCCAGGACACAATTGGCTTTACGGGCTGCAAGAGCACATTGCTGAATCATGTTATTCTTTTGGTCCACCAACACCCACAAGTCTTTCTACTCAGGGCTAATCTTGACCTATCCTCTGCTCAGCCTGTATTTACTATGTATGTGTGGCATTTTAATTGGCAATATCCCCCATGCCTTCTATTTGGTGTGTGTGTATATGTGTGAGTTTGGTTTTTTTGGTTTTTCTCCCTTGTTTCTTTGTTTGGGATCTCATTTATTTGGCCTTGGGTTTTGTTGTTGGTTTTTATGTGTTTTTCTGGGAGAACGTATGCATACCTGTTCTCCAAGACTACGGTCTTTTGTACTGAAGCCCTTCGGGTTTGAGTTCAACTTCCTGCACCTTGGGCCAGCGAGCTTTCCTGAATTCTATGTTGGCAAAGAGGTCCACCGATGATATGGCAAAGAGGGCTTGCAAGGAAATGCAACACCATAGGAGAAAAACGTGTGAGGAGATAAGACCCACAAAACCTGAAGGGTTTTACAGCTCTTGTATAACACCCAGACAATTCTACTTGCAGATTAGCCGCTGCTAATCCCTTTGGGTTTAGTGACTTCTAGGGACTTCAGACAGGTTAAATTGGTATTACTAACAGTTCGAAGCACACTATAACAGAAAAAAAAGATACAGTGCTGCAACATCTTCATTCATTTGATTCCAGAGCTAATATTAAGCATCTGTCAGCTAGTATCAGCAAGGGCATAACATTTAGAAAGTATTTAGAACATGCGTACACTATGTATGAGTACATATCTAAATATATGTAGCTCTTTTATGCTTTGAGATGATATTATATATAAGGTATTCTTTCTAAATAAGCTTTGGTATTCCTTCTTTCAACCTTGGCTATAAGATTTTTCCTGTAAGCTTTTGCCCCTGCTGATTTTCTGTAGGTCTCTATGCCTGAAAAAGCCGAACTTGACTTTCACACTAAATTGCACCGTGACTGTCGGGTTTATTGGACCCCTATTGAGATATATTAATGGTGGTCTATTCTTGTGCGATAATTATTGTCACCATCATTTTTTGTCATTCTCATCTCTATAGATTTCTATAAAATATGCTCATAAAACTCAAGCAGCAATCTGAAATTTATATATTTCCCATTCCTTTTAAAGGTTACCTAGAAACATCTGCAGCACAATAACAGTAGACTATCACACACCTAAGAAGGCTTGCTGTAAACTGCTCCATTGTGCCAATTAAATGTGGTATGAACTCTACGCAGGGGAGCACTTTATTGCTTCATTATAGCTTTTATATAATTTTAAATCCTGTTCACTGCAGCAACAAACATCCAAGCAAATATTTAAAAAGCTAAATGGGGAAATGTAGAACAGGATAATCTGCTACTGGAAACTTTAATGTGTGCAACTCCATATATAGCATATCTGTGTTCAGAGGGCAATAAAATATTTTCAAAGGCACAAAGAAAATGGCATATTTGCCTTTTTAATACATGCAATTAGACATAATGGGAAGGAATCTAACTGGTAGAGTGGACTGGCAAAGATTGCAATGTGTGCTGGTGTTATACATATTGCATTGATAGTTTAGGAAAAGAATAAACCTAGAAAGGTGCAATTCACTGTAACAAAAACCACAGTTGTGTGGGAGCACAGGGATTATCTGTTGAATAAAGAATTTTGCCAGCAACATAATTAATTAACTGCACCAGGTTGAAAAATCCTGTCAGCAATCACCTTTGGTGCAATTAAGATTTGAGCAGAAGTAGATATGAAGTTGTTTCCTTTACAAGTCTCCAACTGTCTGAGTTTGGAGAGTCAGAGCCCTTGAGATGCTATTGAAAAGCCAATGAGGTGGCACAGCTGATGTCTTTCTTGTATGACTAATGACAAAACTGGAGGGTTTAAACAGCAGGTGCTTCAGAACTGTAGTGATGATGACAATTTAGATTCACTGGAATGTTGTCTCTTCTCTTTCTATTATTTTATCATAGGATTTTTTGTTGAAGCCTTTCAGCTTTCAGTCTGCATAGTCATAGAATCATAGAAGGGTTTGGACTGGAAGGTACCTTAAAGACTAAGTTACACCCACCCTGCCATGGGCAGGGGCACTTTCCACCAGAACAAGTTACTCAGGGTCCCATCCGATCTGGCCTTGAACAGTTCCAGAGTGAGGACATTCACAACTTCTCTGGGGAACCTGTTCCGATGCCTCACCACCTTCACAGTAAATAATTTCTTCTTATACCTAAACTAAATTTCCCTTCTTTCAGTTTGAACCCATTAGTCCTGTTCCTTATCACTACAGTTCTTGATGAAGGGTCTCTCTCCAGCTTCTGTATAGGTCCAATAAATGTCCTGTCATGCCCTAGTACAAACAGCAACCAAGGAAGACATAATTTGATATGAAGCTGTGAAATGCTGCAAAGAACTATTTCTGTTTCTGGAGTAATTTATGGATAAGGAGTTCTGCACTTTTAAACTAATTTTCTTTTTTTAAGATTATACTATATCTACATCAGATCCTCCAACATAGTGTTTCCTCTGAATTGTCCTGTTCTAGATAAGTTTAGCCCATCTGACAAACCACAAATTGAAGAAATGACTGCCTGTCCTTGGCAGCAGGGCTGTGCCAATGCTCCACCAGATTTCCCAAACTTCCCTAGCAACCCTGTAAAACAGATGAAATTCAGTTCAAGAGGGAAAAGTGAGTGGAAAAATGCAATAAGGATATTAATGACACACGGTGGAATGCAACCAACTTGGCTCTCTGTGTGTAACCCCTGTAGGCTTTCTGCTTTGAAATAAAAGTAATTAATTCAGAAATGCACAAAGCCACTTCATGACAAGAACATCTATTTTAGGATTACACCACTTTGATTTCAGAATTCAGTGGCCACTTGAGGGCAATTCCAAAGCAGATGTGAAGTAATACCTAATGAACCTAGTTAAGTTTCTGGTCATGACAAGGTCACAGTATCATTTGCCACCATTAAATACCACGTAACCTTATAAACCTACATTTCACTGTATTTGTGGTTCTATTTCTTGCTCACCTAAACAAGGTCTCTATGTATTTATTCATCACTAGTTACTACAGCCACCTTTTAGGGAGTTAGTCAAAAAGACTTGTAGAAAATTTATGGTATTAAGATCCCAAAGGGTTTTGAAAAAGAAAGGTGAAGATATAATCAAAGGATACAGCAAGAAATCAAGAGGTCTTAGTTAGAGGTCAAAAAGAGCATTTATTTTTGGCTTAAGGCAGGAAGGAAAAGGAAGAGAAGCAGCAGTGGACTTGCTCTGTACCATAGCCCAGAACTTAGAAACACAGATTCAGCTGCATATTTCTGTTTGCCAAGCAGGCAGAATATGGCTCATGCCACATCTTCTCAAGGTGAACCACTGAAGGATTGCAAGAGAAACATCAAGAGAAAAATGCTCTTGGTATGGTAACGCAGAATTGAGACAGTAGGGGGTTCTTGCTCCTGATCTAGTGTTTACTCACCTGAGCAGATTCTCAATCCTCCTACTCCCCGGTGTAAGCTATGTTCAGATTTCCTTTTCTGGATGTACAGACATAAGGAAGAAATTCTTTACTATAATGGTGGTGAAGCACTGGAACTGATTGCCCAGAGAAGTTGTGGGCTCCTCCCCATTCTTGGAGATGTTCAAGGCCAGGCTGGATAGGGCTCTGAGCAACCTGGTCTAGTGGAAAATGTCCCTGTCCATGAGAGGGAGGCTGGAACTAGATGGTCTTTAAGGTCCTTTCCAACGCAAAGCATTCTATTACATGATTCTGTATTTTCAAATCATTTAATCTGTCACAGTGAATGGCACCACTTCATTTTTTTCATTTATAAAAGACTCTTATCTTTGAATATTTGCTGCAGTCCCCATGATCTCAGAGGAAAAAAAAAACGAAAGACGCAATCTCATTATTTTACTGCCGGTATCTGTCTAAGAAAAATTTAAACACTCTTTCTGTATGATGTGATTATAATTGAGCTAAATTAGATTTAAACCTCTTGAGAAAAGCAGAAAAAAGTAATTGAAGCCAATAGTTAACTTGCATTTTACTGTGCGGTAGAGGTCAGGACCTACCTCAGGCTGCTTCTTTAATACTGGTTTACCAACTACAAAATCTGCAGTTGGAATACACGTTTTTAAAATAATGGTTTCACCCTACATGGCTAGCCAGTTTGTCTACAGGATACAAAGTGGGGGTTCAGACCTGTGCCCCACAGATGAATTTCTGTTATTTCTGTATTGAAACTATGTCAATACTCTGATAGTACTTCCACTCACACAAAACAAAGCATATATTCAAGAAATGACGCATATATAATGTTCGGTCTCTGTTTCCAATTTACTTCATCCTGTGGCTAATTGCCTCAATGCAGACTGCCAATTAGTTTGACTCCCAGCTGTATTCAGGAAGCCAAGTGGGAATGCCTGCATAAGCCTTTGAAGTCCTTTACATTATCTGCTACTCAAAAAGCTTATCAACACAGCATTTGAGAGGAAGAAATGAATACTTATGAAAAAACATTAATCTTCTTGAAGCTTTAGAAATGGCTTTGACACAACAGGAGATGCTAAAGTGAGGCTTTGTCTCTAGTCCACTTCTCTCAATTCTGTCAGGATGCTCTGATAACATTGAAATTATAAAAAACCTGCTGTTTTAAACAATTCTCTAGATACTGATGAAACTCAGTGAGAATTTCAGAAGGAGCAACAGGATGTTTTTGTTAACCTGTGCTGACCATCAACACTAATAAACTCTAGACTCGACTGGTTGAAGGGTTACAACTGTACTTGACATTTTGTGCCTCAGAGACAGTGCCATATTAAAGGCAGGTGAGAAAGTGCCGGGAGTCTGGGAAAAGTCTTGAGTTGTTTGACCTGAAGGCAGAACATTTATTTTCTCTCTTTCTTTAGTAGCAACAGTAAATGATCACAAAGATAGATATACTCACTGTGAAGCCTTAAATTCTAAACTTATTTCTGCTGATTATTCCCCTACAGTCATGTTTTCCTCCAACAAAAACAAAAGCTTTCACATCTGCTTATGTATGCTATGGGCTGATGGTGAGTGTATAATTAAGTAATAATGATATTACACTTCAATAATATTAGATTTGGTTGGCTGAAGGCTATTGCAGCATCCTCAGTAAATTCAAGCAGCTGGTTAGGGGTTAGGTCATCCTAACTTTGGCGAGGCTTGCAAAAGCTACCTTAGGCCCAATAACAGCTTCCTGTGGCTCATAAAACACTATCTTACCTTTTCTGAGGTCTAAAGAAATGAGGATCTGAGCTTTTGGAGAAACTTCTCCTCTGCCCTATAAGTAAGGAAAGCCAGAAAAAGGATTTGGTTAGGTTGGTAAGGCTACAAAACAGCGTTTCTACTTTTCATTGCTTCTGGTCACTGATTCAGTGTTCTTTCCTGCTGTACTAGCTTGGTTTGCTTTCAAACACCATTCAGTTCTGTCAAGGTCAGGTACATCATGTTCTTATTGTTCTTTTCATCTTTCAAATCTATTGAGTCAGAAGCAAATCTTTTCATTAGCTGCTGGGAAGACCTTAGTGTTGGTATTTTAGTTTTCTTTCTACTGGGTTTTTTTTCCCAGTCATTTCTAGGCATTAGTCAGTCATATGTGAAGGAGGGTTCCTGAAGGCGGTACAAAGTTAAACACATAATTGTGATCTCTTGCAGATGTTTATCTTTCTTCTTTATTGTTGTTTCCTTTGAATAAATTATCCAAAGTCTTTTAAACTGGAAGTCTGCAATCATGCTTTGTCAATGGAAAAACAAATTGATTTTGGTCCTGGAGTAAATGATTCACCTTGCTAACACAGGAGTATGAGTAGGAGGAAAAAATACTACAAAATTTCAAAATGTTTTCTTTCCATTTGTCATGAATTATTCCTTCCCAACATCATTTACTTCATTTTAAATCTCTGCCTTCTCTTTTCTTCATTTTTCACTATTGGGTCATATCTCTGCTTCACAAGTTCTTATCTTTACTTTTACATTTACTGTTGTTATGTCAAATGAAATAATATTATTTAATTATGGGAAGGAAACAACTTTCTCTTTCCAAGTTGTTTGTATTTGCTTCCATCATGGATAGATGGGTGTGTGGATGGATGGACAGACTAACAGATACATAGGCATATGTAGAACACTGCAGAATACACGTTAACGTATCACATTAAAAATCTTTTAGTTTTGCATGTTAATATATGTCGCATAAATGTTCTGTTATACGCAGACTTGAAATTAAAATGAGAAAGAAGAAAAGTAGGTACAATGAGGCAGAATAAGGCACTGGGCTAGAAATTAGAAACAAATTGAGTTTCAAGATCCTTGAAGAATTCTCCTAGTGTAAAGAAACAACTTTTTTGCTGAGCAGTCCCACTTGATGTGAGGGAATGGTATGAAGCTGGGCTTTTTGCAAGTGATAACCTGTAAATCCCTGGGCTCACAAAATGAAACAGTCAGCTCTTCAAAGTTGTTGGACTACAGGGAAATACTTTTGTGAATGGTTAAAAAAACAGAGGACCTATGGTATTCATAGCATCTGCTACTTGAAAGTTGAGAATAAGTAGCAGTTAAGGTGTTATTTCTTTCATCACTTTCATCACTAATTTTTTTAAGTGACTGGCAATTTTTATGCCAAGCGATTTTACTCACAATTAAAGCACCACTGTAATTTGTCTTTCCCTGGCATGTAATTTATGGTGTTCAAGCAGAGGAAGAAAGAAGAGTGGAGACTACAAAAACCACATTCCCTATGTAGAGGGAAAACCAGTAGCAGGGGTGCAACTTAGTCCTGATGTCTCCCAAATTGGGTGGATAAGAGCACTCTCATTGGTAAGAAGGTTCATACAGAATGATATGAGATACATAATGTTCCAAGACCTAAAAAATATTTCAGGTACATGCTAAAATTGTGCTGTTGCCTCTGCAAGTTAGAAAGCTAGTGAGAGAGAAAATCTTGTTTTAAAGGCTGAAATAATGTGGACAGACTTATTCACATAGCATGTATATCATTCACAAAAAGTGCATACCTGCTTACGAAACTCATTTTATAGGCGAGAATAGGAGCTCCTTCAATTAGAAATTTATGGCTCTTGGATTAAAAAAAGCATATCAAACATACAAAAATTCATTGACGACATTGGACCAGCTTAATCATGAGTCAGGGAGCTGTTACGATTCCATCTGTTATGATTCCAATGGTTCATGTAGAAGTGAACCAATGTAGTATGAACCAATGGTTCATGTAGTGAACCATTCAGCAGAAGATGCTTATGAAAAAATCCTAATTAAACAGCTTGGACAGTTTTTAAAACTTTCAGGACGAATGAGAATAGCAACCAGTTTCCATTCTAAAAGGAAAGGAATAAAAAGAAAATAATCAACAGAATCAGAGCCTTGCTATGCTCTGAAAAAACAGCTGCCGTCTTTCCAGGGTTACTCTTCAAAACATGCTGTCTAAAGAATAGTCTTTTCATAAAAAAAGTTAGAATACTTTGACAGAAATAGCCAGAGATCTTCCAACCAGTTACAGCAGATGGCAGTTCAAAAGACAGAGGACATCTGTTTATGATTCATCCAACTTTGCAAAAGACTATGAGAATTTGAGATAGCACTCTCAGCAGAGTTTTTATTCCTCATAGGTGAGAATGGAGTCACCTCCATCTGGCAAAAGGTCTAACAGTGACGCCAATTTGCCAAGTAATCCTCATTACTGATCAAGTTACCTTAGGCAATATGCAGGTCTTCAGGGAAAAATTACAAGATTTGGATGTGCAATGCCTCCAGACAGAACACTTTGCTCTTATAGACAAAACCTGCTTTTGAGAATGTTTTTCCCTTCGCTTTCGTAAATGGATAACGAATAACGGATAATGAAGAGCCAGGAAGTCAGCTAGGAAAAGATTCTTTCACAAATGTTTCATTTGTAGTAATAGAAATTATGAAACAAACTATTGTTGGTGGAGTTGCAAAACTGCAGTGATTTGATGATAATGATTGTCTCAACTATTTTGCTTCTCCATTCAAAGCATCACTGACAGCTGAAAAATATAATTTGGTACCATGCCAAAATAACTGAGACTTTGTTATGAAAGGATATCAAGAAATTTTCCACAATCAACAATGATTTTATCTCTTGCCAGCTGGTCTCATGCATTTCAAAAATGGTGTACTTGAACTTATTCACTAGAGTTAACTGTCTTCAATGTACAGGGCTGTGTCAGACAATGAAGTTAAATAACAATGACAGAAAGTTTATTCTCAGAAGTTCTCCACAGATGTGCTAATTAACTTCAGTAGATTTAAGACATAACCTCATATATGCAGAGCAGCTGTCAGATGACCACACAATTTTTAATGTCTTATAGACTGAATAATTGTGTTTCTATAGTGTAGACAAACCAAATACAGAGGTAGAGAGGGTGTGACTGTTTCTGGAGATATATAACGGTGGGGATAAAGAAGGATTATGCTATCTCATGGCTTACACATATTCATGGATTTTGTTGGTTTATTTACCTATTTTCACGGTAAATAGGTAAATTTACTTACTTTAGGTAAGGTAAAATTATTTTTATTTATTAATAGGTGAATTTATTTATTTACAAAGTAAAATAATTCAGTCAAAATGTTATACATCAATTAGACTACTGTACATTGTAACAAATGTACAGTAGTCTAAACAATGTATAGCATTTTGACTGAATTATTTTTTCTTTGTGCAGGAAATTACTAACTTTTTTATAGACCTGACCAATGTGCAACAGATTCACTTTTTTCTAAACATGTAAATGACATGACGGCATGAAAATTGTAATAAACCAAAGGTTTTGAACCAGCAGCTGAACCACATGACTGAAATTGTCTATTCTGTTCATGTCAAGTGGCAAATATTGTAGGTGCAGTGGCAGCATCACCATATTGTAGAATGATAGAATAGCCAAGGCTGGAAGGGACTCTGAAAGATCCTCTGGTACAACTTTCCATGGGAAAGAGAATCTGCATGAGATGATCTAGGCTCTGTCCAATGGCAGCTCAAAGCTTTCAGTGATGGAGACTCTACCACATCCCTGGTGGTGGTCATTCCCTTGGTCCAGTTAGTGACTGTTCTTACCCCAAAAAATGTCCTTCTTACACCAAGGTAAAACTGCTGGTGCAACTTCTACCCATCGTCCCTTTTCTTCTGCCTTGGGAAAACAGACCCTCCATTCTCTTTTTAGCTCCCCTTGAAGTACTGGAAACTGTGATGAGATCCTTCCTGATCCTTCTCCAGAAAGGAGAGATCCAACATCTTTAGTCTTTCCTCACAGGGCAGTTCTTCAGACCTTTGATCACCTTTGTAGCTCTCCTTCAGACCTTCTCCAGCCTGTCCTTGTCTTTCTTGAATTGTGGGGCCCAGAAATGGAGACAATAGTCCGGGTGTGGCCTGACAAATGCTGAGTAGAGTCAAATGATCATATCTCTACCCTTGCTTGAAATCAGATAAACAACATCCACTGCACTTCCCACATAAATACGTTATTTTGGTGTAAAAAGGGATCCAGGTTGACCTGGCTTGATTTGTAGTTGGCAAATCCCTCCTGTTTTTTCCCAATAATCTACTTCTTTTGGTTAGTAGTAGTTTTTGGAGGAGTCATTCCAATACTTTCACAGGAACTGAAGTTAGGCTGATGGGTCAGTAGTTTCCTGGGTCCTCTTTTGGGCCCTTTTTGTAGATGGGTATGACATATTTCACACTACTGGTCCAATCCTACTATGACAAACTCCTTGCTAATATTAATGTAGCCTAAAGGTAGGAGTCTTCATCTGATACTTAATCTTGTGAAATTCTGCCACTGTTAAGCATAACTTAAACCAAAACCCAAGTGATATTCGAGTTTATATCACAACACTTTTAACTGTCAGCTTTTCCAAACAAACATACAAACAACAAAAAACCCCCAACTATCTTTCCTTGATGACTTCCCTCAGAATTCCAGATGACAGAGGGAGGTCAGGTTGGATAGGGCTTTGAGAAACCTGGTCTGATGGAAGGGGTCCCTGACAATGACAGGGGTGGAACTGCATGATCTGTTTGTTCCAAAACAAACCATTCTGTGACTGTTGGCTGTTGGTTTTTCAACCCCAGGAAAATGACTGCTGGTCACATTCGTTAGGAATGTCTGACCTTACATCTGAAACAAGAGAAATATTTTTCGAAGAAAGGTTTTCTGGAAGGAATTCTATCTGAAATTGAAATTTCACAGTATAGTCATTTCTACTGAACACATATGGAAATAAAAAATATGCATATAATTTACAGATTCACACAAATACATACAACTACTTGTGAAACTGACCTGAAGATTTGAAGATTTGGGTGGGGTTTTTTTTTTGTTTTTTGTAGCTCAGTTCATGATTGCATATTGTACAACAGTAAGAAACATTCCAACACAGACAGTTTAATGGAACACTCCCATCGTGCAGGTATCACAAGAAAGAAAATAATTACACAGGACTGATATACCTTCTGTGAATTAGTACGAGCTATTTATGAGTTAGAGCACTATACACATGTGGAAAGATTATTTCTTTCTGTGTTTATTGACCAGCTCTTCACTTTTTTAAAAAGGGAATGAATAATACTTTCTACTCAGCTCATTTGAAGGAAGATAGAACGAGTGTGCAGTTATGAGCTTTGAATAACTTTACTGCTTCTGTTTCTCTGGCAATAAAATGATCGACTATAATATACCATTATATAAAAACTTTTTTGACAAGTGCTTTTATGAAAATTGAGATGTAGAAAATTTCTATGGGCTGCAGTTTCCCTTGGGAAGAAAAAATTGTGGGAAATTCCTTTCAGTCTTGTCAGCACAATAAAATACAGCATTTCATATATACAAATAATGTGAAGAAATTACTGCCAAATGCAACCCAACTTGGATGTGTATAAAATTGAGAAAATCAATCAGAAATGCTCCTATCTTAATGTTTCAAAATAAATGCAAGCAATAAACATTCCATTTTCAAATTAGTTCATGATAATAACACATCTTTACTAAACTCACATAAGGAAATTAATTATTTGGTATAAACACAGAGAGTAGCATATTGAGAATTAATACAGAAAAAAAATCTACATTAAACTGTGTTAAGAAGTGAACAACAGACAAAATTGAGGTTGGTGGAACCTGTTATCCCATTCTTATTGAAATAACGCACTTTTCTTCCATTCTAAGCCTTCTACTAGATCTTTAACTCATCGCAACATGGATCAGAGTCCCACTTAATATTCTAACAGAACCTTATATGATATTCACATGAAAATATTAAAAAACTGAATATATCAGTCTAAAAGAAAACACTTTTCACATATACATATTTACACTTTTCTCTCTTCATTGGTCTGTAACACCAGGTTGCACCTAAATGCACTATATAAGATAAATTTTACCTATATTTCTTTGCTCTCTTCATTACCTCTAAGCCCAGTTTTGTCCAATTTCATATGAATTTTTTAACTGATTATTACCGAGTAGTTTATAGTGTGGAGTCTACAGTGCCAGTTTTTGCCCCATTTCCTGCCTGCCAAAATTTTTTTGTACTGATTATTGTGTTAGAGTCATAAATATCCCATTCTACCTAGAGCAACTGCTTGCTACTGATATCTATATAAAGTTTTAATTGTACCACACTAAGATAGAAGAAAAAAATAAGTAATGGATTGACAAGGACTATGTCTAAAACAGCACTTAACGCACCTGCATTGAAATTGCAGACTTCAGGAATCAAGCTCATTTATAAAGTTACAGTCATTATATTGAGGTTAGACAAGAGATATGATGGATCTGGACTGTAGTTCACTAATTGCAAAAAACCTCTTTGTGCATGTATGCATGTGCAAACACATACAGCAAAATACCTGAGAAAAGAACCTAAACAGGTATTTGGGGTATTTGAACTAAATGAGAAAGGGAATATTTTGCAATGTGTAATTTTTCTTATTCTGTAGTCTTATGGTCTAACAATATCTTATGAAAAGACTTTGTGCCTGAGAGTTCTTCCAATCACAGCAACATGCAGAGTTGATTTGGATCAGGAGAGAGAAAGCACCCTCATGTCATAAGAAGAAAATAAATCTGACATCTGCCTCATCATTATCTGTTTACTATTCTGCTTTTCTAGACAAATAACCCCAGAAAAAAACACCTATCCATACCTTAAGGGCCAAAGAGGAGTCAGCTTCTCACTGCAATCCTGAATGAGAAGGCATGGTCAGTCTGCATGAGTCATGGGAAGGGTTTGGTAAGGGAAACATGGAAGGAAGGATGGGTGTTGGAGGGAAGGGCAGGTGGGTATAGTGGAGAGGCAGAGGTGTAGCATCTCTGACGCCATCATAGAGAAACTGGGAATTAGGTGGAAATTAGCTACAACAAATTTGAATGTGACTTTGTAAAGCAGAAGAGGAGGAGGGAAAGCACTAGTAGGATCACAGTGGAAAATTTAAGGCTTTAGGTCCAAGATAAGTCTCACTGTGGAGGCAAGGACCTGACTTAAAGGAGGAGGGAAAAATCATTATTTTCTCCCTGCAGACAGAAGAAAGCAATTGTGACCACCACAGGGTTGTTGCTTTCGTCCTGTCTTCCCGAGACCGCAGAAAAATGCTTTCTCCTACTCATGGATGCTGAAAAAGTGGATGTTGTAACAAACAAATCATAACATGAAAGAGAACAGTACATGCAGAAAAATATGATGCCTATTTACAGGTTGTGTTGGAATGTCAAATCTTCATGTCTGTGAAACAGGAAAGAAGCCAGAAGATCCATGAGCAGTTTGTACTGTCCTGCAGCCACCACTAAGAGAGAAACAGCTCTGACTATGAAAACTACAGTCATGGGGGTTTTTTGTGCAATCTGGCTTCTCCAGAGCACCAGTATTGAGGAAGGTTTTTATTCCTTTGTTGAAGACAAGTAATTAAAAAGGAAGCTTCACTATCCAAAATGGGGCAAGCTGCAGGGAAATAGTAGTTCTTCTCTTCCTCCTTCCACAGAGGCAAAAAAAAAAAAGTAACAAACAAAGCATAATCTAAACGTATCTGACGATAATAATCAATCCAGAGGGGTAAAAAAAATATTTTGAGAAATGAGAAGTGTATGCAACACTGTGAAAGATCTAAAATACTCTGACAGAATTACAGAATCACACAATAGCTGAGGCTGGAAGGGGGCTCTGGAGGTCATCTGCTCAAATGTCACTGCTCTGGCAGGACCACCTGAATCCTTGCCCAGGACTACAATGATTTCCAATCACAACAGATATCAGCAGTGTTCAGGATGAAAGGGAACTGTAGTAAGAAAAGCAGAATATAATGCATGCTTTTTGAATTAAGCAGGGTACATGATAACCTTCGATGATGAGGTGACTAGCTTGGTTGATAAGAGGGGAGGAGGAACATTTTTTATACAATATCTTGTTGGATGTCTTAAATGAGAATTCCACTGTTTTTCTTGATAAAGGTTATTTGGAAAACTGGGGCACCATTTCTTGGTACACAGGTTTTTCTCATTGCAGGGTACAAAAGAAAATTAATAAGGACTGGCATCTTCCCAAAACAAAATGTATTACCATTTTTCAATGTGAATTAAAGACATTTTATGAGTAAAGTAACAATTTCTAGGGCTGAAGCTTTTGTCCCTGTGAATAGGCAATCTTAGGAAAGCAGTACAAAATGGATAATAGTGCTGTCTGATTTCTACAGAAGACAAATAAAATACCTAAAGAAAAGCTGGATGACTCATCACACAGCCTGGAGGTTTTTCTAAAGTAGCCAGAAGACAAAAAAGAGAGTTTAGTCACTATAGACTCCCAGAGAAAGCGGAGATGTGAACATACAGGGTAAAGAAGAAAACACACACAATACCAACTGTACCAACATGTCAGGGAATTTGGCAATACCAATTTATCATTTCTTTTTCCACAGAAATTCCTGGCTGAACCTGCTGTCTGAAGATATCTTTGACACCTGTATTTCACTTATAATGATAGTTTAAATTACGATAAAGATTTTGACAACTCTAATTTTCCTTTCTATAGAGTAAAGGGCTTTGTGTAATGAGTCCAACTGGTGTTGAATCTGCGACAAAATATCTTCAAACCTACATTCAGCCCTTACAGTAAATTATCGTAAACACAGACATTGCCAAACTGTGACTTCACACATTATTCAAGAACTTTTGAATACTTGCGCCTGAAATTTTTGATTATTCATTTCATGTTTGTTCAAACAATGCAAAACATGATTCATTGTGGATTAGACAGCATCACAACCTTTCTTGGTAAGTAGCTATTGAAAGTGAGGGAGAAAATCCAGTACATAATTTTATTCCAAGTGGGGCAGGAAAACAATAGAAAGATCATTTTAGCAGTGAGAAACCAGATGTCTAGGGCAGATGGTCGTGTTCACCAATGGGCAGGAGTCTGAACTGTTAAAGTATAATGGTGTAAAAGTTCTTTCAGCCTAGACTGAGACAGCCCCATTATATGAAATACTAAGACAAAACAGAGATCATACAAAACCTCTGAGTGCTAACAAGCCCTTCTGAATCCACAGTGTCAAGATTAAGCAGCAGTCTACAGTAGAGATTCATATACCTGAAAAAACACTTGAATGAATTCATGCAAGTTAAACATCATAATAAAACTATAACTTCTTTCTATTATAGAGAAAAATGAGGGATGAAGTACTAAATGAACCAGACACTTGATGTGAAATGGCCCAAACAACAGCTGAAAGCCCAAGAATGACAATCACTCATTTGTCTCCTGATGCCTAGTGGAGACATTGGAGTTCCATAAACTTCCTGAAGAAGCAATAAAACCTTTCTAAATAATGTTTTATTCTGCTGAAAGTTTTGTTGCAGACACTCTATCATAACATCACAAATACCACCACAGTACCAGAGGACTTTTGTCTTCCAAAACCATATGCTTTTAGTCATCTATCCACGGATTAGGAGTTCAGTCTTCATGGCTGCTACTTCCACACATATAGTAGAATGAAATTCTGCCTTTCAGAATGAAAAAGAATCATAAAATGGTTGGAGTTGGAAGAGATGTTAAAGATCATTTGCTTACAACCTTCCTACCACTGCAAGGGATGCCACTCTCTAGATCACATTGCTCAGAGCCCCATAAAATCCCATCCAACCTTGAACACTTCCAGCTATGGAGCATCCACAGCACCTCTATGCAATTTTTTCCAGTGTTTCACCACCCTCTAGGCAAAGAGTTTCTTCCTATCATCTAACATAAACCTGCACTCTTTCAGTTTAAATCTGTTTTCCCTCGTCCTGTCACTACTGCATGTATAAAAAGACCTTTCTCCCCACTTTTTACAACCTCCCTTTAGGTACTGAAAGGCCACGGTGAGGTCGTTCTTGAACCTTTCCTTCTCCAGGGACAATAATCCCAGATATCTCAACCTGACTTTGTAGGAGAGGTGTTCCAGCTCTCTGATCTTTGTGGCCTCCTCTGGACCCACTCCAACAGTTGCTTTTCCTGTGCTGGGGGCCCCAGAGCTGGATGCAGTATTCCAGGTGGGGTCTCATGAGAGCAAAGGCCCCTCTCTGGTGGCCACGTTGATGCAGCCCAGGACATGCTTGGCTTTCTGGGCTGTGAGCACATGTTTTTGGTGACAGATTTGTCTTCTGAAGCTTATGCTTTATCTTCAGTGATGCCGCAAGTGCCAAGAAAGATACTGACAATATTATTGCTCTCTCCGAAGGAGAATAGGATTATCCAAAGCAATTTCACATGCATATAGACTGTGGCTTTTGTCACACGTAATCCAATTTTAGCAGATAATTGTGGTTCAAGGGAAAGAAAGAGCATACGAGTCCGTGACTACCCAGATTTTTCAAAACAGAAAAAAAAAAGATAAGGAGAATTTTTTGTTAATTTAATATCTCATAGAAAACAATTTAGTAGACCTATTTGTACTATGACAAAAGAAATATGTCTTTTCTGTGAAGATTATTAATTAATTAAAGACAGGTTCTGGTACATAAGAAATGTAATAGCAGAATTCCTCGTTTCTATGGAATGAAAAAAATGTACCTGCCAGAGAAAAATGAGATGCAGTCTGTTCTGATTGTAAGTTAGCATCTCACAGAAAATGAAGGGGACAAAAAGAAGAAAATTTAATTCATTTAATTGCCAAACATTGGAAGTATTTCAATGTGACCATAAGAATAAAGGATGAGGTGCACCTGAAAAAAAAGTTAAGTAACGCATGAGACCACTGAAAAAGCTAATACGTGTATTTATTCAGAAATAAGAGGGACATGTGTTAAAGATGTTGCAAGCTTACATATAAGTGTGGAGCGTGCAAGCAGATCTCATCCAGCCTCAGACTGCAAACGGGAATCAATTGTCCTTCATTTCCTCATTATTTACAGAACAGCTGGAGGCATACTCACTTATTAAATCTAAAAGGTGTTTAGCATTTCAAACCACTCTCATTTGAAACATCAGGTCTGAAATAAACTGTAAAATATTAATGAAATGCTTTTAAATATCTTTTCTTCAAAGGGGATGGTGGTGGAATTTCCCCACTGATATAATGTTCCCAGTAACTGTGAACCTTATAAAATGTTCACTGGCATTTCTGCATACAAGCAGGAAACCAGCATTTGACCACTTCATTGGAGTATTTGTGGTAGTGTCAAGATATTTGGAGTGAATTTAGCAGTCTAGTGATGTCTATAGTGTAAATGCCTGCATTCAACCATGTCACCTTTGAATTCCTTTTTAGGCAATAGATATGGTCACTTATGTGAGTCATCTGACCAGTTGTGGGATTTAGCAAGTCACATCTTAGGTGTATAAACTGTACCATATCATCTATAAACAGATTTCAGGGTTCTGATCTTGTATAAAGCTATTTACATGTAAATTTCATAGGGTATGTTCAGAAGGGGCCCTTAGGCCCTCTAGTCATCTCTCCTGACCCTCTACTTCTTTCTAGGCCTCAGGAGCCACCAAAAAAATAGGGTAGGAATGTGTTGAGTTTGGTTTTTTTTTTTTAATCCCCATTTTCGTGGGACATTCTGGGCTACATAAGCACTGGGATGTGGTTGATTATGAAGGTGCTGTCTGTCAGACAAAGGCAGGAAGAAGATTATCCAGGCAGAGCCAGTTTGTTGTAAAGTGTCGGCAGAGCCAGGCACAGACTTGGCTGACGTTGGTGATGAGAAATGGCAGGGTGGAGAGGACACACTTCAATTGCAAGTGAAACTGGTTTGGCTTTCTGTAGAAAGTACAGAGAATGACAGCTTGCTTCCCTCAGAGTTCTGAGATCTAGATAGATCATAAATCAAAGCAGCCATGAAAAGTTTGTGTGCCTCCAGATTCCTGTTTAAGACTAGTTAAGCATATGTTGAATGATTTGGAAAAAGCTAGAAAAGGGATGTTGAGTCTTCAATCCAGGATCATTAAATCATCAAGTTAGAAAAAAACTCTAAGATCATTGAGAGTCCAACTAATGCTTGGTTAACCCAACACCACTAAACCTTGCTAAAACCTAAATGCTACTATGTGGTTTCAGCATTATAAGGATCAATATATCCTTCTGGTCTGGTTCATAGTGGCACCTCTTTTGTCATAAGTTCCAGGTGAAATCTTCCAAGAATATTGTCCTGACTTTGAGACAACTGACCTAGTATGGTCAGATGTTTGGAGAAACAAATCCCTTGTATGACTGGAAGAAAGTTTACAATTTATTGGAAGTAAGGTGGGACCAATAATAACATGGAAACAAATTCCTGAAACAGCTTTGGGGTGACAAGGCAAGAGAGCAAAGAAAACTCCGCAGTCAGCCATAACAGTGATGGTGATGGTGTTCAAGGGAAATACTGGCAATGTTTGACACAAAGTATCTATTTAGTTTATGCTTTTGGAGACAACCCTAGGTACCAGTAAAGCATGCTATAGGCAGCACAGGATCACAGTGCAGGACTTCTAAATCTTCTGCATCTCTAGGTCTTCTATAACTTTGCAGCGCTAGAACTAAAAAAATCTCTGGAAAAATTAGACATGTCTCACAATCTGTGTTGACTGCACACAGAGATAGTCACTGGAATGAGAAATATTTAAGAGCATTGTTTTCTCTTCAATCCCATTTTATATGTCAAGTAAGATTTACATAATGCTGCTTTTAAAGGAAACAGAATTTTGAAAAGCCCATTGCCAATTTATGCCAAATTGGTGACAAGTTGTAAGTCTAAATGAACTACTCCTGACAGCAGGCGTCTGAACATGCAAAGAGGTATCAGACTGTGCTTATTCAAGGTCTTCAAAAGAGACTACAAATAAAGGAACAGGCAACCTGTTGATTCATTACTTTACTGAATTACAGACTTTGGACAAATAGCAGCTTATGCAAACAGAATTCTGGAATAAAGTGCAATGTTACTCTTCTGTCCTAGTACTGCTGCTTTTGAAAAGTTAAGAAATACTTCAATCCATAGAGAAGAATAACTATGGTGTTTGCTGTTATTGTGGTTAAAGCAAAGAATTTGGAAATAAAGAGAAAATATGTCAGCAACACAAGCTCTAGCAAATGGAAAACAGTGATAGAAACACAATTGGAAAGAAACACTCAGTGGCATGTCAAGACATTCAGCTTTCTTGTTTGGATGTAAAGATCTCTACCATACCACCACAGAAGCTTTGACTGACATTGCTTTCACAGATATTTTTTGAATGAAAAATCCAGAAGGACGTGATGGGCAACAGGAGGCTGGAGGAGCTTTTCTCCCATATGTCCAAACATTTGCACTGGTCTTTCAAGAGCCAACGATAACCTTTGATAACCATATAATATGTACAACGAAACTGCATAGCTTTTTCATTATGCAGAAAAATTATTCTTTTTAGAGAAAAATTATGTTTTTGAGAATTTAATTCCAATGCATCCTGACTTTTCACTGACTTAATTATGGAGTCATAATTATTCTAAAGACAGATGTTTGACTGTATTGACTGCATTACACATAGCAAAGATTCAAATTTTGGCAAAACAAATCGGAAATCTCTTGAGGCACTATTAATAACCATTGTAAATGTTGAAAAATAGCCCACAAACAAGTGAGGTAGGTGGAATCTTTGTAACAGAATTAGCTAATATTTGGTTTAAAGATACATTAGTCAACAGAGATGAAAGATGGACACAGACATGCCCAGTCATTTAACATACCCCAGCAATATTAAGAACCTGACAGAAAAATGTAGAAAAAGAATATGCAGACAAAAATATTCTGTTCTGCTTTCCATAAGTTTTGCAGCTATCTTCCGTAAAACAAAACCAAGAAAAATTTTAAAAGTATATGGTTTCTTTTTATAAAAATACACTCATCAGGATAGCAGGATATTCAGCTTAATTATGAAGCTAAAGACTTGACTATCAAACAAGAGTATAAAATATGTTTGGCTGTACTATTTTCAGACAAACTGAGATCTTTATTTTGACACCTGCTTCTTATCTGCAGAGATTTCATCTGCGCCAGGAAAAAGGCACATAACATGATTACAGTGTACAAAGAAAAGAGCTTAGAGAAAAGGCTGATACCTCTTACTGAAAGTTGTTGCATACTGATCTCCAGCCTATCTCCAGTGACAGGCATTCATAAGGACAGAATAAACCCTTGATTAGCCACATCTTTCAGGAGTCAAGCAGAGCTACCTCTTCGTTACACAAACCACACGAGCCAGTGGCGACTGAAGAGGAAGGTCCTGGAGCAACGGGAGAGATGTCCATAAATTCTTCCCTTGAGAGTGAGCCAAAGGGGAAGTCATGAGCCTAATAATGCAGTAGTGGTGCAGGATGTCCAGAAGAACACCTCCACATGCCCTGCCTGAAGCATGAAACTATGGAAATCCTAACCATATGCAGGAATGTGGCCTTTGCTGGGCACATGACATACATCAGAGAATCAAATCAGGTTTCAGACACACGCTTTGCTTGGTAGCAACTAGCATTTGACCTAACAAAACTAGCCAAAAGGCCCATAGGTTTAGATTTTTCTACAGTTTTAAGATTTCCCCTGTGGAATCAAGAAGACTATGAGATATGGGCAACTATCAGCACAAATCAAGATAATCTCTTGGAATTGATCCAAGAGCAAACCGCTCCACCTGTTTTGGAATGACACATACAGGACAGGCTGAAGGTGGAAGTATTTTTATGGCATTCTGCAGCGGAAACAAATCGAAGAGATAGCTTTCTTTTATTTCTCAAGATATAAGGGAAGGGAAAGATTACTCTGAACATATTGAAAACATAAAAAGAGCACTAACCTGCATGTAAGGCATTTAACTTTATAGCTTGTGTATAAAGCTGTGATATAGCACAGATCACTGACTAGCGATTTCACTACAAAACCACGTACATCGTTTTCTCCATCCCTATTAAAAAAATACCTTTTTTGAGGGAAAAATTGCACTTCATTGAAAAAATAGAATATGTTTTAGGAAAAATAACAACATCAGAAAAGGCTTTTTGATTATTCTGGCTCTAAGAAGGGAAAAATGCTTGGGTTTGTGTATAGATGCAAGATATAGTCTCAAATCCTGGAAATCACCATTCCAAAGACAGATTATATAACTTTGTGGCTTCCAGATTATGTATAGAAGATCACGAACAGAAACATTCCTAAATGGTTTGACCTAAGAGAAAATGTGTATATTGCAAGGTCAGCAAAATAAATGCTCAGTCAAAAAGTCAAGAAATATTTCTCTGTTTGCAGACACCTGCTATAAATATTCTGTGCCAGGTGGAAAGGATAAGAATTCTGAAAGAGAAAGCTGATAAATTCTTTACTGATAAAATATATTAGGTTTAGCAAAGAGAAAAAAATATATGTTTAGACAATTTGGTAATCAGAGATATTATTTGGTATCATGATTTGCTAATCAGAGATGCTAAAATTGTAAATGATTAAATTAAAATTAATATTTACTTTCCTATGAAACTGTCTGGTTAGTATTTATATCTATTCTGTCATGATGAAGATCAAAGGACTGAAATCAGTGATGAAAAATTCATCATATAAATTTAAGCAGAAGCCAGTGTTCAGCATCCAAATGCTTTCAGGAAAGGAAGATTAGAATGAACTCAACAGGTGAGGAAACACACATGGCCTGTCTTTGCCTTTGGCCCTAGTGGATACATATAGAGTTCTCTTTGGAAAAGAATAATACTTACTTCTACATTTTAGAACGAAAATAATTATTGGATGGACATCTTACCATGGGTGGAAAGTGTTCATAATAAATGAGATTGTTGTAATATCGTAAGTATCCAGAAAAAAAAACTAAAATGGTGCTAACATTATAGTGCATTGGTCCTTTATCTATGCACCCTTTGTCCAAAAGAAAAAGAAAGGAATGAATATAAACCCTTTTGTGAGCAATTTCTGCACTTCACATGATACTCTGATGTAAAATTGCTACAGAACAATCATTCAGAGAGCTTGAACAATGATGAAAATCCAGAAAGTTTATCAACACTGCAGCCTTTCAGCCCTACATGAAACATCAGCAAAAACTCACTATAATAATAGTGCCAGCCCCTCATATACAATATCTAAAATCTTTATTTTACAAATTGTAAATAAAATATGGGAATTATTATATGATTATTATAAAATTTCTGGTCTCCATGTGTTAAAATGGCTGGAGAAATGGAAATTCCTTGCTGTATATCTCACTCTTGGTTAAAATGATCAGAGACCTGGTGTCTGTTCAGACTTTTGTAACCTTTTTAAGTGTTTTGATGTAAAACACATAATCAACTTTCATCAAAGCATAAGTTGTGCAAATAGCAACAAGAATTTTTGCAGCACTAATGAAAAGTGCCAAAGGCACATACACACATTTTTTAAATATATCACCTGATTCTTTTCACAGTAGCACAAAATATTTCTCTGGCAGAACTCTGGGAGAAAATTACCTGTATGCATTTTCAGAACAAGTTGTCTTTAAGCAGCCTTTCAAACAGAAAGGTGCAGAAATAAATCAATAGAGAACCACGAAAATCATCATCCCATACAAGAGCAGATTACTGAAACTTCAAGCAAACAGGTTTCAAAAGGTTCGGTGTTCCGTGCACACTGCTTTGACTGCAGAGACAGGAATTTTTTAAATCAGTCTAAAACATCATATATTGTATCAATTTCTAAATGATGGAAAATAAGACGCTGGGAGCTATTTCCCTCTTTATTCCCTAGATAATATAAAAATCCCTCAACCAGACTTTTGGTCCCTTCATAACTACAGTAGTCCAGAAGGGAACTTGGCAAAACCAGCCATCCCTGAAGAGAAACTGCTTATTTCATTTGTAAAGCATACTTTTAAAATATTTCTCTAATTTTACTTTGTTCTTGAGGTAAATAAGAAAATATCACATTATAAAAAGTTATATTTTTAGGAAGTAAACCAGTGGAAGGAAAAATAAAAACGAGATAATAGATCTGTTAGATTTTATTCAGTAAAATACCTTGACCCTGAAAATGGATGTTCTAACCCTGCAGGTCATGGGTTTGCTTTCTGTGTAATGACAAAGATGGTAGTCATTATGTTTGCAAAGGATTAGTAATTACACTTGTTGGCTGTGCTTAATACATAACAATTAGAACCTCACACTCAACAGTTTTTCTATGTTAAACCACCTTTCACTGTATCCATTCAAAATAATATATTGTGTTGGGACTAAAATGTACCACAGAATTGTTCTGTCTTGTATTATTAAGCCCTTTCAGTCAAAGTGGGAAACCAAAGAAAGCTCAGTTTCCTTGCCCCAATAGCCCGCATTTTGTGATCTTTTTTGTGGGTTTTTGCAGTTGCTCGGATTCTTAAAGTACAGTCTTCTATATTCCTGTTGTGGGAAGTTACAATGGACAGAAAAAAAACCAAAATTAAGAAGCTGGTAATGAAAATAGATACTAAGAAGCTGTTAAAAAACACACTCAAAAGTTTTGAAATGAAAAGTGAAAATCTTATCACATCTGGGTCATATCTAGGTCCCTGAAATGTGACTGAGAGCTATTACAATCTCTGTGAAATGAACTGACTTACAGACATGGATTCCATTCACAAGAACGTCCTTGTTTGCTCCAGAAATGTTCTGAAAATGCACTCAGTGCTAACCCAGGTCAACAACCATTTCAAACAGTAACTGATGCTGCTTGAGACTTCAGCAGCTAGGGAAAAGCTTGTGAAAATGTCTACAAGTTCACTGACAAGGAAGGGCTGGGCAAAGAAACAGAGCAGCAGAGCTGTTAGAGCCTCTACTGTTTTCTGTGTGAGAAGGCACCTTGCAACGAGCTCCAAACCTGTCTGCACAATGAAGGAACAATGGTCTGTAGATAGCCCCTTGCTTGGCAGAGCCAGCAATCCCCAGAATTTCCAAAACACACTGTAACCAAGGGCAATATCCAAGGAGACTCTACCAAGCACCTCCTGCTTCAGCTGCAACTGGAAATTAGCCTCCGCTCCAGCTTGCTGCTGGAGTTGTAACAATCCCCACACTGAGCAAAGAACATAACTGAGCTAATTCAGCATCACCTCACCTCCTTCAAATGGAAATTTTGAAATTTAAACTAAAATGTCTACAGATGAAAACTCTGGGATATTTAAAGCAATGTGAAGGTTGAGGGAAATAATCCAAAGTTTTAATTCATGACCCTCAATTGTTTTGGACTTTTGCAATGTGATTTTTAAAAAGATAAAATATGTTATTACTACTGTATTATCTGAATGTATTTGATTTAGGTTTGTTATGTACCGTACATGATAGTACTAAATATTTGTAAAAAGAAAATTTTACTTTTGAAAAAAAGAAAAAAATTATGCTAATATTTTTCCAATATAAAAAGCATTGCCTAAATTGACACATTCTTATGACGTGTTTTCTGTTTTCATGAAGCTGTCTCTCCCTTTGAAAAATGTTTCCCTAAATTTTCTCCCTTCCATCTATTAACCAGCATGAGAAAAACAACAGAAGAATAAAGGGACAACACTAAAATCAAAATTGTCCCAAGTAAAATAAACACTCCAGCAGCCATTAATTGAAAACTAGCCTGCATGATGCAGATTCTGTGAGTCTCTGATCAGGTATGTCTGCTGTGTACTTGCAGCACTCAAAAATACACAGCCTGTTCAACTTTTGCATAATAGTAGAGCAACCAAGAAAATGATAATAATACGAAGTGAGTTGCTGTACCAATTCAGGCAAAAGACCTTATATGAGAAACAGATGAAAGAAGTAAGAGGACCCCATGTCAGAGCCATCACAGGGATTTACTAGACAAGATGATAGCACCCTGGCTTATTACTGTATAAACTTCATTGATGATGGCATGATTAGGATACTATTTTACGGATATATTTGTGAATTTTTATTTATTTCCCACTCTATCCAGCAAAAAGAGAAAAAGGGTTTTTTTCAAGCATACATACCTGAAAGCTCTTATGAATTATTGCAGAAGGACATTGGACCACCATGCAGTCAGAAAAAGTCATTTATCTATACTATTACCAAGGAGCTTAATTGAGAGATCAGAGTAGAAAACTCAAGAAAACATCAGCTGAAGAGCTCAAATCAGTGTTGATTAGCTATGGTTTTGCTTTTCTTAAGAATTCAAGAGAATTACAAATTTACAAAGAAGGATTTTATCAACATTATGTTTTGCTCACAGCATAAATGAACTTCTAAAAAATCATATGTTTTAGAAATTGTAGTTAGGATTCCTAACCTGTGATATCTAAGCTGTAAACCAATACTTTAATTATTTACCTAGCATATTTGATATATTCTAGTTTTTTATACCACAACAACTGCTGAACTTCAAATACATACCAAGATCAGTCAAAAAGGCAGTATGAGAAATATTTCTACCCTGTCTTTTAAGAAATAATATGTTACATTATTGCCTCTTAATAAGATGATTTTATTAGATTTTTAAATGTGATTTTTTTTCTGTATGGGAGAGGATCTAAGTCAAAAACTAAAATTTTCTGTCTAAAGACTGGGCCAAGATACAAAAATTATGTTTATGGTACTTTTTCAGGGGTCTTTATTGCAGAATAATCATAATCATAAATCACAAACATAGAGTTAAAAAATATATCTCACATTTTAGAGTCAATAGCTCACTGTCCTGAATGTGGTGTACACTGACCTAATAGGTGAATTTTATGATTGAGTGACAGTGGCACAGTCTCTTCCAGATTAATGTGCATTGATATAATGAATAGAAAGTATTTTTGCATATTTTTAAGTAAGAAAACCTTTCTTCTTTCTTTCTTCTAATATGTTAGAAAAGATATTTTCCAGGACACACTGGCTGAGAAACTATGACATTTCCTCTGCTCTCTGCCCAGTTAATTATTCTCCACTAGATTCAAAAGAAAGCTACAATGGATTTACAAATCTTCTTGATTTAAGCTGGAAAGTCCCTCATCACCTCCAAATTACACATCCTCTAGACCTCTTAGTAACAGAGTAGTTATGGCACAAAGGCCTAAGGATACCAACATGGCAGCAGTTGTAAAATGATGTAGTAACCTTTATGAGACTGCTATAGCTAGGAAAAGAAAGGAAAAATATTCTGATGTGCCAACTTTTCCTTAAATATTTTTCTTGGCTTTCTTGTCTATTTTTTCCCAAGTACATTATCCAACTTAATGTAAAGTGCTTCATCTCCTGCAAACGTTGCCTAGCTAGTGATGTAGTTACTTCTTAAGTTACAAGCAAACTCCTGGTTGTCTACAACTAAATAATCCAGATGTAAGTTTCAATCAGAGTCCATATCTGCATAAATCCCATCTGTTTAACACACATTGCCTTTAGCATTGCAGTATAAAGAGCAGTTTGGCCATACAGAGCTGTGACTCTGTGTAATTGCTGCAAAACGCCTTCAGGACAGCTTATATAGTTTCATATGATTTTAATGAATAATTGAACAGCTTTTCCTTATAAAGTGGGTCCATTTGTAACAATATTGGTAGAAGATTTCTCTCAATTGACTTCAGTTTTCAGGCAGATTTGGGCCTGTTTAACCTTCTCTTGAGTTCCTACAACCATTCCTTGGGTTGTTCAGTCAACATCACAAATATTAACCGGTCATTTGCAAATAGTAGATAAAATGTAACTGGGAAGATGAAAATAGGCATGTGGAGAAATATGCATTTTAATTACCCTTCTTTTATTTAGCTTTAGCTAAAATCTCCAGTCAATCAGTAATTTTGAATCTCATATTTTAAGACCTGTAAAATCTGGCAGGAATCTTTTGACATATTGCGTATCACCCTTGAGACTGCAATATGTGGGATCTGGAACTGACTAGTCATGTTTAAAAAAAGCATTTGCAAAAACCTCCAGTACTAAAATATTTATGGTCTTCCCTCATTTAGAAAATGAAAAGCATTTCAAACCAACTTCCTTAGTACTTTGCAGCTTTTGATGTGTTACTGAAACATAGAAGATAAAAATAATATAAAATTAAAATTGAGGTGAAATACAAATAGTTGATCATTCCACAGAATGTATGAAAAGCCTTGAAAAGATTATTTTTAAGGAAATTTGCTAGAGGTCTGAAAACCCTCAAGTTTTCTGGGGAGCACTGCTCTTGAAAGAAGGGTGGGTTACGTGCCTCTGAGCAGCATTCTTCCCTAAGTCTCTGGTTTAGATATTGGTGAGGACACAGCAACAGATTTTGGTAAAACAAAGGATTATTTGCTTAACTCCACCAAACTCTCATAAACTAGTCAGTGTCTGTACAGAACCACTGAAAAATTAGGGGGTTTTTCTATGCTGTGGAAGACAGTCTTGAAACGTTCACTCTTTCAGCAAAATCGATTGTATTATTTTTTCATCTATAACTTTTTGAACAACCTTACAATTTTTCATCAAGCTGTGCCTTTAAGATACAGTCTTCCTAAGAGAGAACTTCTAATCCAGTCCAGACAATAGGTTTTGATCAGTCTGAAGGTGGCAGTTTGACCTGAAATGAAGTACTAAAGCAGAATAGAATAAGAACATTATTGTATGTTTTTTTCATAAAAATTAAAAAGCAACCTCTCCAAAGGCTTTTAAGCTCTCCAGACATTTTTAAAAACCTTGAGAAGTTAAAACTGAGACATGCTAAGAAACTTTCAGGATGTTCAACTTTGAGTGATGTTCTGAAAAGCCTTAGGTATTTCTCTGTTTCTTCAACGAGTCACTACATTAACACTGCCTCATAAGTACAATCTACAGAGCATTTAATCTATTTGCATTGTCTCTAACAAGAAAGGTGGAAGGAGACACAAGCCTTTAGAGAAGACATGGAAAGAAATCCAAGTCTACTTTACACAAGAACCATTCTAGACAATCTCTGTGGTTCCAGATGAATTGACTACTGTTACCAAAATCTGTTCTTCGATAATATAATTGTGAGCATTAAGACTAAGTTCTCCCTACCCAGCCAAAAGTCATAAGCAGTTTAAAGACAGTTGGTAGAGTCCTCTCTTTAGACCTCTAGCAAGTGTTGTCTGATGTGTTTTCTGTCTCTTGAAAATCCTCAGTGAGTTCACCTGAGCTGTCTTTAGCCATTGTTGGTTTGGAGATTTTTGTGTTTTGCCGTATTGTTTTGTTTGTTTTGTTTTGTTCCTTAATATTTGTTTATTCATTGCTGAGGTTTTCGGTGGGTCTTGGGTCTTCAAAGAGACATGGGCAGTTGCTGGTGGTAGTAAAGTTGTTTATTGCATGAATACATTAGTCTCGAAGGCGAAGAGTTCAGAGTAGTGAAGTCAGTGCCTAAAGCTTCCTGGCATAAAGTCCCGAGCAGAAGCAGCAGCAGCAGCAACAGCAGCTCCTCCACTTTTCTACTTACTTTCTGCACCCCAATACAGGGATTTTATTCATAAATCATCCAATCAGCTAAAAGTATGAGTCTAAAACATTTTTCTTACACCATTCTAGGCTTAATTCTAATGTATGAAAGTAGTATGAAAATAGTGTCAGTTCTTACCCAAAAACGACATATATAATATTATCTATTTATGCAAATAGTACTATTTGTTTTCTTACTTAATATTTACATATATAAGTTTATCTATTTATGTGAATAGTTCTATCTATTTACACATATAGTTCTATCCCTTCTATCTACAAACGCAAGTGATGTTCTGCTATGCTTTTTCAATGTCTAGAACTAAGTTAATCTTGTGAAAAACAACACTACTGAACTTTAAACTAGGCTTTAGGGCCTTATACTAGCTAACATAGTCTCTTAAGGCACTTAAGATGTGTTTCTATTTACTTAAAACTAAAACTAAAGCTTACACTTCTATTTCAAGTCTGTGAAGCTTCTCTAAAGGCTCTAATTGAAACCCTGCATTTCTTTCTTTCTCTGAAGGACTCAGAGAGGCTTCTGTTTCATGCATTTCAACAATTCACCTTTGACTGCTATATAACACTTAATTGGATAAATTAAAAACTGCCGTCTGGTATTAGTGAGAAAGATAGATAGATAGATAGATAGATAGATAGATAGATAGATAGATAGATAGATAGATAAATAGATAGATAGACAGATAGATATAAAAATAAGGAAAGAGTAGAGAGACCTCTCATGTCATTGTTTCAAAAATATCATTCTTTTTTATATTCACTCAGAAAGAGATGAAATGTGCACATTTTCTTTCCTACTAAATATATAACTCTTGATAAAGAAATGCTGGACAGCTTTGTGATTATTACTTTTCCTTCAATTTCTTTTTCGGTCTTTACTACATTCAGTCTTGTGACTGCTCAAGTTTAGTCACTTCATTTGTTGCTAATCTGAACATGCAAAATCAGAATCTTCATTTAAGTGTATATACAAGGTACAGGCTTTATATACACAAAATAGTAGTGCAAATATACTGGGCAAGAAGAGAATTACAAACTCAAGCAGGTGTGGAACTTTTACCTTGCCTGAACATCTGTTAGGATTGCTAAAATCACATGAAAATTATGTACAGAGTATGCATTTTGCGTATGCAAAATCTGTAGCACTTTTAGAGGCAGCTTTAATGGGTTATAAACCGTGAAGGAATGGAAGACATTATAGGCAGACCCATGAATATCTACATACACATAAATATATGTGTGTGTATATACATATTTATATGGTATAAAAACTTGTTCTGTTTTTCTCCTTATTTTTCTGGATAGAAAATAGAGTTGAAAATACTGTGTCTTTCAGGGGGGTGGCAGGGGGGAGTATTTTTAAGGTACAGTTTTTCTTGTAGCTTTGACTTAAATTTGCTTCAGTAACTTATGTAATTAAGAGAAAATTGTAAAGAAAATCACCCTCTCATTCTGTTAATTAAGTATCAGAGAGGGATCTTCTGCTCTCGTGTTGGAGATCCACAGAACAGAGGCAACATCTGAACAGTGGCTGAAGGCTGCTTTCATAGACATTGGGCAGAGACAGGGTTCAGCAAAACTGGGTTCAAGTTTGGCTTCATACTGTGTTTCTCTCTACAGGCAACATTTAGACAATTAGCTTTCATATAGATGTCTAATGAAGGACTGTAGCCTTCTATGCTCGCCTACTACTAACCCACTTTTTTTTTTTTCTGGAAGAGAAAATGGTCTTTTCAAGTAATTTAAATGACAAGAACTAATTGCCCACTGAATAGAGTTTACACTGCTCCTATCCTGGAAATATTTGAAAACCTTATGTTGAGGTTTTTTACAGAAACTAGAGACAAGGTCACTGTGCCATCATTAAAATCAGTTCTGTTGAGAAATCAAATAGCTGTCCCATGGTGATTCTGTGTTCAACTTAATATAACAGAGAAAGGTTCTGCTTTTCCAGCACAGCCTTGAACAATTTAAGATGAGGTGCCCAAAATCTTCAGAGCTGCCTTGACTCTTCACCTAAATCAATAAAAATGTTTTGATCATTTATTTTGTCTGGATTTTAAGAGTGCTTTTGCTGATCATGTCCCTGCTCAGAATTACGTAGAATAGCATTTAGTCTGCACTGCTGCTTTCTCAGCTCTCTGTGGAGAGGCTATTCAGTCATTTACAAAAAATACTCAAATCTTTGTAACAGGCAGCAAATATTTCTGTGCATGCTTTCATAACCATCACAGAATAAAAGATTGTGGAGAGAGGTTTGTTTTTAAAGCTTTTATATCTCAATATGCTCTTAAAACTGTTTATATGAGATTTACTTTTCTGTCAGGAGAACACTGGAATAAAACAGTTTTGGGGGAATCCTTTTTTTAACCTATATTACTCTTTAATCACTTACATAAATGGAATGCTTGATTTAAAAACAAATTTCTTTAATTTAACACAGAGACAGCAGCCTTGGAAAAAAAAAAACACCCAACAACCCACACATGAATCCCACTTACTTTTCCCAGAAAACTTTTTCACTTACAGAACAAAAGAAAAATTACAAAACAAAATGAAGGGAAAGAAGTCAAATTCAAAAGTTCTTTCATATCCTCTGGCTATTTTGCTGCATTCTAGTTCTGCAAGGATATATAGTGCTCTTTCTTATTAGCTGGCACTGCAAGAATTTAAGTGACCCAGCAGTCAACATTTCCCACTGTGGCAAAAACAATTTTGTAATTGTCCTGTGAATTAGGGAAGTGAACTCTAGGAGGATTCTCGCATTGGGTATTTTCTTGGGCGATGATGTGGAAATAATAGATTTAATGAGAACAGTGTAACGATGTGGAATACAATTTCATTCTTAAGTAAATTTCACATCTTTTCCAAACAGAAAGTGGATTAACGTAAAGCTTTAAGCAGGGAACTAACCTAGGGATCCTGTGGCTAAACACAAATAACTGAATGGCCAGATTTGCATTTCAGCAGACATGGATACAACACAGGAAAAAATAAACATGAAACTGTGAAGTTGTTAGAGGCAGAAACGACAGCATTTTTCACATGCTGTGGGATTCATTCATGCTACTACCCCTCTACTTACAATGAAAATTGCTTGATAGGATCTGAACACCCCACTGAAAAACCATATCTCAACATGTGCACTAATAAACTAGGAATTGCGCCTGCATAAATCCGATACCCTGGGAGCACCTGTACTCCAATTACCCACCAGTGTCCGGGTGAGTGGGCTGTACCAAAAGATTAAACATAAAGAATCACTGAGTGCCCTCTGCTGTTACCTCAGTCACACTGGGACAATATTCCTACTGTACATGTGCATTAGTCATTGCAGTGAAGTGCCAAAGACTCAGCAAAAAGTATTCACAGGGAAATTCAGGAATGGAGTTATCCATAATGAAGGCATGGCTCTGCACTGTGATTGCTTTGCCCTGCATGGGGAGATTTTGATTGTCTCTCCATGAAATCCATAAAGGGTGAAACAAATGCCCCCATAGCAGCAGATGCCAGAGCTGTGTCCCTTTTCCTTGCCACCTGCAAGTCCCCTGCTTCTGACAACCCATCTGGCAACATTGCACACCAAGGATTAGGAGCAAAGCTGGTTTCCTAAGCAGTTTATGCAATTCATCTTATCCCTTATCAGGCCATGCAAATGGGAGAAACAGGGATAGCCAAGACTAAGGCTTACTGTCCTGTGCTGTTCCTTGGCTGCACACCCTGGACTGGGAAGGAACGTTGTGTACCAGACATTGCATGCAGCAACACTGGTTTCTGAAGTACAGGCTTCTTCTCTGTCCAACTTTGTGACCTCAACACCAGATAAATATCCAGGAAGATGACCAGAAAAGGAACTAGAAAAATGAAGAGGAGGCTTGTGAACTTCTCAGTCCTCCAGTGTGGGCACTCATTTCAGATGTGATAGCCAGCAGGATGAGAGTTCTTTACCTGGTTTACAGGTGCCCAGACTGTAGTGACGATGGAGACGTGTCTACACATTCCCATTAATTACGTTAACATTTGGGCCATGCTGATTTGAATAAGGAATAAGATCCAAAGACATAGCTCTGATTTTGGTGTGTTCTACTGAGAGCAAGGAATTGCCTGGGAAAATACATACAATGAGCCACAGTTGTTTCAAGATTACAGCAGAAATCTTGTTTTGAACAGCTCTAGAAATTAGCATGTGTTAGTTTTATCTTGGTTGCTATGCTCCACAGGATAACATCCATGACAGCTCGATCCTATTTCTTTGGAAATATTTTAATAAAAGAGCTTAGATCCTTTAATTCATCATACTTCCTTTAAATTATTATTTTTACAGCTGTCTGTTTACTGCAATGAAATTATACTTAGGATCTAAACCTTGTTATACTGGGTACAGAAGAAAAGATTCAGTAAACAACTTTTCGGAGCTGCTGGGGATACTTAGGCCTCTCAGAACTAAGTCTCAAAAAAAAAAATAAAACAGTAACATGAGAAAATTGTTCCTTCTCTGGAAACAATAAAGTTAAATGTTCTAAAGTTACTGTCCTGCATGACAGAAACAGTCTTAAGTTAGTTGGGAAAAAGATAATTCTATGTTTGCACACTTGGAATAAATTTATTGACCTTACAAGTATGAAAGACTGATTTTTACAAGGGTATGAAGTGGTAAGATATGGGGTATTAGCTTTAATATGAAAGATGGCATGTTCAGACAAGATATTGGGAAGAAATTCTTATCTGTGGGGCTAGTGAAGCACTGGTACAGGTTGCCCAGAGAAGTTTTGTCTGCCTTGTCTCTAGAAGTATTCAAAGCCAGATTCAATGGTGCTTTAAGCAACCCGTCTTGTGGAAGGTGTCTCTGCCCATGGCAGAAGGTTGGAACTCTATGTTCTTTAAGGTCTCTTCCAACCCAAATCAGTCCATGATTATATGCTTTATGGGTAGATACAAAGAATTTTGAAATTCTAGCTGCTTGTCAAGTCCTTCCTGTCATCTGCTTCAACGTATTCTAAAGCTGATGCCAACAATCAAAAAAGTCAGAAGATCAAGAGCAACTGAGAAGGAGTCAGACTACATTAACAATCTGCCACCAAACCACAAGGATATTGCTCTTGATTCAAGAGAGGAGCAATGCACAGACACTCCCTTGAACCATTGTCATAGCAAATGCTGTGACATTCAGTACAGTTTGAATGCTTTAACTTCACCTGTGATCAAAGTCTGATAAAAAACACCTCTTATTTTCTCCAGATCTTTCTTCCTGTTTAGTGCTGTCAGCCCGCGTACATACTGATGTGGCTGCTTAGACAGCGCATCCCTTGCAGCTGTTCAAGTCTCTTCTGGCAAATCACTGGTATACACAGGAGAATCAAAGGTATTTAATTCGGATGAAACTCTTTTTGAAAACTCCTGAGATTTGTATCAAGAAACCCTTAGATCCTGAAACAGCAGCCCAAGCACTTCTAGTAAACAAGAAAATACCAAAAGGCTGTCAGCAACAAGAATGTCACCACTCTCTTTCTCAACCTTCTGGCCATTAGTGGCATCACTCATCCGTCATACCTCACTGTTAATTTTCATTCCAAGGGCCAAAAAACGGGAAACATTGACACACAAAAAAGCAAGCTAATGGTTTTGAAGTAGATCACAGCAGCTGGATTTGCCTTGGAAGCAAATTTCTCCTCTTATGTGGTGGAGTAGGCCAGCACAATCTGAAATTAGAACTGGAACTGGAATGAGAAGGGAGGTAGGATTATCAAAACATGTTCTGGTAAAATATCTATTTAATGAAATTATAGCCACTAATGACCTAGGCTTATACTTTGGGATACTTCCTCTTTCCTAGAAAATCTTTAAGAAAACCTGAGAGAAAACAAACCAAGAGAAAACAAACTTATAAACAGTGTCAGTTGAGTTTTAACAGTTTTGAGGGCCACTTAGTAGTTCTTATAGAATGCACTTCTATATGCACTATCTGCATGGCTTTGATGAATTGTTTCTAGCAAAGCTAATTCTAGTAATTAATACATCTTTGCACGTCACACAGTCAGAGCCCTACATCTGCGCTGTCCAGTCACTGTTCAGTTTTATGATTATTGTGTATAGTCAGCCTCAGTCTGATTCAGTGTACAGTCAAGATTCATTACAGAATATCTAAACATCCTCAAGACTGCTGTATTATCCTTCTTTCAGTCTTCCTCCAAAATGTCCTGTAGTTTCCGGATATTTAGATAGAGAATGGCTACAGTCTCCCTTTAGAAACAATGGAGATAAAACATTTAAAGGGCAGCATCTCCTTCCTTTTTAAATCAGCTTCTAAAAAGTGGCCAGCTTTGTTTCCTGCCAAGGGGTATTTCTTTCTCCTGCTGATCTCAAAACAAGTCAAGGCAACTACGTCATGTGCAGCCTGCCACACAGCAAAGCTCCAAAATCAGATTAAATGAGTAGTTACTTTAATAAACTAAGTACATCTGCATCTTTCTGATGTCTGTAATTTTAGGCCTATTCAACTATTCATATGTAAATTCTTTGGGCCACAGAAAGTTACCTTTGTCTGCAGTGGCTGACACCGGGATCCTGTACAGCATTAAGACACAGCCAGCACAATAACACAAGAGTGTAGCAAGTTATTTAATTGACAGTGATGTGAAACCGGATAGACATTAAAAACATAATCTATAGGATCATAATGGAAAACAAAATAAGAGATAGAGTCAATAAATCAGAATTAAATTATTTCCCTTACCTCTAACACAAAAACATAACCACTTTCCTCCAATTTATGTTCCCCCCTCCCAAAAAGATTCTTTATCTGAAGTAATCTAGTAATACAAGCACCTAGCACTTGCATAGCACTTTTCCACTTCAAGTCATTTTGCAGATGTTACTAAGTTAGTTAATATTCTCCTGGGAAGGAGGTACGAGAGGTAACATTGTCAGTATTAAGACGCTCAAGTAATAAATTTTAGGTTATATTAAATTTTTGGCTTTCAGCTCTAAGCAGTTTACAAATAAAAACTTCCCAGTTTATGTCACAGGCAGTTTGAGTATCTCTGATATTTCAGTCAAAAATTGCCAAAAGGGAGACTTTTTAATCATTGCATTCTATATCATATTAAATGTATAAACTTTCTATTCCTTAGTCATCATCTTTATCCTCCCAAGATGTCTTGACACAAATCATATAAACCCTTTAATGAAGAACATTCCTAGCAAATTTAAAAGGATTTTTCCAATGTATGAAAAATGGGAAAGATTAGGACAGAATACCAAGATCAGTAGAAACCCTCTCAGCTTAGTATATCATTTGGAAGAAAGATTCCTCTTGCACAAAACATGGATTGAAAGCCTTATTCTGTTTTGGGGAATATTTTGGTATCTATTTTCCTCCAGAGTTAAATAATGCCAATGAACTTCTGATTCCCTACAGTGAACTCTAAAGGTCTATATTTTGCCATGGCATCATGTTTATGTCTTTCAAATAAAGAACACTTAAATTAAATTTTCTTCTCAATACAACAAGCTCACAAAAAGTTTATCTGGGAAGCTGACACATAGATGGTGGCACTGTCTTGTCTTTCAGCAGTGCTTCACCACCCAATGACAACCATAGCATCCATGAAATGTATCAGAGTTCTGACTACAGCAAATGGTAATTGTATACATTTCAACGAGAATTAGAGACATATTTTCTCAAAACATAACCTTTGTTGTTTCACAGCTCTTTCACAGCTGCAAGATGCTAAAATGTCACCTAAAATCGTTATTTGCCTTATGGTTTTAATAAATCCTTACAAAGAAATTAAGCAGCCTACACACTGAATCACGACCAGCTTTTTCCATTTATTTATTAACAGATGCCCAACGGTGTTAAATAGTGTTCTTCCTTCTCTCAGCATAATTTACCATATGCAAGAATTCTGTGTTTGGTAGGAGATGCTTCTTATGGAATAAATCTCACCTTGATATTAAAAAAAAACCAAAACAAACACCCAAAGTCTAAACTCTATGCAGTAATAAGATTTTCATAGAGGTTATAAAACTTGTGTGCACTCAACAGAGAAATTACTAAAGATTGATTTGGATAAATTCTGGCATGAGTTTTAAAACAAAGAAAAAAATTTAGTGTTTCCTTGATAGTAACTATAGACTATACCATGCTTGGCCAAACAGATTTGAGTTTGTTGACACAAATCAGAGGTAGAAGTAAGACTGTAACAAAAAATATTTTACTAAAAAAATCCCATTCTAAGTAAGAGTTTGGTAAAAAGGCAAGAGATTAAAGAAATAGAGGGCATATCCATGAGGAAAAATCTTTTTTCTCTTTTACCCTGTGTCTTATAGAGTGATGTGGAAGAGAAAGACTAGAAATGTTGAGCTATCTGCATGGTCATTTTCCATATCAGGAAGCTTACAGAAGAACAGCCAAATTCTATTTTGTCCAGCCCACAGTCTGTAGAGCCAGCCAAAATATAAAACATCACCTTCATTAAGAATTCACAGGCTTAAGAGACATATAACTCTTACTTTTCTTTTTTTTTTTTTTTCGCTTTGATATGAATTAACAGTTATTGTTGAAAATGTTTTGGAAATCTTCCTTCACATTTTCTTTTTAACAAATATCATTTGTGATAAATGATAGTGCTATAAAAAAAGTTTCAGTATTTTTCATTTATTTCTCAGAGGCTTTAGGGAAAGTAAAAATCTTAGATAAATTGGAAAACTCTTAAGAAGGAAAAAAAAAGTAGTTCTCAAAAACCTTTTCTCAGAACAAAGGGTCAGTTTCTAAGAGAAATTGTGTTGGGCTTGCACAGTCAGATTTTGGTAGCAGGGCAGCCACAGGGACAGCTTCTGTGAGAAGTTGCTGGAAGCTTCCTCCATGTCTGGCAGCACCGATCCCCGGAGGCTCCAAGATGGACATGCCAATTAGAAAGATGGTAACGCTTCTATGATAACATATTTAAATAATAAAAAAAGGTATTGTGCAGATGTAATTGGGGCCAGAGAAGAGCAGGGTGAGAATATGTGAGAGGGGCAGCCCTGCACACCCCAAGGTCAGTGCAGAAGGAGGGGCAGGAGGTGCTCCAGGTGCCAGAGCTGAGATTCCCCTGCAGGCCATGGTGAGGCAGCTGTACCCTGCAGCCCATGGAGGTCCATGGGGATGCACAGATCCACCTGCAGCCCATAGTGGAGACCCATGGATGGATGGCAGGTGGATGCCTGAGAGGAGGCTGTGAACTGGTGGAAGACCCGTGGTAAAGCAGGGTCTTGACAGGGACCTGCATACCCATGGAGAGAGGAGCCCATGCTGGAGCAGGTTTCCTGGTAGGACTTGTGGTCTCATGGAGGACCCACACTGGAGCAGCCAGTCCTTGAAGGACTGCACCCCATGGAAGAGTTGCCTGTGGGAAGGACCCCATGCTGGAGCAGGGAAAGGACTCCTCTCCCTGAGCAGGGAAATAATGACCATAATCCCCTTTCCCCATCTCCCTATACTGCTGAGGGGGAAGAGCTGGAGCTGGGAAGGAGGGAGGAGTGGAGGAAAATCTTTTTTAACATAAGATCTTACTTCCCATTATCCTACTCTGAATTTGTTAGTAATAAATTCAATTAATATCTCTGATTCGAGTCTTATTTGCCCATGACAGTATTTGGTGAGTAATCTCACCTGTCTCTATCTCTCTCTATCCTTAACTCACGAACCTTTCATTAAATTTTCTCTCCCCTGTCCAGCTGTGGAGGGCAGTGATAGAAAGGCTTTGGTGGATGTCTAGCATCCACCAAGATCAACATATTTTATGTAACTGGATATTTTCCTGTAAATTAAAAAAAAATCTTGCCAGTCACAGCATTAGAATCAAAACTATTACTAAAAAACATCTTTTCTCCTTCTGTACAGTGAACTCCTACTTGCAATTCATTATTTTTGTGAATAACTCTGGCCTACATTTACCAAGACACTTATATTTCCTCAATTCCTTAAAACAATGTCTGGAAAAGAAACCAGGGGAATTCACTCTCACTTGGCATTCGAGAACCTAAAGCTTCTTCTGGACAAGAAATTGTTCTTTGTTTTATGAAGTTCAAGATTTTTTCAGGAAAAACATATGTGTTTATGTGTTTCTTACTGGCATTGAAATATTTTTTGGCACAAAGAGTTAAACCCCTTCCCATATCCCACTCACTTCTTTGAATCTGCATTGCTTGTTCCAGCTCTGTAGACCATGACATTGTTTTCAGATTGTTTGTGAGGATACATCCAGCCACACAGATTTTTAACCATATGCTGAGTAGATGGGCCAATTCAATCATGTTTGCATGGTGCTAAAGTGAATCTACAATATCTCTTAAAATGAGTTGCATCTCCCTTTGTCTTATGTTCTATACAGACACACAGACATCAGCATGGTCTGCTTGCTCTGCCTAACAGCCAGCACTCCTGACATCCAAATAAAGACCTGTGACATGCTATATTGAGCCTCTGCCCTTGCCAGACAGGAATTTACATGAAGGAAGCAAAAAAGGGAACACATATGTGTCTCACATGCAAACACTGTCTTGTTTCACATGCTGTGAACACAGAGCAGAAGAAAGGAATATCAGGTGTAAAACACCATGCATTCACCTCAGGGTCCTGCATTGCTGAACTGATGGGTACAAAAAACTGCAAGACAGGAAGGATTTGGAACCAATCCCAGGCTCATGTGGAGCACAGTTTCACCAGCCCTCAACAATGCATAATATATTCATAATATAAAATATCTACAAATTGTTCACAAATTGCATTTTCAGTCCCAGTTTCTAGGAATCAGCTGGTGTCCCCATTGCAGTACTCCCATGTCTCTCTAAAGGTGGATGCACCTTAAAGTCTAAAGGGCACAAGCTATGACATTCAAGTTATAAATGGGTGAGGAAATAAGTTGGAAATAAGTAGGAAACTAAAGTTAGTTTTTGACTTATAATTGTGATGCAGTTGGGTATCACCCCTGCACAACCATGCACTAAGGTCATAAATTCCCTGGGTTGTCCAGGAGCTGGTCACTTCAAAGGATGAGCCCATGGAATGGTCTGAGACAAAGAACCAGCCTGATGCTTGCTCATTTCCTGAACCATCACAACTGGGTGCTGTTACAGGTGGCAATTCCAGACACTTCTAGAGATTCCCTGGGCAGCTCCTGCTGTGTCCAGCCCACACTGTACACTTGAAGGAAATGATATTCTGGGTGGACAGCTGGTCCCTTCCCTCTAGCCACATCCTTATGTGGCCCTTGCTTCTGGAGAGGTCATGTTTGGCACACATAAGACATCTCTAAACAGACAGCATTAACCGTCCTTGTACAACTGGTGTGATGGCTCTGTCTGGGATGGTGTTAACCTTCATGTAGGAGAGTATTTGGTATGTGGTTAAGCTATTAAACACATACAAAAATAAGATATTAATTTTGTCCAGTCCAGCTAGAGATGTCACTGTGAGGATCTGTGCAGGAGAATCCCTTTGCCAGCTGGTCAGCTACCAATAGCCCTGAAGCTTCTGGAGATTTGATCATCCATGGAGGTGTTACCAAAGCCAAGATCTGAATTAACGAGGATTTTCTCTCTAATAAACACTCTGCCATGGGCAATTTGCATCAAAATCCCTGCTACTCACAGAAGAACCAACCCTCTCTGTTTTATAACAGGTCTCACTATCCTGTCTTTTAGAATTTATGATTAATTGTTTGTCTTCTGGGATGATTAAAGCCAGACTAGCCAGAATTATCAAACAGAAGGGGAGGAGAGTCTCAGAAGCTGCGGCTGCAACAATACAGCCAAAAAAGTGACAGAAGAATTGCGTGAGATGGGGATAAGGTGACTGTGGTGAGGATTCTTGTGTGATCAAATCAGGATGACAAGTCAACAGGTCTGATCAGAGTCAGAGTAAAGGAGCCACCTGCAAAACGCCTCAAAGAGAGACTGACAGGGAAGATTGAGTTTAAAACTGCTACTAGAAGAAGTGGCACATTCTCCACTGAGGTTCCTCACTGCTCATCAATGCGAGGGCTAGCAGCTCTGTACCAAAGCTGACGCTAAGCCCATGCAGCCAGACCCGAACAAAAGAGCATGTCCTCAGGCCCCCCAAAACAAAGTAAATCCTAAAAGGCAAAAAAAACACCTTCTTGCCAAGGCACTTGAAAACTCCAATTTATATCATTAATATTTCCTGATAAAGATAATTAATAAGCATTTTATCTTATTTTGCTCTTCATCAACTTTCAAGCCATTACCAAAGGCAAAATAAATAATGATCTTAATTATTCTCTGTTGCACAATCAATTAACAAGAATACCTCTTGCCACCTTTTATATTCAGTTATTTATTATAAAATCTCTCAGCAACCACAATTTTCTGTTATTCAGATGCTTGGAGGTTTGCTGTAAAGATGGAAAATGATAGATGTCCTGCCATTTGAGACAATTCACTACAGAGAGACAAGCCTATATTACCACTCTCCCTTGAAGCACTAACAAAAAATCCGTTTCTGATTTCAATATTGCTAATCTTGTCAAGGATTTTTCCTTTGTCCTGCTTGTGTAACTTCTACAAAAGCTAATAAGAGTTTTTTTGTATAATTCAGAGCAGGCTCTTCTTCCTAAATCTTGTAACTTAAACTACTTTATTCTTGAACTGATCACCAGTGGCAGAGATCTTGAAATACTAAAATAGCCAATGGTTTATCCTGACCCAATGTCCAGGCAGATTTTTTCCCAAGATAAATCTTTTATCTCAAGATAAATAAATAAAGTTCTGAAAAAAATCCAACAAGTGTTAGGACATACATCATGTTAAACCACTGCAAATACCTCAAGTATTTATTCCATAATGATTTAATACATAATAGTTGCATATTGCTATTATGACATGGTCTAAAAATAGAAATTGATTCATATGGTTCTAGATCTGTGATTGTTTAACTGATACTTGAAATACTTGATTTTTTAAAAATAAGGTTTAGTGTGAATAATTTTTATGTGCAGAATGTAAAAACGTTATTCTAGACGTGTATATGTAAAAACCATTATTCCAGATTTATGCACTATTATATCTTATGATAAATTCATAACTATGCAGGTTAATGTCTTACGTGTTTAAGAGACATAAAAAGACAGTGAGTGGAGGCAATAGGCTTTTGTGTCTGCATGCAAATAGTAGCATTGAGCTAGGCTGGCAGGAGCCCAGGTGATCAGTGCTTTTCATCAACCAGCCCTGCTCTGTCATCCCTTGGGCTTTGGCCACCATGCTCCCTCTACAGATGCCTGGTGCCACTGGCACACCCAGGGGACATGGAGAGCTACTGCACCCATCCTCTGGAGAGTCACCAGCTGCTGGATGACAGGAAAGTAGGGTATTTATTGAGTTATTGTTTACTTATTTATTTCTTTCTTTAATAAATTGCCTTCTCCACACATCTGTTCCCTACCCTGCTCAGGGCACCAATAAGTGAACGATTTCAGGAATAATTTCCAAAAGCCAGCACTGCTAGAGAAGGTGATATTAAAAAAGCAGCACTCAAAAGATTGAATCATTCTCTGTGTCTTCCTCTCTCTCTTTGAAGTTTTAATACCATCCTGTGGCATTAAACCTGAAGAAGTGCTGGGGTTAAAATCCACTTAATTACACCAGGTCATTCACAACCCATTCTCCAACTAGGCTGCTGTATGTTAGGGTGGAACAAATATTAGGAATATCAGTCTTTGTCTTTGGCTTTCCATCAGAATTTATTGTAGTGAAGACTTAGAAGTCCTCCTGGGTGGGGGCAGGTGAAGAGGATTATATATCTTCAGGAGTGAGGAAATTTCATGTGTGGGCAGCAACACTGTCCATATGCACTCCCAACAACTGGAATTCTCTCTCCAGTTGGGCTTGCTTGCTTCTTATATATGTTCACTGCATCTGTGGACAATCATTATCTTGTCTGCAAATGTACCACAGATTTCTGAAACATTTTTAATGACTTATTTAGAGCAATATTGAGAAGTCAGTAGGTTCTCCTGATGCATTTCTGCTCTGTCAAACAGACACTCAAACTTTTTCAGTACAAGAAGTAGAGCATTGAATTAAAATAGTCAGTTAGAAGTAAAATAAGGAGGAAAAAAAATGTAAAGTAGAGAAAAAAGAGAAAGAAAAAGCAGAAGGAGAAACAGCAGTAAAATTGAGAGAAAAATGCTGTCAAGAGGAGTAAGAGTATTTGCTCTGCTGTTGTTCTGTTACATTATCTGCTGCTGTAAATTCTATTTAAAATGAATGCAATTTTAATTCAACATGGAGGAATATAGAAGAAAGCTGTGTAACTTTAGCTCTTGTAGTCTCAATTGTCATGCAATTTGAATCTTTCCCTGGAAAGAAAGAGGCCCCCTTCCTTTTGGCTATATTGGCAAACATTTTTGCGTGCTAATAAGAGGTGGACACAGATCAGAAAGCATATAATGACATTGCAGAATGCCTCATAGCTGTCCATAAGAAATACTCTGGTAAAGCAGTTCAGGAATGACAAACAGGGCCACAAAATAGTAAGGTCAGTTAAGAGTTCATGAGAGATAGATCTGAAAGATTTTATATTTTTCTATGGATGAAAATGTCTAGGTTTGAATTCCTGCAAGGGGAAGGTGATCCTTCTTTTCTATTCAGCCCAGGTGAGGTACATCTGGAGCTCTGTGTCCAGTGCTTGGCTTCCCAGTATAAGAGAGACTCAGACACACTGGAGTTGCAAAGGGCCAGGAAGAAGATTCAGATCTTGCAGCATCTGTCATACAAGGAAAGAATGAAAGAGCTGGGACTGTTCAGCCTGAAGAAGAATTGAGCTAGAGGGGATCTTATTAATTGTGTAGAAACACCTGGTGGGGTGTGTAGAGAGAATGGAGCTGAGCTCTTCCTGGTGGTTCCCTGTGACAGTACCAGAGTAAATGGGCACAAATTAAAATACAGCACATTTTATTTAAGTTTAAAACCCTTCTTTTTGTTTTTTTTCCTGTGAGGATGCTCATGCAATGGAAGAGATTGCCCTGAGAGACTGTGAAGTTTCTATCCTTTAAGATATTCATAACCCGACTAGTTACAGCCTTGAGCTATGTACTCCACAGGACCCTGGCTTTGCATGCAAGGGTAAACTTCCTATCCCAATTCCATTCTGGAATCAAATGAGAAGAGAAAATCAAAATTATCTAGAAATAACAAGGTTACAGCTATAAAAATCTCGCAATAAAAATGTGAAATAGGAATGCTGATATTGTTAATCCAACCTAACTGGAGCTGCATTAGCTCTGAGACTCACATGAGTAATTTTTGAGCACAAATTGCCTATAAATGTACCAGTTGTTATGTAAAGAAATATTTCTTACAAAATCTGGGGATAATATCCAGACAACAAGGAGCTTACCCAAGCATTGGAAAGAATCCAGATGAGCCCATAGTGTGTCCAATGAGAATTTTGACTGACAATATACATATTGAAAGTTTAATAGAAGACTTGATATTTTGAGGTCTTTTCTAGTAGGAATCACTCAGAACTAGAGAATGGAAAGGATCTTTTCTTGCTGGAGATTTTCATGTGTACATTTGGAAGGTAAAGTTAATCTGAATTACACTCCTGTATTACTGCCTTTTTGGTTTCTACATTCTCTTCAGCCAAAATTACTAAATGTGTTTCTTTTGTTTCTGAAGGGAAACTGCTATGCCGTCACTAAGTTAAAGGATCATTTCTGAAGAGTTAGATAAAGGCTGTTTGGCTGTCTTTGTCTTAAATCTGAACTCTTTAAAGTAGAAGAAACAGTATTAAATTTTCATTTAAAAGCAGCTTAAGCAAAGTAGGAGTTTTAGGGCTGCAGTATTGTACAAATCACGCAGCAGCACATGCTATATAAACAATCCTATGTAAGATTCCCTTTCCATCTGCAGTGCAAAACAAAATCTTACAGAACCATGGTGAAATGTTGCTGTTTTTAAGAGCTAATCACTGAGGTAGCTGGTACATTGTATAGCCAAGAATACCAAGGTTGACCTAGTGTATGTACAAGGTAAAAATAAGAGTCTGATTCTTGCTCCACTTACACCAGCTTTAATCAAGCATGAATGACACCTTTAGCAGTTATTCCTCTGTTGGCCTGGGGAAGGCTTCCTATCTTCACTCTCCCACTAAACACAGCTCCAGTGTAAAGGTAGGAAAGCAAGGGACAGCTCTTGGTTCAGCTTTGTCTGATTTTGTTCCTCTGTAAACTCAGCCGTCACGTTTCACAAGGCTGCTTGGGGAAGGCTAGTTAGGTTATTTCATTGCAAGGTGGGATGTTGCATATGGCACGTGCCTTCATGCCAAAACTGCAAATGCTTTCACAACTTTTGCAGACTGAGCCACAGAAACAAGCAGAAAATACCAGACCACACTTGTGAATGCAAATGCAGATGTCACCAGGCATCTAAATAATCCCACTGTGCCGTCAGCTTTGAAATCTGTTTATCAACACTATGCCTTAAGTTTTTCTCAAATGCCTTATTAGCATACATACAGCCAGCATGGCAAATCAACCTCAACACAAAAACAGTTGCTCCCCAGAGGACAATAGAAATTAAAATAAGCTACCGATGTCTTTAACCACAGAATCACATTGAGGAAATGATTTTGAAGAAGCCAAAATAATTTTAATTAAAAAAGTCTCATCAGACGCTTCACCTTCACTGGTTTTTTCAATGACTTTTTAGGACAGGTTTTACTAATTCATCCTATTTCTACTTCGTTGAAATAAGATCTTTCTAGCTGCATTTTCTTACAAGTTACATTGTGCAAGTTAATTGAGCATATTGTTGTCTCTTGATAGATAATATGATCTGAATTTTACTGGAAAATTTGAAAGTTTAGCACAGTTTTGAAAACAGTGTAATCCATTAGAACCTACAATTTTACCTGGTCTTAAGTATTTTTTGCTATTAGTCAACAAACTGTGTAATTGCTTCATGACTTGCATTTGTTATGCATGATTCCTTTAATAATGTTTCTTCTATTTTCAGAATTCATTCAGAGGTTCATTCATTCAGGGAAACAAACTGGATTTTATATTTATGTTCTTTAAAGGCACAAGAAAATTAAATCACTTCAGGAAAAAAAAAAAAAGTACATCCCTGAACTCTTAACCAAAATTTAAAGAGATTTTAGCCAGATCCAGGAAAATTAAAAATAGGTCCTCTGTGTTCCCAGTGGTGAAACTCAGTCTCAATGTAAAGATCAGGTACAGAAAGAGTTACATGAAGGACTGTTTGAAATCAGCCTTTTGTGCAGAAGCGAGTAAAAATGAGTGTGGATAGATGAAATGAGATGAAGAAGGAAATCAGTGAGGTCAGAAACCAGGAAGGAAACAAGGTAGGATGGAGAGACATCAGCCAGCTTCAGCAATTTTGGTGAGCAGTCCCTGGCTGGAAACCAGGCGCTCACCAAAGGCACTTTCCTCTGCTGCTTCCTTAAATAGACAAGGGACACAAAATACAAAGATAGGCTCATAGGTCAACATAAGGACAAGGAGAGATCACTCATCAATTAATGTCATAGGAAAAACCAAACTGACTCCCCATTTTCCCTACTTTCTATTTTCTCTTCTTTCATCCTTCAGAGGCACAGGGGAACAAGTAAGGTGGGCTGCAGTCAGTACATCACACATTTCCTCTGCTGTTCCTTTCTCCTCAGGAGAAAGAGACTCCTCACACTCCTCCCCTACTGTGGAATTGGGTCTCTCCCACAGGAGACAGTCTTCCACCAACTTCTCCAACCTGAGTCCTTCCCACAGGCTGCAGTTCATCGCAAACTGCTCCAGTGTGGATCCCTTCTATGGGGTGCAGCCCCTCAGGAACAGGCTGCTCCGGTGTGGGTCCCCTACAGGGTCCAAAGTCCTGCCAGCAAATCTGCTCTAACATGGCTCCTCTTTCCATCAGGCCACAAATCTTTCCAAGTGCCTGCTCCAGTCCTGGCTTCCCATAGGGTCAGAACCTCGTTTGGGCATCCACCTGCTCCAGCGTCGGGATCCTGCTCCATGCCCTGCAGAGACACAGCTGTCTCGCCATGGTCTGCTCTGACAGCTGGAGCAGCTGCACTCCATTCTTCTGCACTGACCGTGGGGTCTGCAGGGCTGTTCCTCTCACGTGCTCTAAATACCTTCTCCCTCTCTGCACTACTGCTGCTGCTGATGGGCTCAGCCTTGGTCAGAAGCAGTTCTATCTTGGAGCCGGCTGGCATTGGCTCCACTGGACACGGATTTTAGCAGTTTCTCACAACCACCACCTCTATAGCTCCCCCTCTAACAAAATCTTGCCACACAAACCCAGTACAACACAAGTACATAGGAGTGAACAGTGAGGAAGTCAGAGATGCACACTGAGGTGTGGTGGAAGGAAAGATACAACACCTGGATCCAGAAGTGGGAAAGGTAATAAAAAAGTTTGCAAAAGATGAAAAAAAGATAGTTCATCTAAGTGGAGACAGAAGCAAAGGTCAGATGAGAATTCATCATTCTCTCAATAGTACAGTAGCTGATGTCAAAATCTGCAGGCTTCTGTTTTCTGAGGCAGAACTAGCAGAATATCATTTGGCTACTGGGAAGAATATTATATGCTATCCTCCATTCTACTCTTTTACAACATATGCCAAGAGAAATTAAAGCTGTTTGGAAATTAAGGATAAGTTCCGTGGGGGAAAGAGGCAATCAATGTGTAGTGTGCCTAACTGGCTGTAAAATTATACATGACAGCTAACATGGAGCGTAGCAGACACAGCAGAAAATATTTCAGAAAAAGTCACTTGCAAGTTTGAACAGGTCCAGGCATGGTAAGAACATACCAGATACACAACTTGCATCCTGTTTGAAGTGTGCATATCATAGAATAGAATTGCAGAATGGTTTGGGTAGGAAGGGACCTTACAGGTCATCTATTCCAATCCCCCTTGCCATGGGCAGGGACAGCTCCCACTACAGCAGGTTGTTCCAAGCCGCATGCAACCTTGCCTTGAACACTTCCAGGGGTGGAGCATCCACCACTTTGGGCAACTTGTGCCTCACTACCCCTGAGTAAAGACTGTAATCAAAATCTCTGCTCTTTTAGTTCCCCCTTGTTCTATCACTACATGCCCTTGTAAAAAGCCCTTCTTCATACTTCTTGTGTGTGTCTGTCTTCAAATTTGCACAAGACAGACCTAGAAATACTTATTGTAGGTGGCTCAAAGTCAACACAGTGCTGTAGAATATACTCCACACATGAAGGAAGACAGAGCCATTTTGGTTTTGAGACAGAGAAATTGCACACCACTTGCTGTTGGAGGAGTACTAAGTTGGGATTGTGCCACGTTGCTGCTTGCCAGTCTGCCTGAAAACAAATAAGCATAGATTTGTGGCTACGTTTATGAATTGGGAGGAGAGGCAGATTTTGTGGTGGGGGTAGCTATTTATCATCACTCTTATAGACAAGCCTAGCTCACGTCTACTGCTGATCATCTATATCAGATGAAGATTTTAAAGCAATGTTTGTGATACTGAGAGAACACACAACTAGGTAACTATTTAGGAAGATTGCCAAAGAAAGAGTTAGCTGAATGTAACTGATCTATTCTGAATAATGCCCATTTGCCAAGAGGCAAGTTTAAATACAAATGCTTCTGGTGTGCAGCAACAATGAGACTGATTTATTTTCACCCCTCACAGTCAAGAGCTTTCTTCCTTGTGCACGTATCATTGCACATTCCAGGATCTTCTCACATTCTTCCATCCTCCCATAGGTATGGGCTTATTTTTCATCACCTGTTTCTGGAGTCCTCCACAACTCCCTTTAATTCCTACTAACCTGCCAGGAGGTCTCTAGGATGCCTGTCTCTGTTGGAAGTCATAAGTTTGCCATACACTGTATTACTTTCTCCATGAGTGTCAGAGGCATCCATTGCCTTTCCAGACCCTCCTTCCCCTGTAGCCATACATTTGCTTTCACTCCCACCATACTTGTTTCCATTTTTTACTCACAAAGCCACTTACAGTTCAAATAATCTCGTTTCTCTGCATAGCATCATAGAATCACAGAAGTATTAAGGCTGGAAAACAACCATAATATCATTGAGTCCACCCTACCTTAAACCCATCAGTGAATCATAGCAGAATTGGAAGAGACCCTTAAAGGCCATCTGGACCAAACCTCCCACCATGGACAGGGACATTTTCAACTAGATCATGTTGCTCAGAACTCCATCCAAACTGACCTTGAATGTTTCTAGAAATGGGGAAATTACCACCTCTATGGGAAATCTATGCTAATATTTCATTACTTTTATACATTTTTTGTTCCTTATATCTACCCTAAATCTGCCTTCTTTTAGATTGAAAGCTTGATGTCTTGTCCAATCTCAACAAACCCCACTTGAAAGTTTGTGCCCATATTTTATACAGGCTCACTTCTGAAGGGCTGCACTAATGTGTCTCTGGAGCCTTCTCTCACACTAAAATATCAACAAAAAGTATAAGTTTAGAACATGAACTGCAGCTGGCAAACCTGGACATTCACTCTTCTTCCTACTGAGAGACCTGTCTTTATGCTGTCTTGACTATGGACCTTACTTAGTAATAATCTACAGCCATTATTATAATCCCCTGTAATCGTCTATTTAAGACGTACTAACATATAGTTTTATTGTATTTTATTTATATTTTTATTAAAATATAATTATATTGTATTTTAAATAATTTATTTGTCAGGTGATGGACATATATAAATGAGAAATACAACTGAATAAAACACTTGAACGAGTGTTTGATGAGCCTTATCAGTGTGTCTGATAATTGACAGGACAATCACTGCATGTTCATGCTTTCTCTGAGGTCTTTGGAGGCAACATATATCACTTTATGTCACTGCTCCATCATACAGGAAGCCTATAGTACTGAAAGAAATATAATCCTTTAGAATATTAATAAATAAGGTCTTCGTTTTTATATAATTAATAATCACAGTCAGAGTGGGATGATCAACTGGATCTTTTATGCAAATCTGATTAAATGGACAGTTGGGAGATCTTGGTGATTCTGTTCACTTCAAAAGAATAGAGCAGTTCCTTGCTCTATAGCACCTCACAGTCTGCACTCCCCTCCCATCACGAATATATGTATCTCCTCATATACTTATCCAACACTGACTTTTCGTATTTTCCTTTCTTTAATTCTGTTGCTATGGAAATCTTCCCCCATGGTGTCTGCATTGACTCAAAAGTGCTGAAAGCCTTTGAACATGCAGCACTCTTCTGTATCTTCAGGACAGTTTGGAACAATGCTAAACAAATGCAAGTGAAAATTGTGTTTATAAAGAAATCCCTTCAGCTCTTCCGCTCCTTTCAATGTTTGCATGTTTATTTTAGGAAAAAATAAACAAGCACTGAGTGTATAACCCTTCTCACACCAAAGCTTCCCAAGGAACTGAACAAATGACACACAGTCTGCAAAGATTACTTGTCAAGTGCTGGAGCACAAGTGTCCCTGGAGAGCAATTGACAACCTCCCTGTAATGCCAGCTTGTTATTCTTTGTCTCTTACAGAAATGAAAAATAACATTTCAAAACTCAGCACCCAATTGCTCTTACTGTATTCAAATAGGACTTGACAAGATTCCTGGATGTCCTGCATAGGATTGTGCATCTCCTGAAGGGCACAAAAGGAGACATGAGAAGTTCCCATTTAATGGGAGAGGCAGTGCCTCCTTCAGTCTCCACTCCACTCTCCTGACATAGCAGGAGACTTAATTCCATCCAACTGACATGAGCAAAGGAGATCAGTGGAGTTTTATCCCTCAGAGCAATATAACATCAGATATAAAAATGTGGGGGAAAAAGTGAATAGCTATTTCCAGTAGATCATAATGATATCTAAATGGAAGAATCAGTAAATACGATCAGAGAACCTTACTTTATAAAAAATGGATTTTTTCCCATCTGGAACTCAATCAATAGTTCACTATAAAGAGTTTTCACAAAGTCTTACTCTTGCCTATGATAATGCACTCTCCTCCTTTCCTCATTCAATCACAGCAGCTTCTACCAGAATACTTTTAAGTATTTAAATTCTAAATTTATTTCCCTAAAGATTTGATTAATTATGCAATCTACCAAGCTGTTAAGTTAATTCCCCTTTGGGCTACTTGTGCTTTTCACCTGTTTGGTGTCCTTTTTTGGATCAAGAGTCTGACATACTCTCTAGTTTGGCACTCACCTTCATCAAAAATAAAATTTTAAAAAGGCATAAAAACCAAATAAATCACAAAATAACATAATAAATAATAATATAACATAACTTTACATCCAAATAACCCAATCAACCTAAAAGTATTCCTCATGAAAATGACAGGAAATATGCTTCATAAATGCTGTAATGCCGATCCTGCTTTTCTGAAGTGAAGGGAGTTTTGTGAAAACCCTAATGGGGTGATGTTAGTCCTTTAGACAACACTGTTAAGTTCAATCTAGGTTAGAAAATATCAGAGTTTATTATTGCAAAGTGTAGGTATTTTCTTACTATGGAGGAAAACCATTTTATTTTCTCTTTCATAGAATTTCTTTCCAAACAGAACATTCAATTTAACTTTTCAATCCATAAGCAAGTAAGCACTGTACTGCCAATTCTCAATGGGATAGTTCAGAATTGGTGATTGACTACATAGCTATAATTTTAAAAAGATTAATTCACTGGTGACCTAAATACCAACACAGTGGCAAATTGAAAAGTGTTCCTAGGCAACAAGGACCTATCAACACAATGAAAATTCCTCCTTCAGAAATTGCTACCTGAAGCAAAGCAGCAAAGAATAGGTACAAGATTTGAAGGAGGGTAAGAAAAAGATGAGCCAGAAACACCCTTATCTTTTAAAAAATCATTATGTATATTCATAGGATTCTGGGATTTGGTTTTTTCCCAGAAATGAGAGACTTTCAGGAAATCTAAAAGGGAAGTGTTGTCACATGTGATTAGGGAAAAAAGAAACATCATCAGGAGAGCAGAACTGCTTCAAGAGTGATAGATAAAAGAAATACTGTATCAGAAATGTAGTCCTTCTCACAGAAAATTCCTGATCCCCTTGTTATTTAAGATCACACAGCGGTTCCTCAAGGGCAGACATGTACAGCCTCCATAGTTCTTGTAAAAAGTAAACTTTTTATTATTGAATTAGTGTTGCAGTCCCTGGCACAGACATGACAGTAGCTGACTGAACACTTACTGTGCAAAGTCATGGAAGCATCACTGGAGAGTAGAACTAGCCTATTATGAGTAGTAAAGCACTTTTTATTTCTATAATATCCCAGTCTTGAGCCCTCAGGGTTACCTACAAAATGGGTCTCCCATCTCCTTCAAAAATACTTGGAAATTGAAATATGTAATTAGTCTGGCTGCTAAAATTCATGTATAGGGAGACACAGCTTTTCTGTCCAATTAAAAGATAGACCTCATTCTGCCACCTTTCTGTATCTCAAAGGATGCAATAACTGCATCACACCCCCACTCACTAACACCATGTTCTGTTTGAAATGTATCACATAGCTGTTTCTTCCCATCTCATGCACTACCATAAGAAAGTTAAATTTAGAACTATTGTTCTCAGTCTCTGCTTGAAATGAAATGTCCTGCTTCTTGCTCAGACCTGAAGAGCTTTTGTCTTTATAGCTCATGTGTTCTTCCACGGGAGCAATGCACACTTCCTACCATAACTTTCTGACTCCAGAATATTTTCTCCAAGGCCTGCCAAGTTGGGTCATCTTCCTTTACAGACCTAATGCACTGAGCTATGGATGATGTAGTGGACGATTCATGCTTTAATGATTTTACACTGCCTTTCTTAATGAGAGAGTTCTCCAGTAGAAATTGATGGAGTAAGAGCCTCTCTAGACTTGGCAATTGGAATGATAGAATGGGTGGTATTGGGAAGGACCTTTTAGCTCATCTAGTGCCATGGAACTGGTCTCTGACAGACCAGTTTACTCATAGCCTTGTCCAACCTGATCTTGGGCATGTCTGTGGTGATCCACAACTTTTCTAGGCAGCCAGTTCCAGTGTCTCACCGTCCTTCTGATAAAATAATCTTCCTTATGTTCAGTCTAAATCTACCTTCTTTCAATTTAAAACCAACAACCCTTGTCCTGTCACTACAGGCTTTGGTAAAAGCCCTCTATCTTTCTCACAAGCTCCCTTTAAATATTGAAATAGCCTATACTAGTAGATACTTTACACTAATATGCTGCCAAGAAATGCACTTGGACATCAAACACGCTTGTCATTGACAGGTTTTGTTGGCAGAAGTCAGGGGTTATAATTTGCACAGGGCACCCTCAGCAGGCATTCAGCACACAGCACCATGTTTTGAAGGCTAGGAGGCATAACATTGTCCTTTCTGTGCCCAGGGATATTCTAAAAGGCATTTAATATGCTTTCAAAGAAGTTGCAAAATAGAAACCCATAAATTATAAGTGAATGAAAGATCACTGTGATTACTTTTTATTTCTGTATTTTTTTGTTCAGTTGTTGTTTTGATTTGGTTTTTTTTTGTAACTGTAGGTGTGTTTCCATGTCTGAGTATTAGCACTGGTAATTTTGAACTTCAAAATTCTGTTGTTTTTCTTTTTCTTTTAAGTCTAATTGTTGTCTAATATGGCGGAGCAGAGACATTTTTACCAGAATTTATAGGGAGTTTGCTTCGAAGAAGAAAAGCTGTTACTGGCTATCAGAGGAGATTCACATTAGTTACTTTGAACTGGAGATGTATGAGAAGGAAAAAGATCACACAAGGAAGATTTCCCCCAGGGTAAATGGTGTCTTTCCATATTTTGGCATTAGAAGTGCTGTTTGACATTACTAGAGAGACATTCCAGTATAGGTGACTAAAATTCATCCCTGTGTATATAAATTTCCAAAAGCTTTTGTCTCTCCTTTCCAGGGATTGTATGCTTGCTGAACCTTTTGCTAAAATCAGTTTATTTATCTGAAAGAAAAGTAAAATTTCTGCAGTAAAAATGAGTGAAGCATTTTATTCGGTCTACTAAGAACACAGGAAATTTGACTCAGATGGAAATTCTGGAATAATTAGCAGAGGATAGAAAATAAACTATCAATTTTTAGCAAATAATATTAAATTTGTAAGCTTACAGTGGTTTTACATTGACAACTGAATGGGTACTAGTTTGTCTGTGGAGGAATACTCAGTTATTAGCCTACTTCTGTAAAATAAAGTGAGCTCTAGCATTGCCTAATATTGAAGAGCAATATTACATACTGTATATACAGGATTGTCTCTAGAAAATGGAATTTATTCAATGCTTGGTCATTTATGGGGAATTAAGTCAGCAGTTAATCATACTGCCTTTTCAATAAAATGACAGAAACAACATGTTGCTACACAAAGGGACTGCAAATCAGCAGAATGAGATTGTTCATAGGTGCTGTGACCCTGTTAATCTTTTCGCTTCTGTGAGAAGTAGATCTGTTGCTTTAAGCTGAATTTTTTTTAACATGCTTTGGAAAAAATAACTTGGATCTCCCAAATTTCATTAAATAACTGGTATGCCTACCATATTTCTCCCTCTCAGTCTCTTGGCTTGCAATATTTACATTTATGCCCATGTTCTTGTGTTTCTCAGCTAAGATAACAGAGTAAACTAGAAAACAGAAATATTTAAAGACACCCGAGGGAGATAACTCACATATGAACAACTTTTTAGCTGCTTTTGAGATCATAGAATTATATAGTCATTTAAAATCACAGTATCATAGAATCATTAAGATTGGAAAATACTTTCAAGATCATCAAGTCCAACCTTTGACCACACGCCACTCTGCATGCATATAACGAAGTGCCACATTACAGGGCTGGTGACTCCACCCCTTCCCTGGGGAGCCTGTTCCAATGTCTGACCACTCTTTCAGTGAAGACAGTTGTCACTAATATCCAGCCCAAACATTCCCGGATGCAACTTGAGGCCATTTCCTCTTGCCCAGTGTTGGAAAAGACCTCAAAGATAGAGCTAATGCCCTTTCATCCAGCATGGTTTCAGCTGCCATAAAATAGAAGGAAAACAGAGAAATTACTGCATTTGTCTTGGGGAAATGGATTTTATCTTCTCTGGCTTCCTGTGGTCACCCCGCTATCCCCAGGCGGAGCTTCCTGTCAGATGGCCACTCTGGGCTCAGTTGGGCTCCATGGGCAGAATGAGGGGCATTGCTTCCCATGTGCCAGGGGCTGACAGCTTTTCTGGACTAGAGGCTCCAACAGGGAGAGGTGTGGAGCATTGCACGTCTCACTTCATGCCAGCTATGATGGATGGACCCAGACTTTTCGTTATGAGCAGATTTTTGTGATTTATGAACTGAAACAAGATGCTCCTTTGACCACTAGCTCAGTTGGGTTGGTGGTGGGACTCAGCATGGCTCTCGGTAGGAGGAGGATGGGAGGAATCCCTAGGTACACCTTTGTTCTCTTTTCTATAGGGATTCTTGCTTTTCCTTTATTCCATTGTCTCAGTCTGCTGCTTCATTATTCTTGGTTGATGACTAAACTGCTACCTTACATTTTTTTTCTGTGTGGGTAGGGTTTTTCTAATATAGGAAGTGCAGTGGCTTGAGCTTTCTACTCAGGTCTCCAAAGGCACTTTTCTGAGACTGGGACTGTGCAGTTGTTAACAGCAACTGTGCACAGTTTGGCCTCCTTTAGGTCTATTAACTGTCCATAAACAAAGGGCAGTTTCCAAACAGTCATTTTTCCCAGTTCCAAATTATTTTCTTACCATGTTTTATGCTAGTGCAATTCTGTTGGCATTGTTTACACCTTATGAGAGGAACACCAGATTTGGAATCTGTAAACAATATTAAAATGCTGCCATTTTCTAAAAAATGGGTCAAAACCTCACATTGTGGTATTCAAAACTTCATACTTGTGCTATTTAAGTAAAAAATGCTTTTTTTCTCCAATTTCTGTGAACATATACTCAAATGCAAAACAGCTTTTAAAAATTTCCTTTTCCAGGACAGGCTATAACAGTTGTGCTACTGGGATGGACATTCAGGTGAAAAATTAGAAGCTTTTACTTCATCTGCAGTGTAAAAATTAAAGGCACAAAGCTCCTGAGTGGGCTAAGAGTTTCAGATTCAGTTTTCCCTCATCATCTAATGCACATTAGTCCTTGAAACAGGTGCCTGCTCTGTCACCTTAAAGGCAGAAAAGGTTGTTTGGTTTGCTCAGAGTATTCCATAATTAAACCCAATGAAGCTTTCAGTGTGAGTAATTAACTTGGTGGTAGAAACAGACATTTCTTAAACAAAAACCAATTATATCTTATGTGATTCATAAAATTTTTACGCACACAATATTATCTTACTACAGTAGTTTCATATTGCATGTTGTCAATCCCAAGTGTTAAAAAAATGCTTCCATTCACGTTACTTTAAATAATACATTTGAGAATCATATCCTTGCTCTTTCATAAGGCATTTTAATATTTTCAGGCATTGCTGTCCTGGTATTTAGAAGCAGGCCACTGGAGAATGGAATCTAATGGGTTATTCCAGCTTCTGTGGATGGAAAATGAGAACCTCCATTTCACCACTAATTCCATGCTGTAGTGGAATTGCCACCTCTCTAATCTGCTGCCTCTTAGCCCATGAGCACACCCTAAGCCCTACCAGTCAATAAGACTAATTGTTTAAAGTGCCACAGATCAGTGGCAAATGTATATATATGTGAACATGATGGATTCTCACCATTATGAAGAGCCAGTTCTATGGTACTAGAGCCTCTTTACTGGCATAATAAGTTGCATGATCTATGATGAATAAAAAAACATTTCATACAGTTATAGTCTGCCAGGACTAGGACTCAAACACTGTCAAATTCCTCTTGCTTTCAGTTTTGTAGAATCAAATCCTTTTCAATAGCTGAACAAAAGCCACTGCTATGCTTCATTTTCCTTCCCAAAATAAGTCTACTGCAGGTAAAAAAAAATGAAGACAGACCTGCTAATGATGGCAAATAGAAGAAAATGACATATAAATCACTGAGAACAATGTTTTTCTGAGTAACATGAAGCTGATTTAAAGCAATATCTGGCCAAAGACAGTGGCTATGAATTATGTCTACTTAATGAAGAAAAAGGGACAGATTTCAATATAGAAAAAAAAAATGAAGGGATAGTTACAGTTTTGAAATATTTTACAGCTGACAAGAAGCACCATTTAATTACTATTAAAACTGACCTTTATTGGAAGCCATATGGCTAACTGGATTTGGATCATAGTTTGAGGACTGTAAAATTCCCAGTGCTTTTGAACAGGTAAAAGTGTTCTGTCTGACATCAGGCTCTCCGTTAACCAGCAGGTATGTGACACACCTGAGGAATTCAGGCTCAGAGACACCACTCCGAGAGCACAATCAGCTTGAGACAAGTGATATGAGCATCACAAACAGAAGGCTTGCATATGCTCAAATTCACCTTTCTGTTCCTCTCTTACACCAGAGACTCCTTTGGAAGAAGCATTAAGGCCTGTGCTTATCTGAGAACATAGATAGATAGATAGATAGGCAAGTGCAAAAAATACCTATGTTTAAGGAAGAGCTTTAAAATTGTAGGGTTAATTTCTGTTCTGCACTGGGAAAAGCAAGGAACAGAGACAAGGTATTTGTTGTGGTCAGGTCTTCTGTGTTCATTTTTCTCAATTTCCATCTACTTCTTACTCTTCTAAACTGATACCTGCTTCTTTTTAAAAATCCCTAGTCATAGGTATGCTGTTCATATAGACTTTTCTTTTATGCCTCATCCCCCCCTTTTTCATTCCCAATTATGACTATAATGTTGGCCCCCCAATGTATTATCTGGAATAGAGTCTGGGTTATTCTGGTCCATCCACCAAGTCTCATTTTCTGTGAAGAATTTTCTGGGGAGCTGATTTTTTCATACTGTTGCATCTTGGTCACAATAGCTTCTGCCTTGTGGTAAAACAAGAACAGAAAGTTGGGATAATGTCATCTCTGCTGCAATTTCAGAGAAACAACAGAGTTTAGACCAAGATGCTTAGCCTAGATAAACAATGATTACAGGGACTATAGTAAATGAAAAAATATCTGAAGGTAGTGAAATTGTGTAAAAAAGCAGGACACAAAATAAATGTTTTGTGCTTTCCAAAACACAGTACAACATTCTTCCCATCTTAGTTCCTTGCCAAACAATGAAAACCCTCTTTTCTTGAAAATGACTGTATAATCTTTCTTCTTTTAGTTTTTTTTCTCAGTGAGACAAAAACAATAGCAAAGGACAGGGAGTTCCCATACAAAGGCATGTTTTTTACGTTTTAAAGGACAAGGAAAAAAACAAAGGCTATTATGGTCACAAAAATATATCTAGAAGGCACAATTTCAGAAATTTTTCAGCAGTAGTGATACAGAATTAAGTAACCTTAGAATTTCAGTTCAAAAAAATGCTGTTGTCTTGTGGGTCACGAGTAAGAGTCCTTGAAAAGTCCGGTCACTTTTAAAACCACTATAAACACATAAGGCAGCCTTATAATCATTGATTCCTGCACTCTGTTGATGAAAACAATGAGATCAACCATGAAAACAATGCCCTAAAGATTTCAAGCTTGAAAAGACAAAGATAGAGAGAGAGAGAAAGAAAGTTTCACTTCGCATTTGATTTTTCCACCCAACTTTGCAGGAGTTCAGGGTCCGGACATATGGTGGAATGTGTGCAATCAGTAAAGTGACAGCTACTCTTTCACCCTTGGGCAGCAAATGGAAATGTGGCTTGTTTATAAGCCAAATTCTAAAAATAACAAGTGTTTCTTTTAACATGGCAGAATAGTGTGACTCATACATCATTCTGACATAAACATGACATCTGTTGCAGTCAAGTCATTATGTCCAAATGCTGAAGTCAGATGCAGTTTGGCCATTTTCAAAACTACTTATCAATCTATCAAAATTATTTAAGCATCAGTAGGAAAAATAACAGCAATCTGGAGATAATTTCCCAAATACTGTGTGTTGGTTTTATTAGGACCTGAAATTTGAGCTATTAATTCAATCATTGAAGTTATAAATGTGTTAAAAACAATCCACAATCACTCATATCATGCTGTTATATAAACTTAGATGCCTGGCCATCTTAATAGCTTATTTGATAGTTAATGTACAGAATTTCATGGAACTACTACTGCCATAAGCTGACCTCAGGACACTGAGTAAGCAACTAGCAGCCTCTTTGCCTAAACTGTCCATCTCTAAAATGGAGGTGAGGATAATGCTTTCTATGTGGCCAATGTCTTCCCTTCTAAGCAGGAGCTTTCACCATTAGCTTTCCAAAACATACGTCTCTAAGATGGCTGTGAGCAGTTACAGCTAATTGCCCAAGATTGCTTTGCAGTGGAGGGAAAGAGATAGGTACTTTCAGGGACAGCTCTCCGAGCAAATGAGATGAATCACTTTTGGAAGGATCTCCAGTGGACTATTAGACCTGTATTTTTCAGCTACACTGAAAAGTTCAGTCAGCTCTCGCAGACTCAGAGGATGAGGGCTGAAGCAGACCAGGGGCAGGGGGAAGAGACTCCCTCCGGGAAGAATACCCTTTCTGGTCAGGGCAGCAAGCCCTGTTGGACAGATGTAGGGTCTGACCCACATTGTCCGGGCTTGGTCAGCATTCGCATATAAATCACCCTCTCTTTGTACACTTTTGTTATTGATATTGTTGCTGTTACTCTTTGTTTCCTTAGCTCATTGCTGTTTCCAGTATATTGTTCTTATCTCAACCCTATCCCTGCCTTTTGTGCCTCCCGTTGGAGGGCAGGTAGGGGAGAAGCTTGAGGATTTCTTTGTAGTGGGATTATTAAATTGGGAAATACCTTTCCTAAACTGTGACATTTGTACCTCTGAAAAAACATGTAGATGCACTAAGCAGAGTAGGTTTTATTATTGTACCAAGAAGACTGTTATTACTGAATTGTTTTTAGCAGACTGACATAGCAGAGAAATCAATATACAGAAGTACCAGCCTTTCATGTGTCCTGTTCCACTTCTTATAACATTGTCTAAGCCGTTTTGTCATGTCAATTTTTTGCTTCATAAAGATTTTTTTTTTTTAGGAAACCTTCTATTTTTGCAGGTGGAACTTGACAAGTCAGTGAAAATCCACGAAATTAGATTAACTTCAAAGTAATTTAAGGAAAAGTGAAGTAGACCTATAGCAGCAGTTGTTTTAATTTTGAATGAGCATTTCAATGCAGCAATGAAAAGAAGCTCCAATATCCTTCTACAGAACCACACACATCAGCCAGAACCATAAAATAAGTACCCAAGCACCCTGGGCTGGATGTTCACTGTCAGCTCATTGCCAGGGTATCAGCGTCCTCTGCCAAACTCTCAATAAAACATGTAAAACCAGGGTAAGAAGGAATGAATAGGCCATGAAATGCAGGGCTTTCAAGTGCAGGTGGAGCCTGAGAGGTGAGTCCCATGTTCCTCCTCAACAATGATTCATAAGTGTGTGTCCTCAGGTGAAATTTATATACAAGTAGCCTCAAAAAGTGGGTGTTGGGAAGGTCAGTCTGAAACAGAAGGACTGAAATCTGCTGTTTTCCTAAGAAGGAGACATTTAGGAGAGCTGACTCTATTATGCCCCACACAGACCTCTTTTATGTGAGCTACTGTGCAAAATAATAGAATTGAGTTCTTCAAAGGATTCTCCAAGGTTTTCCAGAATTCTTTCAAATATTTTCTAAATTTACTTTCAGAATCTGTGAGATGAAAAAAACATTGAAAACAGGAAAAAACCCTCAGGTTACAAAGCAGATCAATAAAGGTTTTAGGAAAATAAAAGTAAGCAGCTTCCTTACTTTCATCACCTACATACTTATTCTCATCAAATATTTCCTTCATACTGATGTTAAAGTGACAACAACAATTTTGTATTTAAGGGAGCAAATCATTCATCATGGAATCATTCTGTGAAATTCTCAAAGAGTCATATGACAAAATGATTTGGCTGGTATCTGTGTTTAACCATCATCCATGCCTACATAAAACACCAACAGTGGTATTTTGGGTAGCACAGCATTTGCTTTTACTTAAATTTTGGCTACTGAGTTTATGGCAAGTAAAGACCCAAACCCTTCCCTCAACCAACTGTACAGATAACTTTCTGAAACCCAGACATGAAGAGCAGCTCTCAGTTCCATTCCCAGCTTGAGGAGCCAGATGCCTTCAGGAAAATTTTTCACTGTAGAGGTGACAAAGTAATAACAGCAACAACAACCAAACAAAAAATCCATTACACAGCAAATAAAATCAAGCCCAGAAAGAAAAGGTACTTGCACTCTTCCACAGTGCTGCATTTTATTACATTTCCCTTTCAATGTCCTCTTTTACAGGAAAATTAATGTAGTTTCTTATTAAATCCATACTAGTTTTTGTGTCAGGCGCACAGTTACTTTCATGGCATCTAGTTCACCAAGGTAAACATTTAACATTATTTCCATCATCTCCTGGAGTTTCTGTCTGATGGAAATTGTGCAGCTGCACACAGGGGCTAGATTATGCACATTAGAGAGAGTATGGTTGTAGGAAAAATGGATGAATAAAAGTTTCAGGTCAGAAAGAGGAGGGAAGTAAGGAAGAAAGCGGTGATTACCGGTGGTTTGGAGTGCCAGAGGACTGGCACCCACAGGACACATCTGTGTGGATCTGGGGTCCAGGTCTAGGGCCTGTATTCAACAGGGAGGGGGGAAATATAACACCATATGGGCAATGAAATTTAAAAACTGCGGCCACCATAGACCAGCACTTCTTTCCACTGTCTGAAGTGTCTCCAAGCACAGTATTTCGTCACTGCCATTATTTGTGTTGGGACTTTGTTCACCTTACCTAAAATATTAATAACTAGCAAGTGGTCCTGAGAATGCTTGAGTCTGAGGTGTTAATTGAGACTGCGAAGTGAAATCTCATCATCTAATAACAATACACAGGGAAGTCTCCTGCCTCCACACAGGTTCTTCTAACAAAGGGAAAGAAATCATCCTCTGTTCTTCTACAAACACTTAGTGTTTTGAATTTTCTGACACATTCTCAGTGGGAATTTGGTGCTAGAAAAAGAGTATTTTCATGCCTCATACTTGGAAAACATCATATTCTTTCCAATCCTTTACATTTTATCAAGCACCAATATTTTTTAATTTCCTTTATCTAATTTATAAAAAGAGTTCCTTAAAATAAAATTACTGACATTGATTTGCTTGCAACCCACTGTTAACATGATTTGCTTCATTAGAAATGATTAGCAGAAGTCCAATCGTTGCTCAGTAAGCAATAAAATCTAATTTATCACTTCAATAATACCACTTTGCGGGATGCCAAACAGTGGGAAATTTTTAAATCGGGAGAAAAAGAACACATTTTCCTCATATAGATAATGACTGAAACCTTTGATGTCATTTCTGTAGAAAATAAAACATAAAAATACACTTGAAGTGCAATTGTAAAGAATAAGTATCCCAGATGTCTTTTGTCTTTAATGATTATTGGTCTTTTAAGATTGCAGATATTGAAGAAAAGTGCTTGTCTTTTATTTATTGACCAAACTACAAGGAGATATTTCATTCTATCAAAGCAGATCATCCAAATAATCTGAAAATCAAAAAAAGTATTCAAATTTAAAATTAATCTTCTCTCCATTCATTTCTTGTCTAGGAGCATCTCTTTTCTCATTTTTCTGACATGAGTGTCTTGAGGATGTATAAGTTTATGGTTTTTCAGAAACATAATTTAAAAATAGGGAAAAAAAGGAAAGCATGAAATTTTTCTGAACAGGTTTGGGAAGTTATTGTCAGGAACTCAAAAATTCCAAGCTTCTTGCTTGCTACTGGAAGAGAAACATGACTCCTGCCTGAATCAGATGACATCATAGTATAACAAGGCTTGGCTACTGTGCTAATCAGAATATAATTTTAATTTCATTAAAAGCATTCAAAACCACTATATATGTGTTCATCTAGGGTTTATTTGGAGTGGAGAGTTTTGTTGCTATGAGTGTGCTGATTTTTTTAAAGTGATACCAGTCCCTCAGCATGGAATAAAGCACTTATCCTAGTATATGTTGGTTCAATTTATTGATATTTTCATGCAGTCAAGCACTAGAAGAAGAAAAATTTAACCGTTGCCAACACGTTACATTTCTATCTCATAAACCACATACCACCACTGTGTAATCACTGTAATTGCCATCAAGTTTAAGATGGTACTTTCTATATAAAAGTTACTATTTCTTAGATTTTTTTGCCTTCTGTCTGTCCCTGATTTTCAAAGGTGTATTGAGCTGTAGTTCATGTTCTGTGAGAAAGGGGCAGGGTACCATGAGAACTTTTAAATCTTCCTTCCCAAATGTGACAGGATCTGTAATAAAGCAAAGCAAATAAAACAAACTCTTCCATTACAGAGGAACTGAGGGTGCAGGGGTTGCCTCTGACAAGGCACTAAGGGAGAGAAGAGTGAGGAATGCATAAATAGGGAGAGGGAAGAAAGGGAAGAAAGGAAAGGAAAGAAGTCCTGCTCTTCTAATCTTTCTTCTCCATTTTCTTCCATATCCTCTGTCCTGCTCAGAAAATGTCTTTCTGAACTTGAAAATTATTAAAAAAAACAAAATCTGATAAGAGTGAAATTTCAAACAGGGCAAGAAGCACCAGCTTAGTTTTATTAGAAACGAGACTAAGACAAACTGTTGGAAGTGCTTCTGAGACCCAGGCTGGGGAAGAGGAGCAGGAAGAAATAATTGGGGTGAAGGGAGGCCCTTTAGTGTGAAACCTTCTACCTAAATTAGAGAATCAAAAGCCTGAAGATAATGACAAAAACCTTCACTCCTACTGACTGCCCTTTGACTGGTTAACACAGTGCATTGCTACTTGGGATACTGAAAAATTTAGTCCTTAACTTGAAAGCCTTTGTCCTAAGAGCAAGATTTTAAAATAAGAATAAGTCTGCCCAGGAAATCCAGCCTTCTGCATAGCTCGGGGAATGGGTAGTGATTGTTCTTTGATGTTCAGTCTCTTGGAAGACAACTTAGATCACATTTGTCCTTCCTCCTGCCTGTGGCATTCACTTCTAAGAGAGCTGGCCTGCTTAAATTTTAGCTTTGAATTAAGAAGTTCAGTGAAGGAGCTTTAAAATTTGTTCCCAATCTGACTTTGAAAGTCAGCGTTCAGCTTCAAAAGGAAATCTAGCTGCCCATGAACACTGCCAAGCCAAACAGCTAGGCAGACACAGAAGGAAGAAAAAAGGCACTTTGGCTTCTTCCTGTGTATATGGAGAGAGGAAAGGAGGAATCAAATAAGAAAGTGAAGAAGGGAATGAAACTTCGCGAGAAAATACGAAGAAAAAAAAAAAGAAAGAAAAAAAAGGAAAAAAGTGAGAGGAAGGGGAGCTGCTGTGATAATACAAAATGACCTCCAAAACTACCATAAGAAAAAAAAAAAGCTGAGAGGGTACACTCAGGTGTCCCCTTTGAGGCACAGTGTGTCAAACTGCCCCTCACAGGAGTAACTCGGTTCATCTTTGTGGAAGGCTGGAGTAGAGTGAGAGCCAAGTGAAGAATTTACCACCATTTTCACTTGTTCCTCAGACAGTTCTTACCCTGCTCTCCTTTCACTACTAAAACATTACATGATACTTTGGTAGAAGACTGGCTATTTCTTGCCTCCAAAGTGGGTTGTTAACATTACTTTTAACCTGAAATACTGTGAATCACCTACTCCCCACCCAGAAAACCACCTTCTCTTTGCACCTTGACTGTTCTCCGAATGTGCCATAAGCTGGACATGTTCTCCAAAGCATGAGATGGACACCTCACATTTTATAACAGCCTGTCCTTTTTGGGGGTCACCCTTCTGCTGACAGCAGGGAGCACTGCAGAACACTTGCTACAGCTGGAAACATATTAGTCTGTTCTGTGCTTCTGGGTTATTCCCAACGGATGTAACTAAGCAGATGGATGATCGGAACAGTGTGAAGATATTTTGTAGTTGTTTATTTAATGAGTGTTTGTGGAAGAAATCAATACAGTAAGCATGTCATCTCAAAATACTCAAATCAGTAAATATTTTATCCCAAATACTGTACCCCAGCTAAAGATTATTCCAGCTGGGACATCACTTCTTGAATACTTGAACACTTAGCTATCTCAAGATATTTTAGAGAAACACAGAACTAGTGCAGAATCAGGAATTTTTCTTCCAAATGATCTCTGTGTAGTCTCATCTCTTCTCATCAACATAAAATAAGACCTAAAATTAAAATGGTGAAACACTTGATGGTTACTCTAAGCACTCAGTGTGGCACTGCCTGAGGCACTTCAGCCATGAAAGAAGCACGTGGGTTGGTAGCACCCCATGAACACAGCAATATCACCTCTTGACCCGAATAGGCACTCAAATGCAGCATCCACTTTGTCAGTAATCTGTGTGGGGCAGTTTTAACTTGTGCTCCTCCTCTTCCTGCACAGTGCAGGCACATTGGGAGCTGTGTAGCATAATTTTAAATGGTTCTGTCTTGGGGACTATTAAGAAATACTCAGAAGAAACACTACAGAGGATTTTCAGACAGAAGCAGGTATTGCCCCTATTTTGGCTCTATTGCAATTATCCAAGCCTGACTTTGCAGAAGTTTCCCCTAAGGACAAAGTGTAGCTAAATCACTAGAACACAAAGAAAATGAGAAATGGTGTCTCTCCTGACAGTGAAAATGAAAGAGAGAAGAGTCATTCTCAGGGGAACAGTGAACTGAAAAAGGTTTAGGAGCAAGGAGAATTAGTGACAAATAATGCTCCCATACTCATCCACCAGAGATCATGGGCAGCATAGGAAAAAACAGAAGCATCAGCACATAGTGTGAGGTGACAGGTGATTGCCCTGTGAGACAATGGTCAAATCAGCTTCTACTATGTGACAAGAAAAAAGAGATATGCAATGAAAAATAACTGAAGAAAATCACCTACCCAGGCACAAAATATATCATCATAATTTTTTACTTTTAAAATTTTTGTGAAAAAATAATATTTTTATTTTAAGTATTTCTCTTGTCTCAAAAAAACTATTTTTTTTCATTTGGAGCTAAATTAAAACACAGATTTCACCCCATTTTATGGTATTTATTGGCAGCAGGCAAGTAAAAAGATTTCAAGATGAACATTTTGTAACTTCAGCTGTGTCATACTTAAACATGAAATCTATAAGTAATTAAAAATTATAATAAAGGAATTTCTGTATTAAAAATTGCAACAATGGTTGCTATGGAAAAATTAAAGTCAGGAGGTTTTTTTCCTTAACAAAATAGAGTATTAAAACATGATCGTGTTTTGCAATACAAAATGACTGAAAAGTAATTATCTTCTATGAACCTTTCAAATCTCTCTTTTCATACTTCATCCCGGTACTTTTCCATTTGTTTTTTTTATAGCATCATATTAATAGAGTTCAAATTATTTTTAATCATCATCATCATCGTCTGAATAATTTAGCTAAAATCTTTCAGTCTTATTTTCCTGTTCAGACTATTTATAAAGGGTATGCAAATGCCCTGGGAATTGAAGAAATCCATTATGTGCTAAGAACTAAGCACAAATGTCTTCTAACTGTGTGTACATAAACAAAGATTATAGATATTTCAGGAAATGTGTTCTTCAAGCAATTCATTCACAGAGACATTCCAAATGATAAAACAAGTAAAAATAAAGAGGGCTTTATACCTTTTGACTCTTGTACATATTACTCAGAGGATTGAATATCTGGTTTCTGCTTCCTCTTGCATAAGGGCAGGGAATGGACTTGGCACAAGGAACTCACAGGACATGGAGGTGGCACATCGTCCACACCTCCTCCTCTCCCTCTACATGGAAATCTCTCAGCAGTGCAAGCCTCCTTTAATATTTCCCATGGGAAGATATTGGTAGAGTCAGAAATGGAGCAACAAAATTTTCCTGTTACCCGGAGATGTGCTTTGCACTGTGGCACCATATTTTCTTTCTTCTGGCTGCAAGCACTATTATCATCAAGAAATGAATGTTGGTTTTTAAGTGCAAAACAAAATACATTGGTTTCCAGCCTGCAAGTCTGGCATAGAGAAGTAAAAGTCTTTTTGGCTTCACCTTGCCCAGAAAGGGGAGATGAATATCAAACATGGTGATGTCTGAAACATCACCTTGGCAAGTGTTCACAGGGAAATCAAAATTTCAGCTGGACTGTGTAATTCTGCAGGCAGACCTGATGGGAAAACACAGGCAGCTGTGGGCATAGCACTCTTCCAAGACCACAGATAGCTTTGAAGTCACTATAGAAAAGGACTGACTCACACGACTCAATACTGGAGATGAAAAATGTTATTTGCCACAATCCACAGAGCTTAATACCGTCACTTCTAACTGGGTGTGAACATTTTCTATGCAAAAATGTGAGAGAGGTGCAAAGTTTGAGACTTGCAATAGATTCAGGGAAGAAAACATCCAAATACTCCTGGAAATGACAAATAATGGCCACAGTAGCCCACAAGGGCATTATTTTACATACCAAGTCAGGAACTTTCTGTCAAAGCTGGCACAAAATGCAAGGGCCTGAGTAAGGCAGGAAAGGCGTGACCACATCACTTGTAGCCTCCACTTCGGGAGAGCAAAGCTCATTTCTTTAAATAATGGTACCAGGCCAGATCATTCTCGAGCTTTAGTTTGAAATCCAGCAAACTTCTTGAACAAAAGGAGCACATGGCAAGGAAACAGAAAAAAATGCAGAAGAAAAAATATGCAATAATTATCTCCTTTATGAATTAAAAAACACATTAAATTAAATATATATTAAAAGAAAAGGAAAAATAATAGGACCTGACAAGTTTCCCCTGACCAAGAGACAGTGGCACATAAAGCCTCTTTATTATCTACAAGCCCCAGGCCTACTCGAACTACTGTTTTGGAAACTTCAACCTGTCTTCTGTTTGCCATCAATTTACAATGAGTTATTACTGACAACCCAGGTGAAGAATTCTTCTTTTTTTTCCTAGCATAGCTTGTACCTTTGCCTTGATTACAATTCTGAGGACAAGTACAAGCACAGACAGGAAACTGTAATGATAAAAAATCACATATTTCAAACTGAAGATTTAAAAAATTCCTATTAATTCAATCTCAGAAAAAGTTATTAGATGAAGATAAAATATAATCCTCCAAGACAGATATTCTGAAATTTGTCTGTTCACAGACATGACAAATGGAATGAAAATAGGCTTAGAAAATTTCATTTGAAGTCCACTGTTTTCAGAGCCTTTGAGGACTAGAAAACTAACTTACATTTAAGAGAGCTTCATTATAACTATGCTGTTGTAAAATGAAAGTAATTTTACATTTTTTATCATATTGGATTTACATATTGGAGCAACCTGTCAGGATTAATTCTGATTCAGGAATAAATGCATCATGCATGATGTTTGAAAAAAACCCAAAACTTTACATCTGTTTGGCAGAGATGGCCATAAATTTTCAGTGCCCATTCTTCATTACAAGAGTTCTGCTGTTCTTCTAACATACATTTTATTTATAAATAACCTACTGGAATTTCACATGTGCCACCACATTACATCTTATTAGAGTCAAACAGCTAACAATAGTGAATGCTAGTCCCTGGAAGAGAAAAAGGCAGAAAACTGGAAATTACAGAAGAGATATTTCTGTCCATCTCTCTTTTTGCTCTCCTTTTCAGTGCAGTTCAAAGCACTGTGGTCATTAAACCTCTGTCTTACAGTAAGAAATATATAACATTAATGTTACAAATACTTCACATTATTAATAAATAGAGAATAGAAAAATCATTTATGAGTGCCCCATTGTTAAGAATCTTTTTGTTGTTCAGGTTCCTGATCAGGCTTCAAAATATCTTTTTTCTCCTCTGACAAGGTCTGTTTGACAATGTCAGAAAGTTGTCCTTCAAGCTAATAAATCACACAACCACAAGCACAGGGAATGACCATGTGTTTTCTGTTAGATATTCCTAATCAGCATGACACTTCAAATAAGTTACTTTATGCAGCACAAAAATGACCTTGGATTATTACTTTGACGTGTATTTTATGTTGTCAGCCTGCAGAATTTTGATTAGAATTGAGAGTTCAGGAAATCATTATATTCAATCCATCGGCTTCTTACCGCACTGAAAAATATTGTAATTTAAGCAGCATCAGAACAGGAAGAAGGGATTTGATATATCCTTTTCAGGAAGTTAGGTCCCCGTTATTTGTAATAGGCAGGGGGATACTTGTAATTAATTTTCCTCTCAAAGTATTCACTTCTGACTGGACTCTTTAAGAATCTGAGAGGCCTTCTACAGCTGTCACTGCAAAAACAGAATGGCCATAGAATTAATACAGCAAATGTTCTGTCCCTTTTCTGTCCACAGGGCTGAATGTGTAACTCCCAATCCTTCCTGTTTTGGAGCTCAAATCTGCACTTCGTTTAAGATGCTATTTCATAGAGGTTGGAAGGCAACGGCTGAATCTTTTCTTCCTTGATAGGATTGTTTCCAATTTTACAATATTTTACAATGAGCAACCCCAGTAAACTCCTACCCCCTCAGAGGGAAGTTGGTGTGAGTTTTACACGAGTTCTTCTATGTCTTCCAGTACATTCCACAGGAATTCAAGCATTATCATCACAGCAGTTATGCTGCTAGTCGAAAGAAGACTGTGGCCAGATGTGGTAAGAAACCCTGCAGGGAGAGAGAGTACACACCAGGGACTCTGACCTCTGAAAAATTAAAAATTGAGACATGCCTCATTAGTATCCTGTGCTTACTCCAACTTTGTCTCTTCCCTGCATAAACCCTGCAAGGAGTAAGCCTGCCATTCTCATAGTTTCATTTAAAAAGTGTGGTCTTCTATAACAATTTTGAATAACCTTATAATCCTGAAAAGGGATGACGTTTTATTTTTCAGAAACAACCTTACTCTTCTTTGGCTTTTATCTTCAGCATTATATAATAATGAGTTCTACAAATGAGTTGCAGGTTGTGGGAGAAAGTAGAAGCTTTTTTCAGTTTTTCATCAACTTTTTTAATAACATCATGCCAGGACTGGTTTCAAGCATCTGTACCTGAGGTGTGTTTCTGAGTGTACAAAACACAGTGTCTGGTTTCCTCTCCTTGTATTGTTAGACACATAATATTTTTTTTTTTTCTTCAGACAGGAATAAACCCAAAACTTCTTGCAACAGGAAATGAAGCTTAAAAAAATCATCCTCCTCAGCTACTAGGAATTTCTAATTCCAATCTAAAGGTGCTCCTTTTCTGGGAATGTGAAGCAATTAGCAAAATAATAGCAAAAGAGGAAAAATGAAGGATGATTTTGTGTGTCTTCTGAGAGAAAGTCATTCCCCATTCGCAAGAGTTTGCTATGGCACTCAGCTCCAGCCAGACTCATTTCTTTGTTTTATTAACAAAGACAGGCAAATGAAGAGGAAAATTTTTCTTTGTTATAGGTACAGACTACCCCTATAAACCAGGTCAGTATTTCTACAGTTTGTCTTCCAAATGGTGTCTAAAAATATCCTTTTGCATCTCTTTTTTTGTGTATATATATTATTCTGTGATGTTGTAACTCAAACAAAGGGTTTTGTTCAGGAAAAAAATTTGTTAATCTTGAAGTTTCAATCTATTTTTTTTATTTCCCAAGAAAAAAGAACTTTGCTTTTATCTCTTAACTGCTTTCGTGCAGCCATTACAAAAATACTAGAAATTAATTTGCTTTTCCATTGCCTCAGGAACTAGATAAGTTCCTTTAAAGTTTCAGTACTGCCTACACTCAAAAAGTGTGTGTACAGCTGGGAAGATATGGGCAGGCAAGATATTACAGTCCACTGACCATTATTCTGAAAGGCTGTAAGAAATGGTGGGAAAATAGAAAGCAGTCATTTTGACATTAATTGACATCAATTGGAGAACACATAGATCAAAAGGAAATACTTGAAAAGCAGTCCTAAGAACAGCCAGAGTGGTTTCTTCTTCTGCAAAACAAAGCCAATCTGATTTGTTCCAATTATTCAAAGCTGTACGATACATGGGCAAATCTGGATTTCTGAACTTCTGAGACTACTTTCTAGGTTCATAAAAGACAATTAAGACCCATGAATGGATTTATTAAAATGTAAATAAACTGAAGCAATTGTTTTTGTAGACTAAGACCAAATGGCAATGTGACTAAGAGGTTACAGTCTTCAGCCACTGAACGCTTGCAGATTCTGGTTGTGTTTCATCTACAGGGTGCCTGCTAGAGATACCACAGTTCATTGAGCTATCCTTGCATTCCTTCTGTTATGCAAAATGAAGAGCCTGATTTTCTGCCCAGTCCAAACTACTCTGCCCCATTCCACAAATCTTGTGAAGATACCAAGTTATTCAGAAATTAACTTCTGAGTGTCGTTATGTATAAATTCTATTGACAATTATTGAGCTAATACCACAATTCCTAGAGCACAAATCTTATGAGGAACAGCCAAGAGAGTTGGAAGTGTTTAGCCTGAAGAAAAGGCTCAGGAGTGACCTTATCAATCTCTACAACTGCCTGAAATGAGATTGCAGCCAGGTGTAGCTGAGATTGTTGCCCAGTTTCACATGATCGTCATTATAAGTCCTTCTTTTAGATTTCAGGAACAGTGGAAGTGAAAAGAAAGTTAAAGAACAAAATATCACTGTGAACTTCGATGAGATTTACACATAATCTTTTAGTGTGACCTGGGTGGAAAAAAATGTTACTACATCCATTTATCTAACCAGTCTCAGTTCCTAATTCAGCAAGACATGTAAAAACACTGACTCGTTCAGCAGTCTAGTTCAGAAGAGCATGTGAGGGCCCTGTGTCTCAATCCCTGCTCAAAACAGGGACAGAGTTTTCAGGGTCTTGCCTGTTCAAGGACCTAAAGAAGGACTGTTAATGATAACCATTTCATAGCTTCAACACATCTTTCAAACCACAACTCCTTTCAAAGTGTATTGTCCTTCTTATATTTCATTTCTAAATTTACTTATTGTCCCTTTTTCTCATGTTCTGAAAATAATTCAGAATCAAAAATACCTGGCAGTGCTACAATTAACATAATTTACAATCATCTTCCTTTCCCCATCAGCAGTCAAATAATATACAAAGAAAAATAGGAGCACTTCAGGATATTGTAAGCATTATTATAATGAAAAATTCACCTAGAGCTAAACCTATTAAGGAGCCAAATGCCTGTGTCCTAACTAAGAGTCTTTGTGTGTAACAAAGTCCAAAACTTGTTATCTCAGACTCCAATCACTCAGATGCTAGGCCATGCTACAGCACCAATGAAACAGGAATAAAGTTTCCTGCAGATCTGCTGCAGCCCAGGATTTCCAATGTCTGAAGGTGTCAGAGACACAGCCCTGCAGAGCCACAACCAAGGCAGTGACCACATTCCCTACTTCGCACCACAATGGATACTGCAGACTGTTTCAGGGACTAACAGCCAACCAAACCCACAGCAGACAAGAAAAGGTGTTTGCCTTTTCCAAAACAACATGATTAAGACAGTCTCCTCAAAAGCTAAAGGTCTGTCTCTTTTCTCCCCTGAGGCAATTAGCCTAATCAGCCAGTTCAGTGTAAAAGTAGGGGAAAACTTTTTTGCTATCATATAAAAACTGTTCTGCTTTTATGATGTAGTTATATATCACTGAGACACAAGACAAGTATGAAAGTAAGCATATCTGTTTAGTAAAGTGTTTAGTGATTCTTTGACCAAGGCAATACAAATACTCTATTCCCTCTTCAACTAAAACATAAATCCTGCTTCTGTGTTTTCATTGATTGAGAGCATATTTGGGCTGCATGTCATTTTAGGTTGTTCTCTCATAACGATTCCAGTCCCTACCTTGATTCATCCCCGTTATAGAAAGACTAATGCATTTTTTTGGTCATACCTGAAGATGCAAAATGCTCATCAACAGGCACGGACTGCCATAATTTCCATCAGTTTCTTCTATTGCCCTCCTATCTGACATCATTGACTTTGACCAGATGCTCTGACTGCATGAAACCACCCAGCACATATTCATGATGTGAAACAAGCTCTCATGGCCTGGCACATCATTGATAAAAGCAAATTTACTAGGCATTTTAAATATGCAGCATGTGCCAACTATTTTGGTGGTTTGTTGTGAACTTCAGCTGCAATTCCTGCTAAATGTAATTCAGATTTGAAATGAGCCAAATGAAATGTATGTGATTTAGCTAAAACAATGAATACCTGCCTGAGCAATAACCTTGGAACTAAGAAAAAATCTGTTACAGATAGACTGCTTTTATGCTAAATTTGTGTAAGTGTATAATTGGCAGGTTTTCCAAATGCATTTTCCCATTTTCTCTAAACCAGACATAACACTAGGTTTGTACTACCTAATTTAGGTGTCTAAATTAGTAGCATTTTTTTCATATTTTGTTCAGGAGGATGATTCACGACTTAGAACTAGTTTCCAGACTGACTGACCCTCAATCCTAATGAGGGAATGGATGGGTATGATTGAAATGTGGGTATTAGGCAGACTGCCCATTTAAAGTCCCAAACTCATCTGTCAAAACTGCTGCTCCCAGGTCATCATGCATTGGTGGAATTAACTTTTTTCTTCCTTTTTTTCGTTGAACTTTATTAAATTAACTCTTCCTTTTCATCTAACTTTGTCAAGCATACCTCATCATACAAGTTACTACATGACCCTCTAAAAATTAAAGCTACAGGTTATATCTTCATCCTGAGAAACCTATATATGTTTACTGGTTTTGGCTGAGGTAGAGTTAATTTTTTTTCATAGATTGTGTAGTGATATGTTGCAATAAAGCAGCCAGGACTCAGTTTCTTCAAGCAGGAAAAGCCAGTTCTTTATTCACATAACTCATTTTTATACAGTTTTCACAAATCTCGTGTTCAACTCCAATTGATTGGTAGTTTTCTTGCCACACAATTCATTGGCTAGAAGGTGGTTTTGTGTGTACGTGCTAAGATGCTCTCTTTTACTTAAAAGTTTACATTTTTCCTGTGTGGATTCTCATGGGACAGATTTCTTGTTTATTACAGGTGCAAACGGTTTTCTTAGCAGAATAACTTGCTGTGCTAACTGCTCTCATTCTTATGATTTTTCACATGGGAATTTAACTAGCTGCACTTAGAAGAAGTAACAGGCCAGCAGCTAATTTTGCAGAGCAAGGTCTGATTTTATAAGGCCTTTCTTTTGTAATATCCCTACCTGTATGCAACAGTGACACATTTTGCATTTGTGATGAAAACAGCATTGTTGACATGTGGATGTTTTAGTTATTGCTGAACACTCACTCCTCACCTTACCCCACCCCACCAGTGTGGAGGCTGGGGTTGCACAAGGAGCTGGGAAGGGACACAGCCAGGACAGCTGACCTCAGCTGGTCCAAGGGGGCTTCCAGACCGTATGACACCGTGCTCAGGAATAACAGCTGTGGGGAAGAAGAGTTACAGAATCTGTCTTTCCAAGTTAACGTTATGTATGATGCAGCCCTGCTTTCCTGGAAGTTACTCAACTTCTGCCTGATGATGGGAAGCAGTGAAAAAATTATTTTGCTTTACTTGGGCTCACAGCTTTTGCTCTATTTCAACCCATGAGTCTCTATGTTAACCCATGAGTTTTCATCCTTTAACCCTTCCAGTTCTCTCCCTCACCCCATCGGGGTCATGGTTGTGTGAACAACAAGCTGTTTTCAGCTTCAGCACCTACTGGGATTAACCACAACAATATGCTATTTGTGGTAGTTACACAAGAATCGTATTTTGTATATGTTTCTTCACAGGCTTTTGGTGTAATACAGTACTCTCCTGTTTTAACATGAGCTACTGCTTCTGCTAATTGTGTTGAAAACCACACAATGCCCACAAAAGACAATAAACTGAATATCTCCTGACACTTTGAGATTCTTACAGGTAAGGAATTCTTTCTTCCTTTGAATTAGTTCTGTGCCACAGCCAAGGGCAAGTGCTTCACTACAAGAGCTTCTAGGTGCTCTTACAGAACAGCTTAGGCAGTCACATTAAGAACACAACTTCTGTCCCTCACCAACCATGAAAATTGAGGACAATTGTGCTCTTAAATCAAGAGACACTATTTGCTGGGGTGTTGCAGTGTGTATTTTCAGCAATACTTCTATTATGTTTAGTTATAGCAGTTAGTTCAGTACCCCCCCATTTTAATGGGTTGTCCCTTCTTCCCTATGTTTTTGGTCTCACCCTAGATGTCAATCTCTTCCCAGACCTACCCTTTTTTCCAGAAGTTTCAATGTCATTTACGCACCCTTAGCACCCTACTGGTTTACCTGAGTTACTCTCTGCCCCTGTAACCCCTCACTGGTTTATGTGTTGTACCCTCCCATTGTACCCGCCCTTGTTTATAAGCTCTTGGCTCGCGCCTTGAGCCGCCTTCTGTCCCTGACTCCTTCAGGGGAATAAAGTGCTCTGGAACTCACACAGGAGGTCTCTCCCTGCTTTCTTGCCTCTGACCCTTGGCGCAGTCCCTGTTCCCTCCATGCAGTCCACTGCCCTGTGCCGTGGAGCGGGCGCACTCCACAGCCACACTTTGGAATCATCTGGCTTCCAGAGAGCCGACCACACTCGCTGCAGTGTCAGCTGAGAGCTAGCCCGAGACAGCGTGCCATAGCCCTGGGGAAATCTGAGGAAGCAAACTTAATTTGTTTCTTCCCCTTCTGTCTATACCTCATACTTTTAAACATCTAGCTGTCTTCATAGGGATGAGAATGAAAGTAGTTCCCACATAAAACTATGTGTTGGTATGAGTAAAACAGAAAGGGGGTAAAATTTACAGATCTATATTTCATTTTCTAATGGAATTTAAGTCATCCTAGGAACATAGAGCTGTACCAATAGTCACTTCATTGCTTGCCTAAGTGTAAAATTCTCCTGTATGACATTAGCCCCTAAACTCTGTGTGTCACTCCTCATATTTCAGAGGTGAAGCCATTGTGTCAGGCTGTCCTAGGTGCTAGAGAGGAAAATCACTCCCTGCACACTATAACCGAGGAAAAATTCCCACCATTTCTTTTGGTCTCAGGATAAATGTACAGTAAAGCCACATTGATACCTGTGTATCATATAACATCTCCTTGCAGCTTGTTTCCCTTGTATTTAATCTATTTGGCTAAGATATGTTTTCCAAACAGCATCCATCTCAACCTGAAGAATTCAAGTGATAAGGAATACAAGATTCCTCAGACAGTTTGTTTTGGTGCTTAATTGCTGTCATTGTTAAAAATGTGAGACTTCATTTGAACATAAATATGCCTCCTTTCTTCTGGAATAGAACTGATTTTCATTTAACTTTTGTATCCTAGACAGAAAAGTAATTTTATACAAGACATTTCCCCCATTCATTTGCTTATACAGTGAAGTTACTCTTCTGTCTTCTTTTTAATGCATGAAATGGGCTGAGATCTTTTAGTCTCTCACCACAAGGCATCTCCTATGCCTTTGCAGCATTTTAAGGACTCAGTAAATATTCATTCCTATGACCAACAAAAGGGGTCATGTTTCCTTACTCCTTATTGACTGTTTTCCCCGTTTCCTTTGGCTGAATGGCATGGGCAAATAGCGTAATTACTGAAAAACCTAGCCTACAGCATGAATTTCTCTTATTTCTTATTTCTAATTCAAGTTCCCTTGTTTCTAGTTCAAGCCAGGCTTGAGACTTGAACTCCAAAGGAAGCTATTTTTCTTAACACAGAGGCAAAGGCAGTGGTTGCCAAGCAACAAGAGCCATAGGAATTTATTCTTTTTTTCTGAAAATTTCTTCCTCCCACTCAGACTTTCCCCAATTTGGAAGCTTATAGGTACAGAGGATTTGCATGGAAAAGCAGCACCTAATGTCCTTTGAATCAAAGCAACAATCAAAGGCTTAAAGACTGTATCACTAGAGAGTTCAGAAGCATCTGAAATTTAATGGAGTCAGATCTGGATTGGTGGCAGTCAGAATACTCTGAATTTTTAATGCTGTTTTACCTATCTCAACATTAAGCAGAAAATAAGACTGAATTCTTGAGACCTTATAGGTACTCCCAATTCAGTAGAAGAAACCATAGTGCTTAAGTAGTGATATTACTACAGGACTCTTATGTATACCTAAAAATGCAAAAGTGCAGTTATGCGATTCCACAGACAGACAATTAAAGAAAAATTACATGTTTGAACTCTGTCATTTTCATTGTTCCTAATTTTTTTTCAATATAACTGTTCAAGGTTAATATCATGTGTAAAGTGTACAGTACATAAACTGTGCATGTGGAAATATTCCTGCACTTCTGGGCCCATGTTTGACTCCTAAATTCCCATGCAGCCTTCTTGTCCCAAGGGTGCCAACAGGCTTTGTTTCCTCCAGCATCTCTACATTCCCCAGCTGAAGCAATTTTTGTGCCTGCAGGGTTATGGAAACACTTTACGGCAGCAAATTAGGCACTTTCAATTCAAGCAAACAAGCAAATAGAAGATTTTCAAGACTTAAAGGCTCTAAAGAGATGCCACACTGCCCCTGTAGTACAGCCACAGCCAATCTGCTCTACAGGCCAAAATCTTGAAGAAAGGTAGACATAAGCCACTCAGTGCCATCACACTGCAGCCAGGGATTGCTTGCTTTTGACAGACTGCTTCATTAGATAACCAGAAAGTCAAATAAATCAGTTTTTATACTTGGGATCCTCAGTGCTAAATGATTTGTTGAATATCACCCAAAACTTCTCACGGAGGCATGGCAGAATAGTGACTTCAATTCAGGTTCTCAAAGCTCCAGTGTAATGAAATAGCAACTTCTTGACATCCCCTGCTAGCCTCAGCTACCTGTGCTGGCCTGGGTGGTCAGGGAATTTTGCAGGCACTGCTCCTTTCTAATCCCATTAAAACTCCAACTGTGATTCTAACACTCCTCTGTAGAGTTCAACAGAGGAGACATCCAGATATTACCTTCAGAATAACCCAGCTGCATTTCACTCTACAGTATGCTCTCTCTCCAGGGACACTCAGCTCTTGTAGGACATTATTTCCATTCTGCAGCTATAGATAAATTTCATTAATTCTCAGGAAACAAGCTCTCTCCTGAAGGTCATATTCCCTGAAGTCACTTTCCAGACACAGCTGGAACTACAGTGAGATTTCTGCCTTCAGTGCTGACTACACTGAATACTGGTTTAAGACAAAGTAACTCTCTTTATTTAAACAGCAAGTAGAGTGCATTGTCGTGAGGTGAAAAGCTATTTTGCAGAAACAAGGTTTTTAGGAGAAGCTTCATCTTTTTTCGACCCCAGGTGAGTTAGCTGGGAAAGTGGATGGCCTTCATCCAGTATGATAAGAAGGAATGAAATCGAAGACAGACAGAATATAAGTGCTGTTAGTCCAGCCTCATTAAGTTAATCAATTACACAAAGAAGGATGGTTAATAGCTTTGGGGGATTGGCAGGGGAAGAGAGAACAGCAACAGCAACAGTGAGAAGAAAACATGATTAGTGATAGTGCAATAGAATAGGGGCAGGGAAAAAAAGACCATAATGAGTTCCATAACTGGTGTTGCTGCTGAGACCATAATTCTAAGAATCCTGTGGTTTTGAATTCCTTTTCTAGGCTTTCTTTAGAAGTTATTCTTTAGAATTCTGTTGCATTAGGAAGTGCAATGCTTTTCCACTGATTACTGCAGGTTTCTCTCCTTCACCATTTCCATGTGTGAGTTCTTTCTGATGTATAGTGGTTGTTAAGTGTCACCCACACAATTTTCAGGAGGACATTTTGTGCACTGCATGACATATAGCAAATTCTGGAGTAAAAGTGTATGAACCATATGTTTTGCTGGTTGTGTTGCAAGAGTGCTAATTGTCACAGCTGTGAAGATGCCTTGGTCTCTACAGCATTTGTTTTGGTATGTGTTGGACTACAGTAGGGCTGCTGCTGGTGAATCTGGCAAATTGGAATATTGCATGAAAGTCGGTGCTAGAGTGAAAAACGTTTGAAAGCAGACTGCAGGGGTTTTGTTTGGTTCTGTTTGCTTGCTTGTTTGGGGTGGGGGCTTGTGTGGATTTGTTTGGTTTGGCTTAGGGGTTTTTGGTGTATGTTCTGGTAGGAAAAAGCAAAGGAGAATATTCAAGGATGATAGCACAATTCTTACCCCTCTTCCATAAATCAAGGATCATCTACATTTTCACTGAACAGATGTACTTCTCATTCATACACTCATAAAAGCAAGATGCAGTCACACAGTTACTGACCATGTAAAAATGAGTGGGGGCAACTGCCTCTGCTTGTGACTTCCAGTTTGTGATCTGAACCAGGAGTCTGGAATTTCCAGAAACTATGTCCAATCCTGTGAGAAAAAGACTCAGATAGTAATGTCTTTCAATTCTATTTTTCTATTTTGTTCTATTTCACGTTATTAATCTGGGTGGAGTTTGCTGTTTTCATTTAAATATTTCTGAAAACATAACAGTTTCCTCATTTACAGTTAAAAAGACCATACAGGGTATTTATTATTGTTACCCCTTTTAAAACATCTAATAAAACTACAGCTGTTCTGGGGAACAAAGTCAAATCAGTGTAATAATTATCTGCTTGCTTTTGTCCATTGATGATGGAAAACTTCTAGAAGGGAATACAATGAGAGAACACCAAAACAAAAGCCTAAACAAATATACATCCATAGTGCATTCTCTGAGTATCTTAGTGTGACACTGCCTATCATAAAGCTGTTTCACATCTAAAGTTCTATCCTAAGCCTAACTTTCTCTTTCAACAGAGAACATAGTCAGAAATTTCTGCTCTCTGGAACTAGTAAGAATAACTTCTGTCTTGCACAGATATAACACATGTAATCTTTTAGAAAGAGATACAAGGAAATAAAATTGAAATCCAGCTTACAGCTGCATCTTATTTACATCAGCACATATGCTTAGATATGTGTGTTTCCCACTCTCAGTTTGTTCTTAACAAAGCTGCACAGCTGGTGATCAGGTAACTGGGCATGACCTTCGTCCTTGTCTCTGTCCTCTGAGATGATGATGTGATTAGAGAACCCATACTACTTTGTGTATTCTGACTGGTCTCACAGTTCCATTCAGATTTACAGCCCTCACGTCCTTCTGCTCAGAAAGGATTTCCTCACAAATAAATAAATAATTGGTTTAATCCTTCTGCCACCAAATTAATTGCTGTTCATGTTTTGAAAATGCATTTCCATTTCAGTATATTTTTTTGCTGTCTGTGCTGGTGTTCTGACCAAATGTGGCAACTTATAAATGGAGATGTCCTTGTTTGTGTGGTCAAATTAGATTCCCTTTGGAGAGAGTGGGGAGAAATTGATATTTCAGAGTATAGTCGTTTCACAAAATCTTATGTGGACAAAAAAATTCTAGACAAACAACACCCAAAACTGCCTTTATTTTCCTTTGACTATGTATTAACTTATGTTAGCAAGGCTAAGTGTAGATATCTAGCTCAGATGCTATAAGATTCTGTTGAAAACACATATTTAGAGGCATCTGTGTAGGAGCCCGTGTTCTGAGATAGGTGTCTAGGCTCCCACTAGAGGAATTGAACATCTAGAGCTCACAAAAATTGTTGGTGAAGATACTGCAACCTATCTGGCATCTCCTCCTTCTGAAGGGCACAGATGTGCCGCAAGTCCTTTGTCTTCTTATGAGGGCAGTCATCTCACATTCTCTAAAGCATCTTAAATAACACTAGTTGTTGGTATTTGGGCAACTGAATTCACCTCTGAATTAGCTTTCTTCTTTGACTCTAAGGGAATCCTAAGCACAAAGCTTCCATACAGACACCTACATTTAGGTTCCCTAATGTGGAATCCAATCCCAGTCCTACTGACAGACTAGGAAGGGATAAACCCTCTCTCCCTCCCATCCTGATGATGAATAGATTCTGTGAAGAATTGTACCAGTTCTTAACTATATTGTTATCAGGTCACTAAGTGCTTTTTCATTTGGCACACCAGCACTCAGATCTCAGCACGAAGCACTTTGTCACATTCAGAAATATATATGTATATAATAAAAGCGCATCATTACATGTACAAATTTATATAATCATGTACAGTGCACAGGGGGATACTGCACAGTGCTTAGCACTGGTTCTTGGTTGCAATTTAACACAATGACAATCAACTTCCCTGGGATGATAATGACTTCAGGGTTACTGAGCACGTTTTCAACTCCAACTAACACCAAGCCTGCAAGTCATCTACAATATTTGAGGACTTAATCCCAAATTCATCTTTCCTTAGTTTAATTTCACAACTGGGAAGCATGAGCAAGGAGCTCAGCAAGCTTTGACTTCTTCAGACCATGGTTACACCTGGGGACTGTAGTTTGCTGTCCCCTGACTACAGGACATTTCGTACTACCGTTCAGTTGCTGTGTGTATAGCTGCTCAGCATAGGTGAGCTGAGTCTTATCTCAAAACTAGGCATTGTCTGCAGCTGATATTTATTTTTGGACTGTCTAGAAGTGCGGGGTTTAGGGAACACAGCCGTGGCTGTTCAGCATCACTGCAGTAAAATAATTAAGAATAATAAAGTGACAATTCTGTCACAGAAAAAGCTCCCATTAAAACTAACTAAGAGCTTGTTTTTGGGTGCTGAGAGAGCCAATTAATTCTGACTATTGACCTGGCCCAGCATTAAAAATACCTAGAGTACTGGAAATGGATGTCCTGATTTTCAGGACAGGGAAAAAAAAAAAAAAAGTAATTTGCTGTAACACCAAGAAATGGATGATCCTGCCATTCAATATAACACTAAGGGATTGAAATATGAATGTTTCCTAGAAGATAAAGTACTGACTACCTACATCTTTGATGTATGCCTTCATTTAATTTCCTTGGACTTTTCCAAAAGAGTAGGACAAGACAGCTGTTCTCTGCCATTTGGTACTCCATAGACCAGCCAATTGACTTAAATCACAGGCTGTCCTGCAAAAAAACAAAAAAAACCAAAAAACAAAAAACAAAACCAAAAAAACCAAACAAACAAACAAAAAAAACCCAAAACAAAACAAAAAAAAAGCCAAACACCAAAAAAAACCTACCTGCAGATGGTTTTATACTTTATTTAATCTGATAGTCATAAGCATTAAAATTGTTGTAAGCAATGCTCATTTCTGATTGCTGCCTTAAAATGAAAGTTTTATGTTTACAATCAAACAGTCACAGAACCTCAGCTGTATTCTTAGCTCTGATACTGACTTACTTGGTGACTTAATTAAGACCATTATCACTCAATTTTCAGAAGTGCTGAGAACTGTTGTTTCTATTGACTACATCTTTAAAAAGTAGAAGCTTAATACCATGGAAAATTAAACTACTAATCTCTCTTAATCTCTGTTTCCCTTTTGAAACTGAAGTTATTTAGTATTTACCTAACCTTCAAGAGTATTTCAAAGCTAAATCCATTAGTGATTGAGACACAATCAGATAGTTTGATTTATTCAGTGAATCAATCTGTAAATAAAATAAAGATAGAATGTCAGATTTCTGACATACAGCATTTCTTCCAATATCAGATTTTCAGAAAATTCTTTCAGTCCTACTATTTGAAGAAAAACAGAGCACACAAAATTCCCAGGGAAGCTCTGAGTGATCATAAAAGCTAAAAAATCCTTGATCTATACATGTTGAGTGTCTGCAAAGTGGGCTTAGAGCAGTCAGTGTGGAGAACACAAATGCTGATGTTGTTTCTAATAGCCTTGGGGTTTTTAAAAAAAAATTCATTTTCCAGTTATTTATACATATTTACTAGCATTGGCAAATAACTTTTCCCCATTTTAAAAGAACAGAATTTACCTTCAAAACTTTAACTGATTATCTTTTTCCTGTCTTCTTTCTTTATTTCATGTGAAAGTATATAGTTCTATGAACATTCTCCTTTTCTACAAATGCCATTAGATTTCTCATTATGGTGAACAGTATCTATTACTTTCTATTACATGAAGTATCAGAATGAAGCAAACAGACACGGTGGAGATTCATGGGATATGATGGCTCTTTTTGAGTGTGACAGACTGGTTTGGTTGACTTCTAGGAATTTCTATCAAAAGCTCATGGGAATCTGCACCAGGGAGACGGTGCAGAAAAAGAGTAAAGTGAACCCGTGAGACAAAATAGAATTTATTCCCCAAATTCCTTGAGCTCAAAGGCATACCTAATGTCCTTTGAGTGATATGAATGAATAGATCCAGCTGACTGAGAACAGATAGGTTTGGTTTTTTTAAATTTGAAAATCACTGTATCTGACTGCAAATCTGGGACTGCTAAAGTAGTACTATCAGCAAAAAGAAAAACAGGAAACGTAAGAATTTCAGCTTTAGGTGTCTTTCTTTCATCATTTCTGCACTGGTGAATGATTCCAATGTCATCACAATAATAAGCAGGAGAAAAATGTTTTCTAACCTATTGCACAACTTTTGAACACGATGTTGGTGTACTAGACAGCAAGAGGAGTGGGGAAATAGTCAGAAAGTTGTCTCGTTTTGGTAGAAAAAGAATAAAAAATCCCACAAGTAAACTTTTTTGTTAACTTTTAAGTGGTATAGTATTTTTCTAAGTGTTTCGACAGGAGAGATACAGTCAAGTTTTACTCCATTAAAATTTATGGTTTACAGATGAACAATGCAAATATGCCAAGAAATTTTCATGGATATCTCAAAGCCAGACAGAATATGATTGCACCTGATCACAACCATGCCAGCTCCCTGAGACAAGGCCATTACATGGTCATGTCCTAGATTATCAGCAGAGCAAGCAACACGCCTTAGTTAGCAGGAACAGATCTGTGTTAAGAATTCTAGAAGTGAAAACTGTGATTTACTTGGAGAGGAGAGCACAATAGCACTGAGATCCCAAGCTTCTACCTAACAAAACTACCATTACAACAAAACTTGGGTGATTCAGAGTATAGTCACAAAATAGTCAAAGAGCCAATGGATGGATTTCTTCAAGGCACTGACTATCTCCTGAGACAAACTGTTGGAACAGGTCAGAGGACATAAGTTTTGAGCACCTTGCCACTTTGCCACATCAGATCTTTTCTCGATGACATGAATAAGTAGATGACTTACAGAATAAAATTCTCTTTGTGTTTTTGCTCAGATACAGGCGCAAAGTCCATAATCCAAAATCAGTGACCTGCCTTCCCTGGTTATCAAGAGCATTGCAAACTGTATAGAAAATTATATTTAGCTCCCTTCAGTGAGTGAACATTTGATATCTATCCATCCGTCCATCCATCCATCCATCCATCCATCCATCCACCAACCCTTCCATCCTCCATAGGAAGCTAATCTCACAATCTCACAAATGACCAGTCTGAACAGCCTGCCTGCCTCTGAAGTTTCATCCACTTGCTCCCAAAATATTAACTTGGACAAATTCCTTATTCCAGTAAAAGTATCCCAGTCTTTACTTAGCCCATGTGGCTGTCTTAGGTCAGTCAATTAGCCACCCTTTATAATTGACTAATATTTTTAAATGCAAAAATGTCGCAGAATGTTTTCCCCATTTTTCTGAAGGTCAGCTGATAGATGGTTACAGCCTATGTAGGCCATTAGAAAAACAGTATAAACTCTATGACATTTTCTTGGAATTTCATATATTTATTACTCTTAAATATTTGACAGAAAAAGCATCTATTAATTTACAAATGAAGCATTTCACACTCTGCCTGTCTTTGCAGCAATGGGGTAAGTCATTAAGAAAAACTATACCTGGAAATATAAGCAGCTTTGAGAGGGAAGAATCCCAGTCTCAATATAAAATGAGTACAATAAAATAGCATAAAGGAAACTAAAGAAGTAAGGCAAAATAAATGGTACTCTGATAAAGTCTAGTTATGCACCTTTAATATGACATACATAAAGATAACCTAGGTTTAAATAATTCCTGTGCTTTTCACTTGCCTCCAAATCACCTAATGCATTACTGAGCAATAAAGATATCCACTCAAAGGAACGTGTTTACAGAACAAAAGTTTGAAAGCTGGATAGATGAAGATTGAAAAGAAAAAAAAAGGGGGGAGTTAGTAATTCTTTATTAAATGAAGACCTGTCTTCAAAGAGCTCTGTTCTTTTCAAAACCAAGTATAGGGCAAGACCAGTAGTGTTCCCCACCAACTAGAAGTTGAGGGAGACTAGAAGTCTATAAAGCTAAATACAGCAGAGTAAAATAATCAGAACTTTCCTATCCCTCACAAACCACAGGGGTGGTGTGCTTTCTGTGCCTCAAATAGGAGATGCATGGCAAAATACCGCAAAATCTTCCTCTGTAGTTATTGTACCTCTAACACAAAGTTGCATCTAGGTACTTCCATCACAAAAATTATCCTTGTGACTTGATAGGGTTCACAAAAACATCCACATCTCAGCAGTACAAGGAGCATTATGACTAAGTCTATTTCATAGCTGACCAACTCCTCAATACAAACATCTGCTGCCTTCTTTTCGAAGAATGCACACTTTTTTGTGATTAAGTCATGACTCAGGTATCATTCTGGCAAAGAGTTCAGTTTGGATAGTTTTTCACTTTTCCAGTAGAGAAATAGTGCGCTATCTAAAATAATTTGTCGTGTGAAGAGGTTTGCATCATAAAACATATTCCTGTTGTATTGGTTGGCATTTTCACCTGTTTTATACAGACAAGGCATCCATCCATCAGCAAACTTGAATTTTGGCCAAAGGAAATTGAAATAATACTTTCCTCTGAAGTTAAATTGGTCAGTTATATTTTTATATAATGTCCACTTGGAATGTCATGTGACTGTGTAGCCTTGTTTTACTGGAAATCTAAAGCCCAGATACTGGGTCCACAGGACCTCAGGACCTCAGATTCCAAGACCTGCTTTGTCCAAACCTTTCTTGACCTGTCTACAGTTTGTATGACTTCATTTAGCTGTAACAGCAACTTCTCTAATTGATTAGGTCTCTGTGGCTAATTTATTTTGGTTTCGTTATCTTCATGCAGTACAATTGCAGTTTTATACAGATAGAAGTAGAAAACAGTCATTCTGTGTGGAATGAGATATTTCTGACTAACACAGTGATGTAGTATACATAAATACAGACCTGGCAAAATAGAAGAGGCCTCAAGATGTAAAAGCGCAGGATGGAGCAGAAAGGAGTACAGGCATGAGTGATAAGAGATGGGGTTGAGCCTGGCTCTGCAGATCCCACACTAGAAACAACTCGGAAATGAGCAGTTAAAAAAATGTCCTGGACCTGGACAAACAGGCTTTACTGGTAACAAAGAGAACAAAATCAGAGTATCTAACATAGATAAAAAACATGCTGAAAATGATAGATTAGTTTGTCTTATTTATTAAAAATAAATTGCACAGGATCCTGTGAAAATGGTACTCTTAAAAATATTAATGTAGCTCATATTTGCAATTATTCAGCCCATGCTAACAGTTGTCAAGAATTAAAATACTCCTTAGGACAGAAAAGATCTGCAACCTGCAGAGACAGGCAGGTGCTGGGTACTCAGTATCTGCAGGGCTTCACTTGCTCAATGTGTCAACATTACAAACTACCCTATAAAGCTTTTTAAAACCCTAATTTTTCTGATTTCCTCATAAATTTCTTCCTGGTCACTACATATCTTTGCCTAGTATCATTGTATCCTTTACAAAACGTGTAAATTTTTGTTCTAACTTGTGTCCATTCCTTACTTTCACTGTCCGTTTGTCCTGAGCTTCAAGCCCTTGCCTCCTTCTGAGCCCTTGCCTGCCTCCTGAGCTGTTTATTGCTCCTTTGATTCTTTAACTCTGTTTCTAGCCAGAAGACCTTTAGTCACAGAATAGCATTTCTACAACTATATGACAAAATGACCAGCAGTACCCCATGCCAGCTGTTCCTCTCATCTCACCAACTGATCAGCTTTCTTTTCAGCATTTCTGCGACTTGAGATAACATTTTTACTAGGTTTTAAAGGAGAAGACGCCTTCACCTGGTCCCTTACCCACAGATGTTCAATTGCACACAGCAGGCAGATGAGGGTGACACCACAACTCCATCATGTCTCTTCATACCCTTTTTCCAGAGCCATTGGCATCTGAGAGTTTCCCAGTTAGCAGACAAATGGGAAAGATGTAGGAAATTGGACCAATGAAAATGTTTCTTCCAGGGATTGAAAGCGCAGGTTTAATTTTCCAAAGGTCTCTGCTAAGATTTAAAACAAACCTGGAACTGAGAGAATTCAGTCAGGAAACTTCCTTAATGAAGCTATTTGGAAGGTTTTGTTTTAAAGGCATAGTGAATTGGACTTAAATTCTTAGGACTCTTTCTTTATATGCCCCTTTCAACTATTATTAGAGATGGTACTGGCACTTCAAATTTCAAGTAGACATTTACAAAAAAAATGTCAGCTGCAAAACCCCTTAATATATAAATTCTCCTCTGTAGATAATTTTAAAAAAATTTCAGCAGCACTGAAAATCAGAGGGGGGAAATGGTAATACCAATGATATCTACAATGCTTGAAAAGCTTGGGATCACTAAAGAAAAACAGCATAGAATATTTTTGCCATGGAGTGTAACAACAATGACATAATCCAGCCAGCTAACTCTATTATCAATATACACCCACTCAGCACAATACTACTCTTCAGAAAAAGACAGATGTAGGAGTGTGGAATATAATGTTGCGTCAATGATCAGCAGCATATCTATCAGACAGTGTCAGGGCACAAAGCTGCATGACCTGCAAAGTGACAATGAGGCAGAAATCAGATCTGGCAGCTGGATAAAAGAGCCAACTGTTTTGCTGATGAAAACCAGTAGTAATTTCACAGGTGCTTTAATTTATCTAAAATTGCAGAATCTATTGTTGTCTCTCTCCTTGCTTCATTCTTCTTCTGGGGTACATTTGTGTCCTGAACTATTAGCTTGTAGTACATGTGAATAGGTTTTGAAATTTGGAATTTAGTCCAGTTATGCTGCCATTTGTCAGAATCTGGCACCGTCTATGAAAAAAAATTTCACTTGGATTCAAATCATTTCCAAACTGGTGGCAACATGATGGCCTTGCAGAAGTCATGGCATTCAATTGTGTTTCATTTGTATAAATTCAGATGTCATAATTTTTTACCTCAGTATAATTGTATTATCTCTACCTGTTTCCTAATCTATACAATAAAGCTATCACAAACTATCACAGATTTGACAATCAAAATTTTAAAAATTAATGGCTAGATTTTAAAAATTTTATCTCAGGAGCTCTTTTCAATCCTTAATTAGCACTGTTTTCAGAGATTTCAAATCTGTGAACTATTCTTTTCCATTATGTGTTAGAACAAGTCAGAATTCATCACACCTTGTATCCACCACTTTAAGATTTGATCATCCCTTCCAGCTCAGTGCTTTAAGTCCCTTCCAGAGTCAGTCAATTCTAGAGAGTTCAGTCTTGAATTGGAAGGATAAAATGTCATGTAAAGGTGCCTGTCTCTCTCCATTAACAGCTAAACCATGCTCCTTCTCCAAACACATGAAATAAAATGACGTTAGATATTTTTTCTTCCATTTCGAGGATTATCTAAATTAACCTACTCAGATAAATGTTATGCAATACCATAAGGCTTTTTTATATAACAGAGCACCATAAGATCTAATAGCTAGGATATCAGCAAAATTCAAACTAAATGACATAGATGTTAAACAGTAAAATCAAATTGAAAAGAAAATGAAATGTGATGCTTCAAACACAGACCCAGGAATTTTCTAACCAGTAGATCAAAAATAACTCATTAAAACCTCACAAGTTATTGCGCCCTAAAGAAGCATTGTCTTTTGGAATCTGAAGAAATAGAATAGTCATAAAATCAGAGTAGAAATTGAGGTGAAATAAGTGACAAGAGAGAAGTAAAAAAGAAATTTGAAGCAGGACATCCTGATTCTGGTTTTGTATCCTATTCCACAGATCAGTCATCTTCAGTGCTGATACTGCTGGGTTGCCTTATTACTGTTCTGTAGCCTCTGCTCTGATCTTTTTGTGTTTTGCCATTACATGTGTTAATGTCTGTTCTTGTCTTCATTTCTTCTTGAAGGGCTCTTTCCTGCAATATATAAGTAGAAATGGACTAGAGTGGGAAGAGGAAGCTGTCTACTCAAGGCACATTTACATTTTGTTTGATTATGCACACTGAAGGGTGAGGGATTCATTTATTGCTGAAGTTGCAGTGAGACTCAGAAATAAATATTTTTATTTTTTATGTTTTCATACTTTATTTTCTTGAGTCAAAGACATGTCATTCTTGTTTGGTTTTAAGAGGAAATTTGAAATATTTGAACCCATTTGCTCTAAGAGTAATTAGCAGAATAACTAGTTAGCAGGATCATTCAAAACTAATCAGCAATTATTAATGACATAGCAATGACTTACTGTTAGTGGAGTAGGAGATTATTCAAGAGTGGTTTTAGACCATGTGATTTGCTCCCTCTTGTTTCATGAGTGTTTTGGAGTGTGAAAGAGAGGCTTTCAATTGTCTGTGGGAAATTACAGATTTCTTTTTCAGACAAGGGAATTCTCCAGGCAAAGGAAGGGAACATTTAATTACCTTATGTAAAAATAGGCAGTTTACATTTCTGGGTGACCACATTTCCATACTCAGCTCAACATTGGTCCATACCAGCATGGAAGATGATTCAACTGGATGGTAGTGTAGCCTGATGTGCTAAAACAACATAATTCTTTTTCTGCCCCTGCTGTTAATTTGCTGTGTGATCTGTAGGTCAGCCATATCTCTCTTGGCTTTCTGGACTCTCTTAACATATATGCTCCCTGTGGCAGCTTGGCAGGATGCTGACCCTCAGGTCACAAAGAGCAGTAGGAGTCCCTGTGCCTTCTGTGGTGTACAAAAGCCCATCATGGCCCATACACCACTCTGGAATATGGACTGTGATGCTGGTGGAAACATTGAGACTGTTGCACGGGTTGAGCACTGCAAGCATTCAAAGGTTTATCTTAGACCAGGGAAACTGTCCTGGATGACACTTTCCTGTTTATGTTCATCAAAACACATACTTTGAGGCTGTCTTCTGTAATTATATTGCAGATAATTTTCATGCTGATTACAAGCACTGTACAGTGACTCTTTTGCAGTCATTGATACAATTTTTTTAAATCCGTTGGCAATTTCTTGTGAAAAGCTGTCTGATGTGCTGATTACAACACCCCCACTCAGCTCTGTAGGGGGGAGAAGTAGGATTGCAGCAGGATTGCAGCCTAATGGACTGCAGAGACAGA
>VWZV01015105.1:158671-448127 GCA_013397155.1 Irena cyanogastra
TGACTAGACAGAGGAAAGCAAAAGGATGAAGATCTACATTGAAAATGTCATTGTGTCATTGGAAAGATCTCACCAACATCATCTCAGGATGATTTCATGACCCTTTATCATCCCCTGGCAGTGGTCTACACTTCCCCTCTTGTAACCTATGCTGTAAAACTGCTGCCTTCTTTCTCACTTAGCTGGTTTCAAGAATAAAGGTTCCCATGGTTGTCTGGTTGCAAGAGGAAGGGACTTGGAGTCCAAATCACCTTGTGCCATGGGCTGACTTCTCATGGGGTATTCACACTTTTACTGTGTAATTAGCTGCTTTGGGTGGTGCACTTATTGGAATGGCCTTGATGTGCACTTAGTGGGAGGAGCACTTTAATCAGATGCCTCATGCTGTCTAAGGAAGATACCTCAGCCATGGATTAACTGGAAGGAGTAAGATACTCTACTTAGCACTTCATGTAAAAAGGACACAAATATTTACTACATCATGCCCTTGTGCTAAGGCTTCCTGTGACAGCTCAATTTCTGAGGGCAGAAACACAGCAAACATACCTTTGTCTGGATATCACTGTGAGCATCTTTGTTTAAGGAAACTTGTGGAATTTTTTATTCTAGTCTACTTTAGTTCCCATTATAATGAGTTTCAGAGTTTGAACTTGAATGTTTCATTTCTTATCAAACCCTTCAAATCTTCATGCAGTGCTGTCACAATAAGTGACAGCATCAGGAGCACCAGGGCAGAGACAACACAGCAATTACAATGTGCTGATTAATATGAACAAAAACAGTGGATGGGATTAATGTTAAGTAGACCAACACATGAACTAAATCTTCTTTTCTCCCTACCTTTCTAATTGCTTCCTACTGTATTATCTGATTCTAAAACCCTAGTTAAGAACTGCATTTAAATTTTTCCCTAAAGTACCATAATTTATCTACTTCTTCTTTCCTACTCTTTTGCTGGTATTTCATTTTGCTGTCAGAATTTCATATAGAAAAATGCTGAAATAATCAGGGAAATTCAGTGTGGGAGTGTCCCAATGAAATTTTGCTGCTGCATGTGCTGTTTTGCTGTTTTGCTGTTTTAGATGATGAAGTTCTCTGCAAGATCAGGACCAATTCAAATTTTCTGACCTTCAATAATACATAGAGAAACACCCAAACAGTACAGATCTAAATCATAATGGACACAAAGTTCATACCAGGAATGTGAACCTTCCAGCAATTTGTCCAGCTATTGAAATTTCTGCTCTGAATTATTTTCTATGCTGCAGCCTCACTCACTTCAGTTCAGTAGAATAACTCTAACTCCTACAGCACCCTGGATTTTGAAAGCTTTGAAAATGGCATTTTTATGCTCTCAAATGGTAATGAATTTCCTTTGGCTAGTTCCCTTAATTAAAGGGAAGACATAGAGCCAACAGCTGGAAATGAGGGGGCTATGGCTGCAGCAGGGATTGCAGGGAGTTGCCTGGGCATGAGGAATGTGTGCACAGCATGGGGAGATGGGGCACTGCTGAGTCCAAAATAGACTTCATGTTCCACAATTACAAGTCTGGAAAAGAGTTATTTCTATATGTGAATTTTAATGTCTTCTGTCAAGCTTTTACCCAGATTGCTAACCATGCCTCTGGCTTTCCTCTGCTGTGCTCCTGAGGTCACAGACTGAGGATATCTGTGAGAAAAGCCATCTGAGAAAGCAGGGGGGCAGCTCCAAGGTGCAGTGGGTCCAGAGTAGGTTCAGGATCAGATGGATACATGGGAAAGGGGTTAAAAACAGGCCAAAAGCATGAGTGGTGTTAGAGAGAAGTGATGGAGAGGGAAGGAGTTGGTGTCTGAGCTCCAGAGCAGGTACTTGAACACGGGTTACTCACTCACTCATCGGATTTTGGAAATTTTGGATGCTGCTATTGCAAAGGTCTTTTCTGGCTGGCATTCCTCACGTTCCCCATGAGCTTATTACCAGGGTATAGCAAGGCCTAATTACACTCTCCTGAATATGCAACTTCACACTGTGCTGCACTGTGCCAGAGAGGCGTACCCTTGAATAACCCTTTCCCCTTCTACAGATATTTGACAGCTATTAATGCAGCAAACCCAGCGCAGTGGGGAGGAGGTTATTATTAGCCCTGTTGTGCAGAAAGGGGGAGATGAAATGCAGAAATCATATTACTTCTCTCAAGTTGCAGAGAGAAAATGTGTCAGTGTTACTGCTGCACCCATGAGCTCTGGCTGTGAATTAGGAGGGATTTGGACACAAAGTCACAGGTGAATTCCTTCTGCATCTCTGTTCTGTACCGAAGGCAGTTCTAGGTTTTTATCAGAGTATTAGTAAGAAGGAAGAGCCTTTGGGCTTTCACTTCTCTCTGGGTGCTTCTTGAGAGACAAGAGAGTGGTAGAGACTCTTTTGATGCTGTACCTGGTCCTCCTCACCCATGGAATTTCCATGGTCTGTTCAGAATTTCCCTAGATAGAAATAATCAGGCAACAATCTAATTTTCAATAGAATCATTCTGAAAAGCAGTCTCAAAAGATAGAGAATGGGCTGATAACCTTTCAGCAGATTAACTTTCTTACAGCATTTCTGTGCTTCATACATTTCTAAATAAGATGTCTGAAATCCCCTTGTCTCCAAAATAAAACAATTAATAAAGAGGACTCCAGCCATAGAGTAACCACTGCAGCACCAATGGGCTGAGCTGTGAACTTTACTTCTACCTTCTTTTGAAATGAATCAGCCATTGTGGCTGGAGTTATGGACTGCCTGTGAGGAACACTGGTGCTGCATCTGCCATACGGATTAGGAAAAGGCTAAGGAAAAGTAGGGTGGGGTATTGACCAGGCACCTTGCATCAGCTGTGTGCTCTCCAGCAATCATACATATAGAGATATCAAAGTTGAGAAAAGAGCTGAATCTGGGATTTCCTTTTCACGGGTGGAAGGCACAGGTATCTCTCTGCTCTGAAATGGAGGTAAATCATCATTGCACCTGAAGGATAATCCTTCCTCAGAAGCACTGGTAAGATGCCAGTGTAGTGCTTCCCCTCAAATTTCTAGCATTTAAAAGGAAAAAACAACATTTTTGTTATAACGTGTAAAGTGCTGAAAGAAGGAGTCAGTCTTGTCTGTGTAAGGCTGCAAGTTTTTGCCTGAAGCAAAGTTACAGGATTTATATCCATCTTAATGCAGTTACTGGGAAGTTGAATCACCCTTTTTGGTCAGAACAGAATTGAACTGCAGGCTTTTAGCCCCACAGAGAAGGCAGTGCCTCCAGCATCCACACTAATATCAGAAGGAAAATTCATTTTAGTTAGAGTGCAAAGGAAGAAATTAGTTTCTTTAATACTGTGAGAAGGCAACAAGGGAAGTGCAAGAGAATAGAAATATTTAGTAAATTAAATATCAAAAGAAATTTTGTGCTTTAATATCAGCTATTTACTGCTTTGGCTCAGTGATTATTTTATGCAAAAGGCAATAATTTAGCATACTAATGCTCCACAGTGTGGTTCCTATTTCTAGCACCTATTGTTATGATGAATTACATCTATTTTAGCAAAGAAATGCTATCCTTGGATGAAACTTGCTGTAGGTATTTTTATCCTGCCTTTACTGACAGATTTAGACATAATGATATTTTAAAAGAAATTTATATACAATTCTTAGAGCCTACTCCCAAAATAAATAAAAATCCTGCTTCTGGAGATGATTGGATGTGGTGTCTTAGGGAAGCTACTATGGGTTCTTCAGCAGCTGCATACTGTAAAGACCACCATCTACATCCAACTGTAAAGCTAAATAAGTACAAGTTTCTTCTAATCAATTAATCTTTTTTCCCTTTACAGTCATCAGAAGAAGGAATCATCTAAGCCTGCTGGATGGCTATGAGCTCTTCTGTAGTCTGGTCTGCATTTGAATGTTTGTAGTTTTGTAGGAACCAAGAGCTGCCCCTGTGCTAGGAACCCCATGGATATCTTCTAGTGTCCTCCTGCAGAGGCTGCACGAGGTTGTGTGACAGAGGGAAAGTTAAGTTCAGATGAAGGCAGTCAAGGCTTATCTTTCCAGTAAAAATCTCCTTCTAGTGCCAAGACAGAGAAAAAATTGCTGAAGGTCTATTTCATGTCCTTTCATCTTGATGCAACAGCTACTGAAGAGATAAGCCAGAGGCACAGGTTGATGGAAAAAGCAGTCCTTCGGGGCATCAGAGATGTGACACTGACAAGCAACAGGACACCAGAGACTGCAGATGACTAGTGGGAAGCAGGGAGCCTTTATTACCTGTGTTGCAAGGCAGAATCACTTCTGCACCTATCGAGGTCAGATCTGGACAATGCCTTGTGTAGGGAGGTGGGAACCAAGAACCTCTGCGCCTGTATGTACTGTGTGACTAAAAGGTGATGGGTGCTAACATTCACAAAGGGCAACTCCAACAAATCAAAAGCAAAGCCCACCAGAGAGAGGAAAGAAGAAGATGACAGAAAGAAGAACAGGGTCTCCAATCTGTGTCGGCTGCTTTCTGCAGCAACACCTTAGAGAGAGAGTTTGTGATACTCAGGGTGAATCTTCACCCTTTCCTGATGGACAGGAGGTGTCCATATAAAGCTGCCCCAGGGGTACCGTGTTTCCAAGCCCATCACTGCTCTCATCAAACCCATCACAGCAAGCTCTGCCCCCATTCCTTTGGGTTCTCCAACTTTATTTGCTACCTTATAATGATTGGTGAGATTTTCTGCCTTATGACATGATTCTTAGCTTGATGTGAATGATCACAAGCAGGCTGATGTTAAGAGTGCTGATTTCTTCTTTCAATACTTTGTTTTGGGGGTTTTGAGGTCATTTTTACATGGTTATTTTTCCACAATATAATATTATGCTTACTCAAGGTAATTTTTCTTTACTCATGGTAATTGGCTGAGGTTTTCTGTATATGGCAAGGCCAAATTTTACCATATATACCATGGCCAAACCATGATCATGCAATTCGGTTAAACTAGATGGAAATAATTCCCCACTGAGACTGAGAGTTCAGGGTGGTGCATAAGGCATCTGGTTAAACTGTAGACATCTGAACTTTTCTAATTTTGGATTTTAAATGGCCAACTGTTTGCCAAAGCTGCATGCAAAATGGGTTTATGACAGGATAGAGTCTTGAAGTCTGTGACCTCTTACTAGCAATGACAATCCCATGTGTCCTTGGCCATCATGCCTTACTACAGTGTCAGTGCCTTCAATACATTGGGACAGAAATTAAACTTTATATATTTCAGTCCAAACACTAAATACCTATTAGTAGTAGAACTTCCAGACTTGGAAGACCAACTGGGACCTGTTTCATTTGTCTTTGATTTACAGCTTTCAGAGGGTTGATAATAGGTTTCCAATAACTCCTGGTGCTTTGCTTTTGCTTTCACATGCACACACAGAAATCTTCCTCTGATTTCTGAAACTACTGGAATTCATTAGCAAGAGTATTCATCTTGTCAAGCATGCATTAATAGCATCCACTGTAAGTATTAATCTGCTGTTGTCAAGTGATAATTGCAGAATATGGTGATTGCATCAACCTTCATCAAGTCCAGCAGATGGAAAAGTCCTTGCGCCCTTCTTTTAGGCACTTGCAACTGCAAAGATTATTTCTGCGTTTTCAGTCAGGTTAAAAACCTGTGACACATTTCTAATTACAAAGAACCATAAAACTTTTCTTGCTTCCTAACTTCTGATAAAAGTAATTATTTAGAAATTGATCCCATCCAACACAGGTCTGGTGGGCAGATTATTCCTAAATTCAAAGTAACAGAGGAGAAAACTGGGTTGTCTGCATCCCAACTAACCTTCTCTGTTGCAGACCACAGTGATAAAGGCACTCTCAGACCAAGGTCCACCTCATCCTGAAGAAAATAACACGCCAACACTTTGGCTGCTGCTGAGCAGTGCTCCCACAGCATCAAGATAACAATCCAGCCACCGCTGACTCCCAAGCACAGTAACCTGGAGGTAGACAAGAGTCTGGGAGGGAACATAGTCAGGTCAGCTGATCCAAACTGGCCAAAGGGATGTTTCATGCCATATTTCTGCTCAGCAATAAAAGCTAGGAAAAAAGGAGGGAGGTGGTGGGGAGTCAATCATTATTAAGGCATTTGTCTTCCAAAGCAACCACTGCACATACCAAGGCCATACTTCCCAGGAGGTGGATGGAAATCTCCTGTCGATGGGAAATAGAGAAGCAATTGAGTTAGCTTTTTTCTGCTTCCACATTTGGTCTTTGCTTTCATTTATTAAATGGCCTTTATCTTGACCCATGAGCTTTTCACTTTGTTTTCTCTCCTGTCCTGCTGAGGAGAGGGAGTAAGAGAGAGGCTTGCTGGGCATCTGGTGGCCAGCCAAGGTTGACCACCATGAAAATTCAGACAAATTTTTTCCTAGAAGGGCCCGTTTCCTCAAGGAGAGGAGGAGCACAGGATGAGTAGTTCAGACATGGGCACTCACAGTAAGGTAAAGTGAACACCACCATCTGCATCCTTTCCAACCTCCTGACTGAGAACTGAGTATCTTCATCTCTATTATCAGCTCCTGTTAAATCATGATATGGACAACCCTTCTGCAGGCCTGGTAGCAAACCCACTTAAGTCAGAAGGAGTTTTCACTTGCTCAAAACCACATGAGTTTAACAGCAACGTTGGATCCAGATAATTAATCCACTATTGTGGATAATTAGCACTCTATGCCTTAGTTTCCCCATGTAGAATAAATGTTGATTCAAACTTGCTGAGCACTGAAGACAATGGATGAAAAAATTACTGTCAAAAGTCACTCTAATTCTTCCCAGAAAAAAATGATTTATGTTTGTCCAAGGCAGAGAATCTCATTTCTTCCAGATATGTTATGGTAATTCTCACACATTTTTTGTTTTCTAAAAGCCAAGTAGCCTTTTCAGTTAAAGCTTAAGAGGGAGAATACTTATTTTTGATAATTCTAACATGATTGTTATTCCGATTTCTACCTGACATTATTTCTCAACAGATGAATCCAGTCTGTCACAAGAATCTTAAAAAGAAATAAGCAGTTACTAATTTCTTGCACTCAAATAGAAGCTTTCTTTTAACCAAACTCCAGAAAAAAAAAATAATACAAAGAAGTAGAGCCTTATATGTCAGCAAACAGAAATCCTACTTATTGACAACTTCCAGGGGCTCTTTGAGCAAAAGAGCAGTACAAGGTCTGGTCTCTGGAGAATGTTTCTGGTGATGCTCAAGCCTGAACAGCATTAAAGGATAGAATTTTGCAATTTCTCTTATCCGGCGAACTGTGAAGTTTTCATTTCTAGGTTAGTTTTTTCATCAATTCCTTAATTAAAAGTAATCAGCAGACTGCTAAATATTTTTTTGTCTCATAATAGAAACTCCCATGCAGATTTAGCATAGAACAGCAATTTCATTTCTTCATTAGGCAATAGTTGACTTGCAATTCCAGGCTGGGAAGCTCTGTCATTGTAGGATTTTACAGGGATACAAAGTAACCTCCTTGTCAGAATTGAGTACCTTAGACACAACAGGAAAAATTCTGGAACAAAATTGCTTACATAGCTGAATTTTTATGACAACGAAAATTATCTGAAGCTACACAAGTTGTCACCCTACAGAGTTATCTAAACCTTAAAGTTGGGTCTAACTTCTGATCCCACTTTCCTTCATATGCCAAGCAATCTCATTGGAATCTGCTGAAGTTTTAATTCAGGTTTAATGCCAGAAAACACTTAGAAAGGTTGTAGGATAAAGGTCCCACTGTTTATTTCATCTGGCATATCCCTATTTTAAAGTGTAGATAAATACAAAGTCCCCCAGTGACATCTGATACTCCTTCTTCCCCAGAGAACACACAAGAAAATATTCATACAGATTCCCAAGTTTCAGCACTCAAGAGATCCTTTGGGTATGTCCTGAGAAGTTCTATCAACATGTGGGAGTGAACCTAGCAAGATGAAGATTTGCAAAATTATGCAGAAATAGTGGCTGGGTTTAACAGAGTGTTTCACTCTGCTAACATTGCTGTTAAGACAGAGTTTAAAAAAGCACCATATAAGCATTCCCTAGGTTTGGGGATGTATAACTGGATTGTACCCATATATAAACTCAGGAATTTGAAGAGTTGTTCATAGCGAAGCCCTCTTGCAGAAATGCAGGATGACTACCCACATAAGGGTTGGTGCTGGAAAAAGTGGGGTGTAGAGTTGCCTACTGTGTCTCAGTAAGGACCCTGTCCTGATAACTAATGGATAATTATCTGTTCATCCTTGTCCAGTGCCAAAACCCATGAACATACTTAACCAAAAACCTTCTGAACCTGTAAGATATTCTTGTTTGCACATTCCAGCTTGTGCTAGACCTTGAACAGAGCACTTTTGGATGAAATGGTTTTACACTCAGCAGATCTGCTATTAAAGCTGGCACAGGTGGCCAGTGATATCCTGGTCAGCATTCTGAGACATACCTTGTGCTTAGAAGTTTAGGTTCACCTCAGAGCAAAGACTGATCGCAACAACAAAAAAATCTAAATTAATTCATTTAAAGCTTTTATTTTTAATGGGGACATGAAGCCAATATAGGTTTGAAAACAGGCTATTTCAGGCTATGGAAAAGAGTCATCTCTCTAGTGAAAAAGATAAAGCAGATTTTCCAAACTAGTTTCCACAGCTCTGTCACAAGCTCTGTCTCCTGCTGGCTCCGCAGGGAATGAGAGGTTGGCAAGTTTATCCTGGCTGAAAATCTCACATACTGTTCTGAGCAACTCTTGTGCAAATAGCTCTCCTCTGACCGAAAGGCTCTTCTAGCCCTTCACAGCTCAGCTGGCTGGAGAACTCACTTCCAGCTTAGATAGCTCTCCAGTACATGGTCTCCCACCCACTCTGGCCTTTTACCTTACCCACCTTCCTCAAGGACTGAGGTTTCCAAAGTGAAGTATTTGGACTTCCAGACACCTGACTTGCCTCAAACTGTCCTCAAATTGCTAATGGTTGAAATATGACCAGCCTGAGTGACAATGTGTGTCTCTAGCACCCCACCACCGTGGCCAAAGGCAGTGGGGAGGTGAATTCATGCTTGCTCTGTCTGAAACTCCTGATACTCTGTCAGCCTTAAAACTATCAGGATTATGGCTGTACCAGCTTGCAGGAGATAATCAGCATGATCTCACACAAGCGTACTGAATGTGTTTATCCACTTAAACAGCTTGCCTCCTTCAAGGAATATTTAACCTATGGAATTGCAGACATATTGCAGAATGTTCCCAAAACTAGATTCTGATGATTCGCGAATCATCAGTGGTCTGCTTCTGTGGTATTACATATTCTCTGCAAGAGCAACACATTATGTAAGTATACACCCCATTTTTGTGCCATAATTGATACTCAAAATTAGGTGGGATGCAAACTGAATAAGTTAGAACAAATTATGTTAATATTTGCAGTTCAGAAAAACATATACTAATGAATTTATAAGATAAAGACAGAGGAATCTTTCTTCTCAAACATATACAAAATTCTTTTTTTATGTAAAATGATCTTTCATAGGCTGTGATTGAAAAAGACATCTGTTACTCAGGCAAATGAGCACATATTTAAGTTAAGCCACCAGTATAGACTTAATTTAATGTCTCCACTAATAGGTATGGAATGTAAGAGAGTGCTTGTCTACTCCATGGTTGAGGACCTGTATTTCCATATAAGTACTCAAAAGGAGCTTTACCCAGGAAAAATGAATGCCAGTCACAGGTGCTACCAAGAGTACTCACTCTGTGAGAAAAGCTGCCTGAACAGCCCACAGCTCTAAAACCAAAGTAGAAAAAAATAATTTTAAGTTATCTAAATGATGATATTTTTATAATCCCAACTACAGAACTGAAATGTGTAGCCAAAAATACAAATCTAAATGTATCAAGCTCTCTGGTACCTTCTGGTATGGAAATATCCTACCTGTCATTTCTAGGACCATTTCTTAGAATAGCGTGATGGATTTGATCACAGAGTTACAATTTCCAGCTTTAAAATAATGCTGCACAAACAATTTTGGCTACTTCTGAAAGGAGAAAGAGGCAAAGAAAATATTTTTTAAAATGCTAAATGATTGAGAAAGGGTCAATAAAAAGCTGTTCAGAGGGTTGTGAAGTTTCCATACTTGGAATTAATCAAAATCTACGTAGCTATGGCCTTGAGCAGCTTGTTCTGGAGGTCTCTTATCTGGGCAGAGTTGGTGGATGGGAGTCTCCAGGTCTTTTTCAACTTCAGCTATTCTATGATAATATTCTCTTATTATATTCAAGCCTATTTTTTATCCTTATCTGAATTGATTTTCCAAATGATGGAGCAAACAGATGAGAAACTGTTTCTTTAAACTCAGAATTAAGCACAGCTGAAAGAAACTCAAAACCTCAGTTATAAGTAATTATGAAATGCCAGTTACACATGATTTCAAAATCTAGATTACATATCTTTTAAACCTTTCTAGCAGATTTTTAAGCCTGTCTGTCTCTTTTCTCTTTTTTTCCCTTTATAATTGAAAAAGGAGAAATTTTAATTGTTTATGTTTCCCAAACTTGTGAATGCTTTTCTTTGCCTCTGAATCTTGTTTGCACTTGATAGTCCTCTGGTAGGATTTGTTTACTGTGAGGTTTTAGCTATTAAATCCAAAAGATTGCCTTAGGATGAAATCTGCATATGCATTTTTTTACATAACAGAGATTAGTAAGCATAAAGAAAAAAACCCAATAGCACAAGAAATTGTCTTTGGGGGTTTTTTTTGAGATCTGCTACTATTTAAGTAGCAAGTCTCTTTTATAACCAACAGTTAGAAAACCTGCTGTTATTGATCCCACAAACATCCTGTTTACTATTAGTGGATTGCACACAAACGCACCGGAGTTGAAGGACTGTAGGAACAATGACCTGCAGTCTTACAAGATTTATCATCAAAAAATGTGTCATATTGCTTCTCTTTCCTACCGGCAAGAGTTGAAAATTATCTCAGCCGGCTGTGGGAAATTAAACTTCAAGATGATTAGGGAGATACTTTCACTCCAAAGACTCTTGTGAATATGTTAACTGAGCTTCTGGAAAATTTCCATGGTACTCCTTCAAGGAAATACGGTCACTGGCGCAGACAGTCTTCTACAAACAAAGCAGCACAAATTCACTGATTCACAACTGGAGATTTAATGTGGATTACAGGTGGATATTGTCTACCCAGACTTCAGCAAGGCTTTCAACACTGTCTCTCACAACATCCTCGTAGGCAAACTGAGGACCCATGGGTGAGTAGATAATGAGGAAGATTGAGAACTGGCTGAACAACAGATCCTGGAGGGTGGCACAGAGTCTGGTTGGAGGCCTGTCACTAGTGGTGTGTCTCGAGGTTCAGTATTGTTTAATTACTCATCAATGACTTGGGCGGAGGGATAGATGCCTCCCCAGCAAGTTCTCTGATAAAGCTAGCAGATATATGGACATTTAGCAGCATTTCTGTTGCTAACAGAGATCTCACACATTACATAAAAACTAGATGACATAGCAGAGCACAAAATTTCTAGAGAAAATGCTAAAAAGACATGGCTTGATCAATTTATTTCCCCAAACAAAAGACTAAAATAAGTAATAGAATCATAGAATCTTTAAGGTTGGAAAAGACCTCTAGGATCATCAAGTCCAACCACTAAACAAGTATTTCCGTGTCCACTACCAAACCATGACCCTAAATGTCCTATCTACATTATTTTTTAACACTTTAAGGGACAGTTATCCTTCTATGAGCAGCCTGTTCCTGTACTCAACCGCCCTTTTGGTTGAGAAATTTTTTCCTAACGTGCAACTTGAACCTCCCCTGACACAACCTAAGCACATTTCTTCATGTCAAATTTCTTCACTGGTTGCCTCAGAGAAGAGGCTGACCCCCCAGCTAGCTACAACCTCCTTTCATTGTAGACAGCAATAAGGTCTCCTCAAGCCTCCTTTTCTCCAGGGTAAACAACCCCAGTACCTGCTCCTCACCAGACTTGTGCTCCAGACCCTTCCCCAGCTCCGTTGCCCTTCTCTGGACACTCTCCAGCCCCTCAATGTCTTTGCTGCAGTGAGGGGCCCAAAACTGAACACAGGATTCGAGGTGTGGCCTCACCAGTGCCCAGCACAGGGGACAATCACTGCCCTGCTGCTGCTGGCCGCACCATTGCTGATCCAGGCCACGATGCCATTTGCCTTCTTGGCCACCTGGACACACACTAGATCGTGTTCAGCTGCTGTTGACCAGCACCCCCAGGGCCTTTTCCACCAAGAAACTTCCCCAGCCACTCTGTCCCAGACCAGCAGCTCTGCATGTGGTGGTTGTGACCCTAGGGCAGGACTGGGCACTTGACCTTGCTGAACCTCATACAATTGGCCTCAGATCATCAGTCCAGCTTGTTCAGATTCTTCTGCAGAGCCTTCCTGCCCTCCAGCAGATCAATACTCCAGCCCCACTTGGTCTTGTCTGTGAACAGGCTGAAGGTTCACTTGACCCCATCATCCAGAAAACTTTAGCCCAAAACTATTTCCAACTGCAGGAGGTCCAAAGTAATTATGTATTTCATTTACAGAACAGACCTTCTAAAATGTTTCTTTTTCCTGGTTACAATTACATTATCTACTGTTTTTACTAAAAGCAAACCCGAGGAAAAAATATTATTTCTTAAATATGTTGAGACCCACAAAATTTAAAACATGGTTGAATTTGACTGTTTTATCTTGCTCTGCAAGGAAAACTAACAGCTGCCAGATGGATTTCACTTGGATATGTTTGTCTATATCTCTTCAATACCAGGATGAATTGAGGTTTTCTTCAAAAAAGGTTAACTCAACAAATACTGTTATATAGTGTAGTGTAGAAGGAAAATTAGTTTCTAGTGTTCAAGGGTTTTAGAATATTGAAGGAATGTTCAGATTCTGGTCTGAGGGGATTTAACACTAGAAAAATACCACAGTGACAATGAAAATGGGCTTACAGTTAAATTGTTTTATGATGGAAGAAGAAACATCCTTTTTCGTCCTGGAGCAAGAAAATACCACCCCTTAAGTGTCAGGTAACAGACTTAAGTATGTGAAAAATACAAATGACTCATAAAGGGCACCAGGTGAATCTAGCCTGGAGCAGAGTACCCTGTAGACAGAGCAGCAGCAATAAGGCTTGCCATGCTTTCTTCCACAACATTCTCAGGGACGAGCTAAGGCAAAGTGACCTGGGTGAAATTCTTGTCACACAGAAAACTCATTGTGAGCCACAGTCAGAGTGTAATTACCAGGAAGTTACACCAGAACTTACACTTGACAGATTTATCAAGAGCAGGTCCTCCAGGAGCCTGTCCATGATCTAGTACTAACCATATTTCTGCCCTACCATCCTTGTCAATAATAAGTGTGGAGATTGGATTTTCAGCTGATAAAAATGGAAGAAACTGGGACTTAAATTCCATGTGACCCTGATAAACTGAAAAAGCAGCCCAACAACATAGAACAAAATTCAAAAAAATATTTCACTCCTACAGGAATGATTAACTTTACAAGTACTCAGTGTGGGAAAACTGCTTAGGAAACAATTCTTCAGTGAAGTCACACAAAAGTCAAACATATAATCCACAAGGCACATAAAGTAATCTTTCTGCTCTCTGTAACTTATTAAAGTTCTCAACAGGAGCTGTGTGTGCAGTTCTAGGGACCACAATGAGCCACTCAAAGTCAATAAGAAAGAAACAGAGGTAATAATTAGAGAATGGTAGAATGTGTCTCAAGGGGAAAAAGTGAAGAGACTGAGATTTTTGATGCAAAGAAGAAAAAGAAGAAGAATCCCACAGGAGTAGTTTTAAAATATGTGAATGTTATTTTTAAAGAAGAAGGAAACAAATTTTTCAAGTCCATTGAGACTGGGAAAATTGTCAAGATCTAAAATCCACAAAATGGAAAATTTAATCTGACAATAGGAAAAGTTTTTTAATAGGTAACATTAAAAATAGTAAAACATTAGAAAAAATGGCCTAAGAAATCTGTGAAATTGAGGGTTTCTGAAAGACATGTTAGACAAACTTCAAACACTCCACATAACGATTATTTGGGCTGATGGGTAAATAAAAGGAAGTTTTATGGTGCTTTCCTGCCATATTTTCTGTGATTCTAGGAAGCAAAACACCTCTTTCTTTGCCTCCAATGGCAAACAGTTCACTCATAGAATACACTCGGTGCACTGCAGGTTCTGCCACAGTACTTTTGTTGTGAGCTAAACCCATGCTATAGTCTCAGAAAACCAAACCAAGGTTGGTTTTATACAGGTCCCTTAATTTGTACATCATAGAAGCCTTGACAAAGGAAACATCATTGTTTTTATAAGCAACACATGAAAATGATGGAAGTTGCCCAGAGTCGGTCAGAGACAGTGACAAAAAGATGAAGGGACACTACATCTCTCAAGTTCTTATCCTCTGGGTAGTGTGATAGATAGACTGTTTTTTTTCACAGACTCATCCATTTAATTAATGATGTACAGCTTTGAATTCTATAATTGGACATTTTTTATACATCATCTAACCTTTAGACTCTACCAGAAGCACACAAAGACCTTCAGTCCCATAGGCATACAAAGAAGACTAATGTTGACTGAAATTTGGCCTTGCTTCTAAGGGGGAAAGGTGGGCCAGAACACCAAGAGCTCTCATCTGGCAACTTAAAATATTCAATATATCTATGGTTCTCTAATGAGACAAGAAAACTCCTACATACAGACTCTTGAGTACTAGTATCTTGAATGTATCTCATGAAGGCTGAAGCCGGCTTAGAGTGAAGGGGAGGAACCCTGACCTGTGATGGCAGTCACATACACATCACTGCAAGAAGAGCTGGAGAAGATGTGCCAAAAAAAGAAGGATGAAGTACAGCACGAACACATCCTCATCTTTCCTTCTGGAACCAGGACTAGCTGGATCATCCTGCCTGCAGAGAGAAAAGACCACACCTTGCCTATCTGTAAAGAGGAACCATCCAGACCAAAGAGAGGTACTTGTTTGCAGAATAAACCAGTCTTGGTTATCAAACTCTCATTCTGTCTCATCACTCACCACTCTTAACATCTTGTCATCACATCAAACACAAGGGATCCAAAGGGTTGCTAGACATGGCCAGATAAGATTTTATATAGAATCCTGCTGAGCCAGGACCTGAATCACAGACTTAGTGACAAACTGGTAACACTGAGGCAAGTTTGCCTAGATAGATTCTTTTTCCCTGAACCCTTCTTCTCTCTCTACCTTCTTTCAATATGTTTTGGTTTTTTTTTTCTTCTGGATTTCAGCTGGGTATGGCACATATGAAAATTATTTATTGAAGTACAAAACAGGTGAACATCTTGACACATTTTCTCTTGGCATAGAGACAATTGAGCTAGAACAAAATAATAATAATAGTAAAAGATTGAACTAAAAATAACAGCAACAAAAACTACAAGAGTATATTTGTCATTGTTTACTTCTCCTCAAAAACTGTCCTTAGCTACTTTGTGTGTTTCTGAAGTGTTCTTATTCCACTTGCCTTGAAAATGCGTTGTGCAGGAGGCTGAATAATCTTACTATGAAGATGCTCATTTGGTGTTGGGTATGTTCCACATAAATAAAAATTCTACAGATTACAAAGGATTTAAATACAATTTTTTTTAACTTTTCAGTATTGACAAACGAGCATCATTTGCAATAAGTAAAAGATATGTAGTCCATCAGCACACACCTTCTGTTCTCTATACAACCATACAAAATCTTGTCTCAGACCATGACTGCTTAAAATCCACCCTGCCAATTTTTTAGCTGTGGTCAATTAAACACTGTTCTGCCAGGGGAGGGATACCATTTCTCACAGATGCTCAGCTGACTGCAAAACAAAAGCGACTGTCACAGACTTGTGGGTGTTTGACAACCTGCTCTGCACAGCTGCGCGCCGAGAATGCAGGACTGAGCACAGTTCAGTCCAGCTCCTGTGATGCGTAATTACTTTTATTCTGTTATAATAAAGATGTCATCTTCTCTGTAATTAAACCTATGAATCATTAAATAGTCACTGCTTTAATATTTACAGAAGCAGTGAGTCTAGTTTCTCATGATACTGTTCTCTGGAAATATTTTTATGATTTGACATATTTTAATCAACTCCAAAATACTCTTTTTCTTTTATCAACTCTGACAGAGAGAAGTTCTTACATGTGGTAGAGTAGCAACTGACTGGGACTGCAAGGGATCAGTGTTTATCTGTCCTGTATATTCTCAACCTATCAAAGATATCCATTTAATATTTTACAGGCTATCAAAAATGACCTTTACTCAGGAAAAGTATACTTAGTTTTTCCTTCAGTTGTGGGTAGTTCTTCCCACCAGATTCACCAAAGATTCAAAGCCCTGTTTCTTTAATTTCTGAAAGACATCTGGAAGGTAACTGAAGCCTTTAAACTAAGTCCATCCACCGATGGCAAAAGCAAATCAAAGCTGCAGCTTCAGACCCCTCTGATTGCAACATTGGCTCTCTGTTGTCACCCCAAATCAATGCCTAAAAATGGCAAGGATGGTCAAACCTTGTCATCCATAGTCTTTATGGCTATGACCTGCAAGAAAGATGATGGTGCAAGCATGTGCAGGTCACTTAGCTGGGCTTGTAAGCACAGATGAGTCCCTCGTGCACATCTAAGCACAGCTTAGGTAATATGTAAGCACAAATTAAACATAATGTTTTGGTCAGACAGAGATACAGCAACCATCCCCTGCTGTCTCCATCTCTCCCTCTTAAAAGAGGTTTTGTGGTTAATCACTGCCTGTAGATTCTCTTGGTCACAGAAACTGAGGTTGATTTGGAGTGACAGCAAATCTAAGGAGATGAAAGAAGTATTTCAGTAACATTACGTCTCTGTTTCTCCCTACATTCATCCGTGCCCCTGTATGCAAATATTTTGCTGTCTCTGGCTTTATAGTCTATCAGGAATGCTTTTAGCTTTCCTACAGTAAGAAACCACTGTGCGGTTCCCAGCCTGGGCACTGCTGCAAGGTACAGGAGATGCTCTGGAGTGCTGCAGACACTGCTTTTGGGCAGCTGAGTGGCCCCTCCTGTGTGTTTGTGGGCAAACAGAACTGGGGGACTGCTTTAACCACTGCCCCAGGCGTTGTGGTCCCTACGATATGAAGTCAGAATGCTTAAATGCAGGTTACTGCAATCAGAAAAGAGTGGCTTTCACTCAAACATCAGACACTTTCTTAAATACTAGGCCACTTCTGCTGTTGAGTGTCCCCATTTCTGTTGTTAATAATAGAAAGAGATATTAAAACCGTAGCTCTAAAATAAAACTTGTAAGGTAGTAACTGCACATATGAGAAATGTTGTTTCTCTATCATGTAGCAGTACACAAGGCAAGGGAAGTCAGCACTATCCAGCCTGATACAGCAACACAATTCAGATCTGCCCAAAAATGCCGACGTAGCTCTGCACCCTACAGCCAAGAGATGCCCACACCATCCATTCCCAGGGGTTCCCTTCACTGAGAAGACATCAGCTACTGGCAGAGTAGCTCATCTTAGACTTGTTGCTATTTCAAGAGCTAAAGCCCTTTGGCAGGAATGTCATGAAGATCACAAATGCTACATTCTCACGTAACTAGGACAGAAACAAAGGAACAGGAAGAAATTTCAAAAAAGTGCCTTGACCTTCTCTCTGCCGCTGTCCTCACCGGTGAAGCAAACACAAAAAAAAACCAATCTGAACAATGAAAGTCCTTTCTTCTGCAGTTTGCGAAGACAAATTGTGACCATTGAGGACTACATTCTGGAGCACTCAGACATGAAGTTTTTGCATTGTTTTAAATGCAAGAAGGAGCAGCAGCTGTGGTGCTGTTTAAACCACACATCAAGATATATTAGACCAGAACCGCCCTTCCTCCTGCTCCATCAACTGTCCTAAATGTTTCTAAATAATACACATGGGCTGCTCTGACTCTGAAGTAGACAGACAGAGCACAATTTTTGCCCAAGATCCCTTCTGTTGTTGCAGAAAATACTGCTCATTAATGCAAAAGGGTTTTGTAAATAAGGCCAGAAGAAAAAAAAAATCCTTTTCCTAAATATCAGTCATAGGGATCCAGAATACCGTTAATGAAATTTGAACCTTTTCATCCCTATCCAAGAGGAGCAAATGTTGGACAGCTTTGCTAGCTGCTCCTGCCAGCCAGACAATGCCAGAGCAAGGACATAAAAGCTAACAGAAACAAAATGCACATCAGTGTATTTCATAGATCTAGGGAAGAAACCATGTACTGCTAGGAAAATTAATATTTCCAGCTTCTCAAAATTTCATTTCACATCTTGGGATTAATCTGGTTTATAAAATTTTCCAAATTTTTGATACCCCTAGAATTTTAGCTTTCATTATCTCCTACAGCTTTTGTTTTGTTTTTTTTAAGAAGAAAATATTTATATTTAAAATTCAACATGGTACATAAATCTCTTAAACATTGTAAACAATTCCAATGAGACATTTTATTCAGTCACGTTAATTAAACTTGGAGCTCATTACACCTGACAGAAATGGTATCTGGAATCTACAGAGGTTTTTTTGAGATTACCATGAAGAAGAAAGATTGTCCAAAACCTGCATTACCCTGCATTTCAGATGACACAGATTCAGATCCTCAATGTACACAGGATTGAGACAGAAAGGTATTCCAAGAGGGGACTTACTGTGAAACTTAAAACAAAAAGTAGGTAAACTTCATCTGGCAAAACTGACCTTCTTAATTGACTCTGACAGACAAATCTGCGGTTTTTCAGACTTCTTCAAATCAGCATTTGCACAGTTCAGGAATGTTCACCAATCTTCCAGTGAGCACTATTCCAGCAATTTCATAGGGTGGAATCTCATTTAACTGCCTCACGTATTTGTTTTGCAAGCATCTTGTCATGTGCTGGTTTTAAGAAAAAGAGAAAAACAGGGGTTTTTTTTACATGATTCACCTTACCATTATTTAATAATTATTTTGCATGAGATCAGGAGAGCTTCCTCTCAACTCATAGAATCAGAGAATCATGGAATGGTTTGGGTTGGAAGGGACCTTAAAGTAATTTAGTTCCAATCCCCCTGACATGAGCATTGGTACCTTCCACTAGAGCAGGTTGCCCAAAGCCCCATCCAACCTGGCCTTGAACACTTCCAGGAATGGGGCATCCACAGTGTCTCTGGGAAATGGGCACCAGTGCCTCACCACCCTCATGGCGAAGAATTTCTTCCTTAGATCTAATCCTTTAATCTAAAGTTTAAAAGTCATTCCCCCATATGCTATCACTACATGTCCTTGTCAAAAGTCCCTCCAGCTCTCTTGTATTCCTTCTAGGTACTGGAAGATGCTAGTTCTCTTCTCTAGGCTGAACACCCCCAACTCTCTCAGCCTGTCTTAATAAGAGAGGTACTCCAGTCTCTGAGCATCTTCCTGGTCTCCTCTGGACTTGCTCCAACAGGTCCATGTCCTTCTTACATTGGGGCCCCCAGAGCTGGATGCAGCACTCCAGGTGGGGTCTCACCAGCACAGAGTCCCCTCCCTCACCCTGCTGGCCATGCTGCTTTGGATGCAGCTCAGGACATGGCTGGCTTTATGAGCTGCAGTTGCACATTGCTGAGACACGCTGAGCTTCTCATGAGCCGGCAGCCCCAAGTCCTTCTCCCCAGGGCTGCTCTCAACACCTCCCCACCCAGCCTGAATGTTTGCTTGGGATTGTCCCAACCCACGTGCAGGACCTTGCACTTGGCCTTCCATTAACTACTGAACTTCATGAGGCTCACACAGGCCCACCTCTCAAGCCTGTCCAGGTCCCTCTGGATGGCATCCCTTCCCTCCAGTGTGCCAGCTGTGCCACAGAGCTTGGTGCTGCTGGCAAAGCTGCTGAAGGTGCCCTCAATCCACCGTTCACGTCAATGACAAAGACGTTAAAGAGCAGTCCCAATAATAATTCCCAAGAAATTCCACTTGTCACTAATGTCCACTTGGACATCAAGATAGCAAACACAACTCTCTGAGTGCGATTTGTCCTCAGGGAAAGCTGTGTATTTCTTGCTGTTCCAGTTCAGGAAAGGGTTAATTAATTCAAAACAAAATGATGCATTGTGTCTTCCAGATCCAGATTCCCAACCATAATGGGCAAGTGACACTACCATCCATGCATTTGCACTCTTAAAAATAAACCAGCCCATACTGACTGAACAAGCACAAGGTAAAGAGAGGGAGGTGTACTGATGGGTAAGAGAGAATTAAGAGGAAGAATGGGAAAAAGCCCTAAGATTACATCTTGCGCCAAAGGGAAATGGGATATACACTCTGTAAGACAAACTGTATCAATATTGGTCAGTAAAAGACCCTCGAGTCACTTTGAGAGTCATGTCTCTTTTATCCTTAACAAAGAGATAATTCCTCTAGTGTCTCTTCTATTTTCTATGTGTTCAAGAGTCCTTTTGAAACCTGTCTTGGAAGGCAGCCAACAAGTCTCTGCCACTGTGCAGAGGATCTGCAGCTGAATACCAATTGATTTCAGTGTGTAATACACTGAGGCTTGATCTCTGCACCCAATGCAGAAGAGGAGACTGAACTCTTAGTAACTTGCTTTGATAAAGTGAACACCACGAAGTAGAAGACCGGGACTAGTTGATATGAATTATCTTTGCCATCCAAATGGCACAACACAGACATCCTGACAGAGCTCTGGTAGCTGTACTGTTGTCCTGATAGTTATAGTGTAGCTCAAACCAGCAAAAAACTTTGTCTTTCTCAATCAGAGGGCTATAATACATAGCAGATTTTAGAAAATATCCTATAAAACATAGGAAATGGTGGACTGTAGATAAGGGACAGAGCAGAAAGTCTTTCAGCTGCCTTTGCTTCTTCAGTTTATCGTGGAAATTTTCTTGCATGAATAGCAAACTCACCTTCTAATAACACTAACTGTCATGTGAGATATAAATGTGCCATGCCATGACCACTGGGCATATTCTCCTTTTGTAAGATTTTCTGAAAGACTTCTGCCAATTCATACAGTGTCAGGTATCATTCAGCCATATTCAACCACAGAGCAAGGGGAAACAGAGTGAAGCATTCTTTTTCCACTGTATGTTCAATCTACATATGAGCTACATAATGTCTTGCAGCCAGGGGTTGTCTGTGAATAAAAATGCAAATGAAAAAGAGAAGATAGGGAAGCAGAAGGTTCAACAGGATCAACAGGCCCAGTCTAAGCTCATAGACCTTTTTGCACCTCAGTTTGGACATCTAAGAGTAGTATTTCTCCAGCTCAGAAGGGTACTGGGTGAGGAGCACAGAGAAGGGTGCAGCTGGAGCATGGCGCACATAGACAAGCCCTGTTATCTTGAGGAAGTCTTAAACAGTTTGACCACTCATTAATCATCATTAGTCTTTGCCAGGGGCTTTATAGTCTCTCAGATTTTGTTGAATTTTCTGCTAGAATTTCCTGCAAAATCACTAACATACAACTTTCAGTTATAGAATTGGTCGAGCCACATTCTCTTATTTGCAATTATTTATGAGTCAACAATATCTGTTCATCCTGGAATGTGCTCAGATAACAACTATAATTCTTGATTAGTTTAAAATCTGACATGCAACTCTAAATGAAAACCATCATCCATTTTGTTCATAAAAAAATGTGGGATGCAATAAAGAAGTTCGCAGAAATGCACACAGACAATTTCAAACTTCGACCTCAAATATCTTGCATTCTATTCTGGCAGGAGAAAAAGATGACCAAAAAAATTGGAAAGTTCTAAAAACAAAATGGCAGACACAAGTTCCCAAGGAAAAATAAAGAGTATTCTATCCTATTGTAGATTACTTGCAGAAATTCATAAAGTGAGACTCAAATTTCTCATATCTGTGCAACTCTAAGAGTGACCCTGCTCTTCATCATTCCAGTATGTCAGAATGTTAGGGCATTTCATAGAAAATGACTGACAGACCTGTGCTTTCCTTTGGGTTTATCAGCAAACAGAATTTCTTCTTCTTTTTGAGGTTGCCTGAGGTAATTCCTAAGTCACACGGGGATTTCCCAGTGGCTCATCTCAGTTTGCATCCTACAGATCTGGTTGGAAGAATCCCAGGCAATACAGTCCTGGAGAAAAGAATGGTGGAAAGCAGATTCATATTGAAGCCTTCTCCAAGCTCAAGAGTGGTTCAACTCAACATGCAAAAAATAAACCCAGTCAAAAACATAATAAGAGGCCTGCATGCAAGAACAGGGAGCTTCTGACTAAACTTAAACAGAGAAAGGAAGCATACAAGCAGCGTCAGATCAACCAGGAGGAATATATAGATACTGCCCAAACACACAGGTAAGGATTGAGAAAAGCTAAAGCCTACCTGGAGCTGAATCTGGCAAGGGACAAGAAGAACAGTAAGAAAAGTTTCTACAGCTCTATCAACAGCAGAAGAAAGATTATGGAAAATTCGTGCTTCACTATTTACTTTTAGAAGTGGACTTTGGGAATCTCAGACCATGAGACAAGACAAAAAGTCTAGATAAGGCAAGACCCTCAATGGAGGGGAAACAGGTCAGGTAATACTTAAACTGGGCATTCAAAAGTCCATGGGAACTAATGATAGCTGAGAAGCACTTTGATGGCATTGTGAGGCTGCTCTTGCTGTGGAAGTCCGGGCAACTGGAGGAAATTCCTAAGGACTGACAGAAAGCAAGTGTCCAAGAACAGCTATCTTCACGATATCTTCAAGAACTCCTATCGTCAAGAACAGCAAGAAGGAGGATCCAGAGAAGTACACACAGTCAGCCTCAACTTGATCCTTGGGAAGGCCGTAGAGCACTTCCAAACTTGTTTAGCACAGGTAGGTGACTGTGAGTTGTCAGCATGAATTTATGAAGGGAAAAGCATGCCTGAACAAAAAGTCTTCTATAAGAAGATGCGTATCTTAGTGGATAATGGGAGAGCAGTGCATATTCTTCATTTTGAGTCTAGAAAAACCAAGTCTCCCTTAACTTAGTCACAAACAGATGAAGGATAGACTAGACAAATGGACAGCAAGGTGGGCAGAAAACTGTTATCAAGCGCCAGGCTGAAAATGTTACGCTCATCAGGACAGCGTCCACTGGAGGCCACACATTATTGGTGCACTCTGGGGCTGGTACTGGAGCCAAAACTGCTCACCATCTTCCTGAATGACCCATAAAATGGGACAGACTGCATCCTCAGCAGGTTTTTAGGGGATTCAAAAATGGAAGGAGCATTTGATGCACTGGAAGGTTTTGCTTCCATCTAGAGAAAGCTCAACAACCTGGACAAATGAGCCAACACGTAACAGGTTGGAATGCAGCTTTGCAGAGGCAAGACGTTGAATATGAACCAGAACTGAGCAGCTGTGGCAAAGATCAACAGCATAACGTGATGCTTTAGGTAGAGCATTGCCAGAAGGTGAAGGGAGGGGATCTTGCCCTGCTACTCAGCACTGGTGGGACATCTGGAGTGCTGGATCCAGTGCTGCAGTCCTCAACACAACAAAGACTTACTGGACCGAGTCTAGTAAAAGTAATTCAAGAAGTGGACCACCTGCCATGCAAGGAGAGGTCAAGAGAGCTGGGACAGTTCAGCCTGTAAAACAGAATCTGGGGCGTCTTTTCAGTGTCTGTAAATACTTGATGGAGGGGAATAATGAAGATGCAATCAACCTCTTCAAAGTGATGACCAGTTACAGGACAAAAGGCAATGGGTACAAATTAAAAATAAAGAAAATTCAATCTAAGCATAATTTTTTTATTTTTTTTTAATTTGAGGAGAATAAAGCACTAGTGCATGTTGCCCAGACAGTCCATGTTTGAATACTTTGGAACTTACAATGTTTCTAACTGTATATGGTTCTGTCCAACCTATTCTGGTTGACCTTACTTGGAGAAGAGGGTAAGACAAGGCTATCTGCAAGTCCCTCCCTATATTAGCAATTTTTTAACTCTGTAATTCTATGTGAAGTTGTAGTCACACCACCAGTTTTTCAAGGCATTACATGGCTGTCCCTAACAACTCAAGGCCAGGCAGTTTTCACAAGTACCTGTCAAATAATACACAAATACAAAACCTCCTGATTTGGAGAAAATCAGGCTCACATTTCCCCAGACAGAGGAGGGAACTGAACCCAGCTTTTCCACATCCTATGTGGTTTCCTAACAGATGGGCCAGAAGGTTACTGCCAACGCAGGAAATGGAACATAACAGAGTTTATTCCCAAGCCTATTTCTTTGTGTCCTTCTAGGTGGAAAGAGCTGGACTCTGGAGGGTGATGGAGAACAATGGCAAACAAGCTGTTGTGGTGCATTGCCCTCTGAACAAAAGTGTAATTTTTAAGAATAGTTCTGCTTTCTCCCCAGCAGTACATGAGCTACTCTAATGAGGTTTTCCAAGAGCTATTGTTTCTGCCAAGCTTCATGTCCTCCATTTGCATATCCTGGCATTTACAATGCTTTGAAAATTAAGAAATAAAAAGTACTGCCCTTTGCAAATCTTAAATTTGGCTATACACTAACAGCTTTCAGCCTGCAGGCTCACAGCACTTCCATGGTCAGAAATAGCCAAAGACAAGTAGCACCCTGATCATTTAGAGAAGAGGCAAATCTGATGGGCTGCAAGGAAAAATCAGCTTGATAGGCTTCTGGGTGCTGTTGAGCTGATGAATGACAAACTGACTCTACAGCAGAGGCACTAAGGGAGGTGGTGTAAGGAAAAGAGAGAGGAGAGACTGCAGCATAGGACTGTAATCATATTGGTGACTGCAAAAAAAATGTTGGTAGAGATTTCTATAACCTTTTTCTCTTCTCTGGCCATAGAAGGTAGAAGAAGGGCAAAAGGAAATGAATTCTTCAGTTATAAATAAAAACAGAAAGGTAGCATGAAGATTACATTACTCCAATGTAAAATTAAATTATCTACCCTGTTCTTACTGAATAGGGTGTTCTAATATAGAGCCCTGACTCAGATTTTAAAAGCAGCATGTACCAAAAAAGGAAGATAGAAGCCAATGATTTTACAAGGTCATTACAGAAAGACTTGGGAATACCATTAAGCTCCAAATGAAAACAAAGAAGTAATTTAGAAGATTGCTTTGTTTCTTGTTATTCTTTTAAATGCATGCTGTTGAGAAACCTCATCATGCACTGGCGGTGTTATAAAAGTGATAAGCAGGGCAGGTTACCCTGAGGCTTCTGCTGGATTTCACAGGCACCAATGAAAAATTCCTTCACTTTCCACAGACCTAGTAACACTTTTTACCTAAGCTTCAAATGCACTTTTGAGGACTGCTTTTCCAAAAGAACTTGGATGAGCTGAAGAGGTTTTACAGGAGCTGAGTGAGAATGATCAGTTGGATTGGTCAGTTGTCCTCAAATATATGTGAATGAACTACAAATCAGATGAATTGTTGAATTATAGAATGAATCACAGAATGGTTTGAGTCTGAAGGGACCTTAAAGATCATCTAGTTACAGCCCTCTATGGCATGAGCAGGGGCACTTTCCATCAGACCAGGTTGCTCAAAACCCCATCCAGCCCAACCTTGAACACTGCCAGTGATGGGCCAGACTCAATTTCTCTAAGAAACCTGTTCCACTGTTCTCATGGTAAAGAATTTTTTTCCTAATATCTATTCTAAATCTACACTCTTTCAGTTTAAGCCTTTCTTAAGATGATCTAAGTCTTCTTCATGTTCCCTATGGATATAGCAAAACAATTCTTTTTTTCCCCTCCCCCTGCAGGCATTTTCACATGCTAGAAAATTTAAAAGCAGCATTTAGTTCACAGACCAGAGAGAAAGCTTCTGTAAATCAGACCTTAATTTCCTTGTAAGATCTTGATCTATATGTTACCTGTATATGAACCCTGAAAGTAGTCTGCTGTTCACCATTACTAAACCAAGCAGCTGATACCAACAGAGTCAGCTCGATGCCACCAAATCCAGTGAACTCAGATAATACACACAGGAAATATTTTTCAATTTTAAATTATACAAAAGTTATTCAGATTGTTTTATCCAGATCTCTGGCAGCCTATTTTGATCTTTTCCACTTCATCTTAATGCATCAAGATTTATATGACTACAAGGAGATTTAAGCTGTTACCAGACCCACAAGACAAATGTTCATTAAGCTGTGCAAGCTTTAAGGCATGGCTATCTTCCATGGACAAAAATGCAACAGGATGATGAATTATCCTGCTCAGGGGTTTGTGTTTGTTCTCCCAATGAATGCACTTTAAATTGCTGGTAGGAAAAGGTTTTGCTGAAACAGATGGGTGACATTAACACAACAGAGTACAACTGTCACTGGTGGAAACTTTTGTCTTTATCTTTGTACTCTATTCCTGCATATATGTTGAGGGTTTTTTCCCCTTTAAGTAGCTGGCAGTTTTAATTCAAATCAGTGTTGTATTAAATAAATATTTCAACAGGTTACAGAGAAGTAACCTTAAGAAACTGTTACAGTAGTTTTGGTTTTACCTTCACTGCATTAAAAACTTGCCATGGCATCAGTTTCCCTACCTAAAATTTAAATTAACTTTACACCAAAAAGTGAAAAGGCTCTGCATTTTCAGGAATAAAACAGGGGTTTGTTCATTTTTTCCAATTATATAATTAGATGCAGTTTTTTTATTAATTCCCCTTCAGTTTCTTACAACCCCTTCATTGCCTGCGTTGGACACAATTCATCCTCATTTCTCAACCAAACACTGGCCTGATGCCTAAGATGCAGCCCATTGGGCAGCTCACTGTCACCCTCAAAGAGCCTCCCAACATTCCATACAGGTTCACACTAAGGCAGTGTGAAGCAACTTCCATCTCGTTAAAAAGGCTGCTGTAAATAATAATGATGTACTTATTGTAAGATAGAATCCCATAATTATAAATTTGCATGGTGTGTGTACTGAAGAATACCTGAAACCTTAAAAAATTGTCTTCTCACCAGAAATGCTCTCGATGACCTGCCACAAGCTGGGTGTCTTTAGCAAACTGTTTTTAAGTGCCTCTACATCTCTCTTGCCTGTATTATTTGAACTATACTCTCCTTATAGGAAAGGTTGTCTCCTGCTGTGCTATTGTTCAGTGGCTAGCAAAACAGCCACCTCTGTGTTCCCCTAGGTTGAACTCTGTATTCAGCTGCTCCTTGTCAAGGCACAGTCTACATGTTGAACTGCTATAGCACTGAAACAGGCTCTTTAGTACCACAGGCACTCATAAAAACAAACAGAGACTGAACTGTCCCCCACAGGGTTTGCAGTTTATGGCTCCATGCATCATTTTAGCTAAACTGTTGACTGGAAAATATCTCCGAGCCTTCAAGATTCCCTTGACAAGCTTTTTAAAAATAAACTAACTAGAACTCATGATCTTTCCTCACAGTGCAAAGCTCTTCACTTTAAAATACAGCCTACGAACAATATTAAAAGTTACTTTTTTCAGATGAGATGTGCAATCAGCTGGGAGATGTCAATTTATTTGATCAGAAGAGTTTGCATCCACCACTTAGTACATTCAGGTGCAAGCCTGAGCGTAGGTCATCTTTAGGATCATATTTTAAAAATGCTTGAACTTTACTCAGAATTTTGGATGGCTGGAGTTTTGGTAGAATTCTTACCCAGAAAAACTTCCTGTAGTTTGCTGAGTGAGAGCTAGTCCATGCCATGGCTTGTGCCTGTACTAACCCATATTCTCCATCCCACCCTTTTGTTATTCCTTTAAATTGAAAAAGACAGCTTCAATTGCCCAGTGAAATAAGACCTAATAAGGATATTGCTTCAAGAAGAAAGTCATCCCAGGAAGGTTGCTCCAGTCTTGAATGGGGGAAGAAGGGGACCCTAGCTCCAAGAAACCCACAGCTCAAAGAAACTCCCTACAGGATTTTACTCCTGAAGTAGAATAGGTGTGCTGATAAACAATATTTCAAAAGGCAGTTGGGCTAACAACATTCAAAGGCTCCTTTTACTAAACTTGGTAGAATTTATCTCAAGATTTGACTAGAAAAAAGGATAAATAGACCTTCTTCCCCTCATCATATCAATATGAGAGCCACAACACTCTCCATTCCTGTTTGTGGGCAGAGTTTGCCTTACACTTGGTCATAATTTTAACTATTTGCAGTTCACTGGTAAATGAAAGAAAAAAAAAGAAGACAAGTTGTGCTACATATTTGGAGACAAAGTGGATTTTTTATAGTTCCTGGGTAGCTTGAGTCTTACTCAGAGCAAAAGGCAATTGCTTATGGTTTTATAGTCCAAACAAACCTTTAAATAAGACCAAAACAAGAAGACACTTTTATTGTATATCCTCTGTTGATTCCTAGCAGTAGCATTTTCAAAAGGACCTATTTTTGTTCAGCAGCTCTGAGAACACTGGAGACTCATTCACATTTCTCCTGATCTTCAGTCACAGTATAACATCTCCAGTATTACAGAATGCCTTCTATTAAGGCCTTTCTCACCTTTTAGATCACTATTTCAAAAGAGCAATGTCAGGGTGAATTTTTCCAGAACAAAACCTGTTTCTGTGTCCTTACAGCCACAACAAGCAGGCCTGGATACCATACACCATGATTCCAGTGTCAGCCCCAAATTGCAAGGAATCTTGTAGCAAAGTAAAAGGTGTGCTCTTAACCCCTGAAATGCTGTGCTGTGGGTGAGAAGCACTCTCCAAATGACTTGGAGGGCTCCCAGTTCCTCCCTCTTCCTGAGGGGATAGAAAACATGGACACTGCTTCATGTACACAAAAGAAAAAACTAGTCTGCTCCAGCAAGGACAAGAGAAAAAACAAAGCTGAAAAACACAGACAGACAAGGAAACATAGGTAAAATGAGAAACCTTAGGAAGTACCGCCCACTGTTGAGGTGTTCTTCAGGCAGCTGAATGAAGAAAGTTCTGCTCACCAGCAACCCTTCTGTATGCAGCTCCCTGGAAGAGACCAGGGAGGGTGGCCAGTGACCACAGACATGATTATTCACCTGATTCACAGAGTGTTTCTCTGTCCTCTATGTATGTCTTTTTTAAGGTCCTACTCTCTTTTAATCAGCTGTGTCCCTAGGATATTGGAAGCTATGGTAGGTACATTGACAAAACTTAATGGAAACTTGCCTTCCTTCCCCTTCCCAGTTAAATCCAGTAGTAAATATCTCTTGAATATCCAGGCTGCTAATTCAATCCTTTACCTGGACTGAACAGTTGCATAACAGTGACTTGGGAAGACAAATGTCATAACTCTGAATGTGTCTCCCTTCCTGTTATTCTTTCTGCAGCTCTATATGCTGACCATGGTGCAATATAATACAGAGTATCCCTGTGGTCAGTTTGGGTCAGCTGTCTCAGCTGTGTCCCCTCCCAACTCCTTGTGCACCCCCAGCCCCCTCACTGGTGAGGTAGAGTGAGAAGCAGAAAAGGCTTTGTCTCCATGTAAGAACTGCTCAGCAGTAATGTAAATATCCCTGTGGCATCAACACTGTTTCCAACATGAATCCAAATCATAGCTGCATAGCAGCTAGTATGGAAAAAATAATAGCACTATCCTAGCCAAACTAGTACACTAAACAACACTTTTTTCCTTTAGTTTGCCATATGTATATCTTCTCTAGTGCTCAGATAGGCACTGGTACAGGGTGAAATGCACACATACTTCCTAATAGCTAAGTAAACTTAGAGACCAGCCAGAAGAACATAAGACCTTAAGAACCATAAGACAGAAGTCAGACATTGTTTCTATATCTCTAAGACAAATAGAGTTTTGGAGATCATCTCCTAAAATCAACCTTATCCTTTAAATCTGCTTACAAAAGCAAAGAGAACAAGATTTCTCATGCCAAGACACACTGAAATTACACAGTGCCCAGCAACTTAAAAAAAAGAAAAACAGTTGTGTCTGGATTCTAGTCTCTTTACAAGACTAAACCCTGAAAATTCCATGAGAAAATGCTGCCAAATATCTGTGGGGTTTTTAGACTTACCCCAGTCACTGCGGGCTGTTTCAAAGCAGCACATGTTAAAAACTGCAAGTAGGGAATGGAGGATTAGATCTTCCTTCAGCTCACACCCACTGAGATGTCCTGGACATGCAAGGATAAAGAAACAAGTAGTTTCAGAAAGGTATAGCTTCAAATCCACTGAAGGTGTTACACCAGTCAATGGTACATGGCTCAGTCTTTCCAGTTTCTTCATTGTCTCCCCTCAAAACAAAAGCAAAATCCTTCCCATGACTCACTGTGCTACTACCTTGGGATGAGAGGGTTTCTTTGCATATATCAAGCCTGACCTGAGGGGTAACGCAAGTAGAAAGGCTACTCTACTTTCTTTGGGATTTTGGATTGTCTCTTGCAGCTCACTTTTTCCAGTCACAGAACTAGGCTCAGGCTGATGACAGAACAGGTTCCCTGGACAACCTCTATATGTCTTGGATGTATATATATAAAATATCATCTATTTTTTCTTCCTTACAGAAGCATGAAATGTCTGTTTTAATTACTAAAGTGTTCTGGTACACCAGAATATGTTAAAATGAACCTTGGACTTCACACACACTCCAACTGTGTTCCACAGGTCTGTGGTGCATTGCACCAATGTTACTGGCAGAGCTTTGACAAAGGCTATTGGAGTAGTCACATTTCTCCCAGTCCATTTAGCTGGTCCTTCTGCCACTTGCTCTCACCCTTGCCTCTTCCAGGCACAGAGCACTAAGATAACCATTTTTGCTCCAAGTCAACTCATTCCCCGAAGTAGAAAATATAAAGGCTCTCTCCTAGACTGAGGGTCTAGAAAATTGTAGAATTTCAGTTTGTCACTAAGTATCTTTGTAGAAACTTTGATCAAGAGTTGTTATCAGTCACTTTTTAGAATCATAGAGTCATAGAATATTTTGAGTTGGAAGGGGTCTTAAAAGGCCATCTAGTTGCAGACCTCCTGGTATGGACAGGGATGCCACTCACTAGATCAGGCTGCTCAGGGCCTCATCCAACCTGGCCTTGTACACTTCCAGGGACAGGACATCCAAAACCTTTCTTTTAGACACGGACACAAATCTTTCTGCCCTAAAATCCCACCACAATCAGATCAACAGCATTCAGATTTTACCTCTATACTTTAAAGGAAATGCCAACATGCAGTAACATGGGGTGCTGTACAGCAAGACAGTGGCATCCATGGGATCAATTTTCCATGGCTCCAACCAAGTGCTGAGAAAATTCATTCAGTTCACTGTAAAACCACCCTGTGGAATTAGGATTGAAAGCTCAGGTCAAGACTCCCTACGCATTCCCAGGCATCTGGGAAACCACAGATGCTGACTCTGGCTCATTGGAGCGATTGTGTTACTAACACACCATTTGATAAGCTGCGTTTACTGAGCTACATGACAATTTCCAACATAACTGCACCAGCAAGGCTCCTGCTGTGCCTCTGCTGTGACTATCCACTCTCCTCAGCTGTTAGCCTTGACTTGTAGTTTGGGCCCATGCCAACCAACGCTCTTCCAGACATACGCAGGACATAGTGCGGGGAATAGCACAGGGCAGGGACTGTACCCAGTGGGGGCAGACAGGTCTTAATCCTGCTCTGGATAAAAGAAGAAAGAGGACTTAGACATGCCATACCTCTTGTTTTCAGAGCCTGAGACAGGATCCTGATCCTTTTTATTTCAAGCACGAGATCATGTGTACATGGACCAAGCATAAATCTTGGTACAAGTTGTTCCAAGTTACTCAGTAAGAGAACAGCTACGCAGTCCAGCCTCAGTACTTCTTCTGTAGTCAAAGAAGGCCATGTCACAAGGTACCTAGAAAGGGAGATTATTCTTCTCAAGAGTAGGACAGCAAAACACATCTGACAACCGTTTCACCCAGCCACACATTTCTGTTCATATCAGCTGAGGCTCTGCCTTTTTTTACAAATCACATTCAAAAAATTAGAACTTGAATTATTTTGCCACTTGTGACTGGCCATGTTTTATGGTCGCTTCACCTTCTTTGTTGCAGAAGTGCGTTCTACAGTGTTTGGTATACTCCACTTTCTCTCAGCATGCAAAAACTATCCAATACTGGACCTACCCTACTGACACATCTACATTGACAAAGAGGCCTTTTTTCCCTTTTGGAAGACAGCCTCTTTTGGAACCAAAACTGAAGTTTTATCCTCCACTGTCCAGGCCCTTTTATTCCAGAATTTCATTAACAAAAGCTTTCTTGAAAGTGTCCTTTCATTTCCCTACATAGAGTCATAGAATAGGCCACACTGGAAGGGACCTTGAAAGATAATTTCATCCAATCCTTTGTGGGACAGGGAGTCTAATTGAGATTATCTACTACCTTGTCCAATCATGTCTTGAAAACATACAGTGAAATACATGGGATAAGAAGACCATGCTAAATGATCAGAATCTTTCCCCTAACCTTAAAAATAGTCTAAATCCCATAAAGCAGCCTAGGGGAGGTTTTCCCACAGAAAAGCCCTAGGAATCTGTTGTAACACACTGCAGGAGCTCCCAAAGGACTGCACTGCAATTGAAGGCTGTAGTAAGCCAGGCCCTCACAGTCTGTCTCTGGAACTGTTTTTTTCCACCACAGCAGCCCAGAACCATGGAAACACAAAATTACCACCTTCCCTTTGTTGTCTTTTAGCAGCAGCATAGATTCTGCCTAAATATCTGCTTACACACAAATCTCCAGAAAAACGACAGCAGCAAAATATTTATGACTCTCTGGTATAAAGTTAATTAGTCATTTGTCTGCCATTCTATAACTCCCTGTTTTAACACAATTTAACACAATTTCTTTGGGTGATGATTTGGGAGAATATTATCTGGAGAGCTCATAAGCCTTTTGTGAATTATCTGGCACAAGCACTTAGCTAATATGCTTTACCTCTAACTCAGTTATGTCTCCATAGTAATTGCTGTTTACACAGTATGTTTGCTAACTCAGGATAATATTCTTCTCATGTGATTTTTCAAAATTAAGCTAATATGACACCAAGATTATTAATTTTCATTGAAATGCAATGAAAAGCCTATTAAAGCGCTGGACATCAGCCTAATAGCAAAAATATATATTCCTTTGCTCTCTCAGGACCTGAAGTGGACAAAATGGCCATTGATAATAGATGTTCTATTCAGATGAATAGCTGAATGGGGCAGACTTTTAAATACAAGAGAAATCTGAAGTGATACAAGTGTTTTATTCATTACCATTAGGGCTGGATTTCTATCCAAGTGGCACTACTAAAATGAAAACAGGAATCACGATAGACTGCCTCCAGCGATGTGATATCCATCTGGATCTGACCTCTGTGGACAAGGAGCTGCATGATCTGACTGCTGCTGAGGTCTGAGCTTCTGAGCACTCATTTAAAATAAAATATTATCTACTACACAGAGGTTCAGATGTGGCCTGACCCTACTGCTCAAGACCCTCTACCAGCACAGAGCTCAAATAACTCTTGTCCAGAGGCAACATACTCCCTGCAAAGGTATAAATAGCTTGGACCTCCATCTACCATTAACTGGTTGAAGTTCAATGAAGTTAATGGTAAATGGATTTATATCTGAGGATGACCTGGCCCTGAGCATCTTAGAAAGTCACACACATTCTATCCAGACACAATGAATTATCTGGTTTTCTCAGACATTTTGTTTGGTATGGATAGCCACTGTTGTGTTCACTCTGCCTTTAGATTAAAAGTTGTTCAGGCAAGGACACAAGGACTTTACCATCAGTCCAGGCCCATTGAGAGGAAATAAAACAGCTTATATTGCTAAAGGACAAAATAAAACTGCAAGAGACAAGGCCCAAGTGACTGTGTTGTGAGTCTGGACAATGCCTCAAGGGAGAGTTCCAGGGATGGGACAAAGGAAGTCCCAGGGAGGAGACTGTTGTCACTTTCCTTAATTTTCTGGTGCCTCAATCGCTCCTGAAACCAGAATGAGAGAAGGCTCCAGAAGTTCTTGCTTTCAACAACCCACAAATTTTATCAGAACCTCCTGAAACAATTTTATAGTTCAAGAAGATTGTTTATTCTGATCTTTGAAACAAGAGATTAGTCAACAGCATTTACTGATGGGCAAGTTAACTTAATCAGATATTGCTACCTTTATTTTCAGCCTTCACAAACAAGCAAATAATAGTTTAATTCATGCACATTGATATATGTTTTTTATCCTTTAAATCTTACCTAGAATTTCTGAAAGGATTGCCTACAGTCATGAAAGCTTGAAAAACAGCCCTTTTTCCATAGGTGTGTAGTATAAGGATAAAAACTAAGTGCCTCAGTAAAAAACATGGATCATTTTTGTAGATTTTCAAAATGGAAGAACCTCAAAAACTATCTGCATAGGGCTTGTTATATGTAAAGATATTCAATAAAAACATTTGATTAGTTATTACAATTTATTATTACATACTTATTACTTATATTCATAACAAATATTTTTCCTAGTCATACACTTTCTTTAATGTGCTTTTTCAAAACAGTTCTGTATACATTTAGTCAACTATTCTCTTTTTTAAAAATCATTTCTTTTAAATGTGTTTATTAATTTTTAAATAGGGGATTATGGTTTATAGTAGACTCTGAAAGATGTGGTTTCACTAGGGCTGTGGGACAACTACAGCAATAGATTCAATGAGGGTAGTGTGGTGAGATACCTACAAGAGTTCCCTCAGGGATCTCTAGGTACAGACCTGGTGCATGTTGAAGAAAAAGATCAGTTCGTTTCATTTTATGATATCTTTCCAGCATAATTCTGTTTCCATAGGCATGTAGTTAAATAAAAAAGGAATATTGTGTGACTTAATTTAAGGAAGTTATCACATATTTGTCTCTAACCTCAGCAAGAATGGAATAAGTACAGAGCTCCTGGTGCGCGCCTTTCCTGCAAACACCCAAACTCTCTATAGATTTTCCTTCTCAAGGTCTTTTCACATAAGTAGATTTTTAGGTTGCTTCTTTCCTCTTGTGACTTTCCTTAGGTAAAGAGCATTTTCAGGTACTCAGAAGCTTCAACAACAGCACAGAGATTTCCTATTTATTTATTACCCCTATAAGCACAGATACATAATCTCAGCTCCCCTATCTTGATATCTTGCTTAACCCCTTTTTCTTATTTTAGGGGCTCTAATCCACAATCTGAGAAATAATTAGTCCATCCAGGAACCATTTCCTAAGAAGCTGCACTTTGGAGTTCTATCTCATGTTGCAGCCTCCTTCTGGCTCTGCCCTGCAGAGTCCTAACATCAGTTCTGTTGCTTTGGACACACATATAGTACTACACTATTGGATTTTCTTTCTCAAGAGAATCACAACAAAAGAAAGCCTGTTTTCATACAGGGATTTCTCAAAATTTAAGGAAAACTATAAAAATTGACTTCTTAATTTCTAGGAATCCAAAGCAGAGGTTAAAATAAAGCCTAGTTTTTCAAATTTGCATTTAAAAAAGGAGAAAAAAAATCACAACAAATAATTCCCTTGTCACATTAGATGCTAGTTAAAATGCAGAGTGTGCAGTTCCAAAGTGCTGGCATTATTATTTGTATTTTTTCTTGTATAAATTCCCCTTAGGCAATTCATTACAAGGTTTGGTACTCACTTTTTAAAATGCTGTGCAGGTTTATGCTGTCATTACACTAAATGCTGCTATGCAGCTTAAAAAGCATACCTTGAAAGCATGAGAAGTTCTGTCCTACCAGATGCAAGCTAGCAGAAAATGCTACATCATCTCCCTAAATATCAATTATGCACTAGGCTGCCCTTGGAGACTGCAGCTGAGATGGGCTATATGATCCCAAGGCCTTCCACCTCTTGGGCAAATTTTTCAGCTAACAAGCCATTTGTGAAATGTTTGGGGGGAAGAGTCTGTCCTTACCTCTTGTGGCAGCTGCAGTTTTAACCTGAATTTCAGTTCTGGAGGGTCTTGTGCTTGCTGATAGGTGCCTGGCACTTGCTGAGGAAGATGACTAGATCCAGCTGCAAGGCAGTGACATGCCTCTCCACTTTTCAAAGGTGATTAGGTAAATCCCCGACCACTCCAGAGTGAGAAACTCTGTTTAAGCTTAGGGGAGAATACAAGCAGATAGAAAATTTTCTGATCAGGTTGGGAAGTGTGCACTGATTTTAGAGTATTCACAAAATACTCTTAAGTATTTTGTCTTAATTAAGTAGGAGTTGAGAAGTCTTTCTGTTTCTTTATCATCAGTTTGGTCATAGACACCTACCCTGCCTTCAGAAACCAGCCCTCTGCAGTGCAGCCTCAAAGCATCCCTTTGCTTTGAAGTCAAACCCTGAGGGGAAGGGGGGAGGAGGGTAAAAAACCTGCAGAAAGAGGAGGTCATCTCTCTCCTTCTTTAGTAGCTCAGCAGTAAGGGAACTTGCCTAGATAAGGAGTGTGGTTATTATCCCAGTCTGTCTTCAAGGATTTGAAATTTTCACCTTCTAGGCAACTGTCCTTATCGCTGGGATAAACCTTACCTGCAGAATTTGCCAAAACCCTCTAGCAGATTGTTTCACTTTGATGATTCTATAAATGCACATTAAAGAGAGAAACTGTGTGATATAAATTACACATTTGCTACATCAGTAAATAAAACTTCTCTTTTTTCCACCCCCTGTCCACCACAGGTGACACCTCTCCACAAGGCAATAGCCTTGTTCATGCTTCTCTAGCTCATTAAATATCAAACTACTCTATTAAAGTAAAATAGTCTTTATAGACAGGATAGAAAAAATCCCCCTTTGGTGCACAAGGCTGTAGTTCAGGTTGCTGGTGATACTACTTCCTATCCTCTGAGGCTGGAAAATATCAAAATCACATATTCTCATTACTAAGCACTGGGAGGAAATTCCACAACCACCTCCTCTTGTAGCTGCAAGCCTGACCCAGTCACCCAGTATGCATCCAAATCCTTAGGAGTGAAATGAATTTCATAGGTACATTCCCCCAGCCTTTGGTAGGCTCAGACATCTTCTTCTCTACAGGGCTGGCTCTGGCTAGGTACCATATCCCCTCATGCAGCTTCCCCTAGATTAAAAGGCTGATGAAAACAGCACTGTAGTGCTTACCAAGCTGCAGCATAATTCCTCTTGCAGGTGTAAGTTCTGTCAGGATCCCTTCTGAATTTTGGTCTTACCAATGAAACCTGCAATCTGTTCCAAGAACACCCCAGGTTTTACCAGACCAAATCAGTGGTCTGTTTCTGGTATCTAATGTACCCAGTTCATTCCCTTTGCCCTTATCAGGATGCTGCTCTGAATGCTTTCAAGACCATAAATTTCATGGAGGATACAGATGATTGCATGAAACCATCTGGACTTGCCAGGTGGTACAGTATACATTAATCAGCTATAGAGAGTAGTTTCTTTATGACCATTGCCACTTATCAGCAAACTTTAGATTCATGATATTTTATCAAATAAAATTTTTGTAATTCAGTTCCTTAATCCTAATGCTTAGTCTGAAAGGGCTACAGGCATATCCACTAAAAAAACCAACATGAAACATCAGAATTACAATTGACTGTGAAATTGAAATTCATCTCCTTATGACTTCATTGAGTCTCTAACACAAAAATTAACTATTTTTTTCACCTATACCTTATTTGCTGTCTACTATGTACAGCACTCCTTGATCAGATATTTAATGGTCTATTTTTTCTTCACTCTGAAAGGTAAGCAGTCCCATGAATGCTTTGCTTTCAGATCACAGAAACTAAAGAAAACTGTACTTCTGAGCTGAGCTTGAGCAGCTGGCAGACAGAAGAGATGGGGACAGCAGCAGTTTTCCTGGAGGGCAGTGTCAATAAAAAACAGAGCAGGATATTGTTTCCCAATAAACAAGCCCACAAAGAAAGATGAGGTAAGTTCCCACTTCAGCCTCCCTCATACCTTCTTCTGTTTCAACCACTGCTTTGACCAGCAAAAGTCAAGATCATGGGCACTACTTGTAGATGAATCTACTGGGAATGATGCAAATCCAAAACAGGACATTCATTATGGAAATCATGGAGCTACAAAGCTACTTGTACACAGGAGTGCTGCTACCACTCAGGCAAAAAAGGTAGAACCTCTTGATTAGACAGTTCTCTTGCCTGCTGCTCTTGATTACATAGTTGCAGGGAGAGGGGGGAGGAAACAGGAAACTTTTTTGCTGAGCTGAGGACTATCTGAGCTCTCCTTACACCAGCGTTTATGAACAGCTGTTATCTAGTTGTATCCCAGCTATCCACAATACCTTACCTAACACGAGGCAGCCATCTATTAAATTGGGGGATATTTTCCTATAGGCCATAATGTCTTTCTACCATTTCTCTAAAAGAGCAAAATCTCAGAAGCAAAAAGGCAAGGCGCCACCTTCTCAGCTCCCAGTGCGGTCTGATCAAGGATTGCACACACCCAGATTCCACCTGTTTTGTTGCTGTCAGTATTCTGGGGTACATCTACCAAAAACAGACACAAAAGCCTGCAGAAAAAGTTATGTATATGCCAGGATAGTATGGCTAGGAGCATGCAAGCTGATATTCCTTGGTGGCCAGCTTCACACAGGCTTCAATTACTACTGATGATCGGCATGCACCGTTTGCTCCAGCAGGGATCTGCTTACAAATTAATGGTGTTCAGGTTGCCTTAGGAGGCAACCTAGAGTAAGGATATGGCACACTGAGTACCCAGACCCCAATTTGCTCTCCATAAGACCATCCTTGAAGGTATATGCTATCCCTTATAAATCCTTTAGAAACTTACCTGTCTTTCATTGCCCTGAAAATGGGTTTTCTCCCAGAAAGGAATATGGAATAATTATTCCTTTGAGAACTGGTTCAGTTTGAAGAAATCTACAATTTCTGGCAATTTGAGCTGTATGTAACAGGCTGGAAATGTGAGAAATGGGAACTTAAGATGACTTTGGCCATTAGAACCCATTGGCTTCCGAGACAAGATGCTACTGAGAATAAAATTTCTGCTTTGGGTGTTGTGTGTACCTGTTCTCTTGTGTGTGAGATGGGTTTATTGTACGCTTTGATAACCTTGAAGAAGACTGAACTTCTTTCATCTAGTTTCACATCTAACTGGAACTCCATCAGTCCAGAGGCACAGCGAGAACTGAAATGTTTCTGAACCCCTCTCCTGCTGAGAACAGAAAAGGCTTGATGAAGGTCTTCACAAATTCCAAAAGACAAGACAGTCTGCTTGAAAAGAAGCATTTCCTTGAGATATTGGTTTTGTTTTTTTTGAGTTTGTTGGTTTTTTGGGTTTTCTTTTTGCTGCAGCAGACTAGAAAGAGACAAGCTTTTCCAGAAGGGAAGTTTTGTCAACAGAAACAATATATTTTATTGAGCCAAATGTTATAGCTAGGGAAAAAAACCAAGCACATTTCAGAAAAGAACTGCAAAGAACTGAAGAAAGTTTATGTACCTTAAATCTTGCCATCTGCTCTAATACAAGGTATTTTGTCTCCCTACAATCCTTCTCTTGTTTATAACCTTGGAGCATCATAAATATGCAAAAATTTATATTTATTTGATATGAAAAATTTCTGTGTAATAGCATAGCCAGTAGGCCTCTGGGAAATAAGCTGAATTGATTTATAGAGAAAAAGTTAATGAGTTTTTTATTATTATTTACAGAACTAACTTGGGCTCAGGATCTAGCTATTTGCTTGGCTGGTTGATATTTTGCAGTGGAATGCTTGCTCTTTCTATGATATGAGAGTCAAATCTACCCAAGGTTGGAGTTATCACTCACTAAAAACCCTGCCACCAAAGTTGCTTTCTCACAAATAGACAATTTTATAAAATCAACATTTTTCTGACCCAAAGGAATCTCTCTCAAAAAAATTCATCCAACGCTTTGTCTGTCTGTGGAGGCTGACAAAAATAATTAATAATATAAAGAAAATAACAGAAAGCTGGAGAAAAAATAATGCTAGGAACAAAACATTATGATGTACATAATAGTTTCTGTCAGCCTGGACTTGGGAGTGGGAAGAAAGATTTAATAAAAAGCAGAAAAACTGTTCTCATTAGTGAGTAGGCAATTTCCAGAATGAAGGGCTCTTGAAAACAGCTGTGAAGGGTGGACCGTGGCTGGACACCATGTGCCCACCGACGTTGCTCTGTCTCTCCTCAGCACGGCGGGGGAAAAAGTATAACTGAATTCTCGAGGATGGAGATAAGGACAGGGAGAGGTCACTCACCAATTACCATCATGGGCAAAACAGACTCGACTGTAACTCAATTTATTGCCAATAAAATCAGAGTAAGGTAATGAGAAATAAGAGCTAAATCTTAAAAGCATCTTTCCTAAAAGCTCCTCCCCTCCAGCAGCTCGGGAGCGCTGGGAGTGGGGGCTGTCCATCACACATTGTCTCTGCTGCTTCTCCCTCCTCGGGAGGAGGGTTCCTCCCACTCTTCCCCTGCTCCAGCCTCGGCTCCCTCGCACAGGAGACAGTCCTCGACTGCTCCAGTGTGAGTCTCACGAGCTTCCCAAGGGGTCACAGCCTCCTTTAAGTTTCCACTTGCTCCAGCATGGGATGCTGCCGGGGCTGCAGGTGGATCTCTGCTCTGCCCTGCACCTCCACGGGCCGCCGGGGCACAGCTGCGGTCTGCACCATGGGCTTCGGGGAATCTCAGCTCCAGGGCCTGGAGCCCCTCCTGCCCCTCCCTCTGCACTGACCTTGGGGTCGGTTCCTGTAGCATATTCTTGCTCCTCTCCTTGCTGCTGTTGCCCTGAAGTTTTTCCCCCTTCTTATGTTTGTTACCTCAGAGATGCTTCCACCATTGGTGCTGAGCTCAGCCTTGGCCAGTGGTGGGTGGGGCTGTCCTGGATCTGCTGGCATCAGACAAGAGGGAAACTTCCAGCAGCTCCTCACAGAAGACACTACTGCAGTCCCACACTACCAAAACCCAATATAATATCTGGTTTGAATTAAAAGGGGAAAAGGGGGATTTAAATCAGATCATGACTACAGAGTTCTCTCATAAAGGATATAATTGCATAAGGCTGTTGTAAGGTGATGAGAAATGTAAAAGAACATTTGTGTTATTTCAAAAATAGAGGGAAAAAGCATACCAAAAGAAAAAGTGGGGTTTATGCCTTCAAATGACATCTTAAAGAGACTCCAAGTTAACTCTTAGAATCGCCTTTTCTCTGTGGCTCCGAAGCACAACTACACTTTCTTTTCAGAAATCAAGAATATCAAAACTGCACTGTCACACATTATTCAGATACCTGTAAGGACTCTTCCCATCTGCTGCCAAGTTTTCCCTGATGAGTCGCCTCCATAAATCAGCCTCATTTTTCATTTAACTTTTCACCTGTCTCATCATGACAATAAGCTGCATCTCTTTCTACAGCTGCTGCCAGGTGCCACAGAGGTACAACTCTACTTCTGACTGGGTGGGCAGTTGATGTGACTAAGCTTTCAGGTCCAGGCAATTTGTTTTGAAATTCCTGTCATTAAAATGAGAATAAGGAATGAAAAAATAAATACTGGTCAACCAGTGTAGAAATGCTGAAGAGTAAATTATTTCTTTGCAGACCACAATATTTTAAATAACAATCAATACAAAACAGACCTCACTCTCCAAATAACAGTTTTAGCAATGATATTTCAGAAGGAATGTAAAAGGTGATGTGCAAACCCGACCTGCTAGAATCAAACCAGAGCACAGCAGCCTCTTTTTTCAGCAGTCCAGGAAAATACCCCCTGTATACATTTAGTTCCATCATAAACATTTAAAAGAGTAGTTGGTCATCATGTGGTCAAGCTTTCTATACCTTCTGTTGGGCAGCAGGGATGAATTCTTGCTCCATAAGGGTTTTCCACATCTTGTCCCAGTATTTCCTGCTAACCACAAACGACATTCTCAGGGGGAGAGGAGAGGAGAGGAGAGGAGAGGAGAGGAGCTGCAGAAGTGGAAGGGATGTGACAATGAGACAAAATTTCCTGAGGATGACGAAGGGAGGGATTAGAATTGTCATCCTCAGCTAAGGGGAAAGGAGGTGCTTAGGCACCCCAGAGACCACTCCTAGAGAGCAGCCATGCTGAAAACATGACTTTTGCCAGATATCACTTCTTTTCCTTACCTTTGAGTACTGAGATGTTTTAAGCAGCATGATTCCCTATGGTCAGAGAGATAAAAAAATGTAAACTTCTTACCTTTGACTTTGAACTAGGACAATTTCCCTGAATTATCAAAGTCACTATGAAGCTTCCCCATTTATTCTGTCTCTCTCTGTAACTGACTCTAAACCCTAGGTCTCCTGGGTGAGGTTCACACAGATAAAATTCTTTTATTTAGTTTTATTTAGCAATAATGAAAGCCTGTTTTTATCCCAATATTTGCCCTTAGCAGATATCAAGCCCAGTACACTTAGCCTTGATTCCAGGGCCAATTTCAGGAAGTGAAGCTGCAGCTGGCTGTTTCCACATGCCCCATGCTGCTGCTGCTGCTGCGTAGAGTGCAAGGTGGCAGCTATGGAGACATGTGTGGGCCAGGTAGTGTCATTTCTCTGTGTCTTTGTCCACTTGACCCCTTTTTCCCTTACAGTGACAATATCCTCTCCAGCAGGTCAGTTGTGGGGAGTTTTGAATGTCAGCAGGAGCTCAATGGAATACTGCATATTTTGATACATCCATGCAGTGCACGGGGCTTCTTCCCATCTGAGGTCAGGCTGATTCCCTTACACATTTCACAAGAAATTCTCCTAATTGCTGAAATTATTTTGGTCTGAGGTTTCTCTTCGTTGTTTTTTTTTTGTTTGTTTGTTTGGTTGGTTAGTTTTTTTTCAAGTCAGACATCTGTATTTTGGGTATGATTGGAAAACATTCCAGCAGTTTTTTTAGTGGGCACATATTTGTCCTCCCCCCCTTTTATTGCTGCCTGAAATGTAAGTGGAAAGAAACACCAGCCTGTCATATGGTGCTCTCTGAGGAACAAGACATCCCAGCTTATCTCTGCTCTCAACTCCTTATTATCTGCCTTATTATCCCACAGGCTGGAAGCCTTTTCTGTTATTCCAGTCTATTCTAGAGGATGCTTCTTCATTATTATTTTCACTTTTTATCTGCACTAGCCCCCTACAAGCTCAAACCAGCAAGTTCTTTCTGAGTATAAAAATATGGTATATGCGTGTGCTTATTTTAACACATAGATTTCTTTAACTATTTTTTTCCTCTTTTTCTATTTTTTTTTAATTTCATAGGATTCATCCTATCTAACATTTAGATGGCAAGATACTTCTGTAAATTGTCTTTACAGGTAAGAGAAGGAGATGACAGTTTTTTCCATGCAAGCACAGACTCCTGTTCAGCCCTCACTTATTCTGTATGGATTACAGGGAGGGCTGAGACAGCCAGCTCAGTCTACATGTCTAAATCTCAGACTGCTAATGTTAAATGCATCTCTCTTCCTGGTAAAACTAATCTCAAAAACTGAAAAATCAACACTTACTAATTTTTTTAAGCTAAATTTTATCTCCACTGGGCTTTTTTTATTTTCTTTAGTGCAAGTCTAGGGATGCATATGGATAAGGATTCAATTTGGATGAGCTCTTTGCTTAAGCAGGAGCTTAGGTACTATTCCAACAGAGCCACAAGTACTTGCATAGCTATAACAGGATGAATATTGTCTCTTTAGCTACAGCTGATAGAGATCAAGAACACCACTGTCTGATTGATTGTTTTTAAAAACAGGCTGCAACCAAAAAAGTAAAGCAGAATAGGCTTTACTCAGTGTTCCTGTTAACAATATCTAATTCTAACCATCTTCAAAGTAAGCATCAAGGTTGAAACAGCAGTTTAAGTTCCTTTTATACTTAACAGAGAGATACAGGTATCTCCATAGAACATTTTTCCAACACCAGTCTTAGGAAGAGATTACATGGCCTTCGTACACATTTGCTTTTCTCCCTTAACTGCAGAAGGAGGCACAACCGCTTCTTCAGACAAACTATCCATTTTTTAAGTAGCTAGAGTTAGGTAAGACAAATTTTAGTTTATTTAGTCCATCAGTTATACTTTCCTTTAAAAATTATTTACTTAATTCCATTAGTGCAGCATCTCATTAACTGGAACGTATTTAACTATTTTGGACAGACGTGAGCAGCAACAAAAGGAGAGCTCAGACATCAAACATGACTGAATGGATTCTGTAGCAAATAAACTCAGAAAATGCCTTTGTACAATAAGCAGCCTGAGACAGTGACACAGTCCTAGGGTGTTCAGCATCATAGCAATGTTTCCCTATATTTCAGCAAGTAAAACTGGGATATTTTCATATCAATGTATTCAACTTAAAAGTGAGAGTACATGAAAGAGCTGACGGTTGGAGCATATAGCTCAACAATAATTTACCTCACACAGAATTATTGCTGTGTGGAATTCTGCACAAAAATACCTAAGTTGCTGCGGTTTCAAAAGACTGGAGAGGAATCTGCTCTTTTTGGGGAAATTGCGACATCTGCTGGTTTTTAACGACAAACCCAGAAACGCTGCATCATTACCGGTTTCCGAAGAGGCACATTGTGTGAGGGCACAGATGTGACTTTGGCGAGCCAAATGGTGGTGACAGCGTTGCAAGGCATCAAGACAGGAGTTAAGGTTTTGGAAACACAGTAAAGTCATCAAGGGTTAAAAAAAATTTTGAAGCTCTTCTTCACAAAAAGGTTTCACAAAACAACACAGATCACTGGAGTCTGGCAGAATTACTCTCAAGATATGGAAGTCAATATTCAGGAAAAAAGTTTAAGTTCAATTTTCTGTGTTTTCTGTTGCTCTCCAACAATTGCACACATAAATATAATGTAACACTGTATTCAAAACATAAACTCTCAGCAATGAGAAGAAAAACCTTGCAAGGAGAAGTAACAGAAACCAACTAGCTACTAGCAATTTTTGCTAGTAGATATTTACTAATTAGCAAAACAAGATCACATTACACTAAAAGTGCTGGCCTGTTCTCAGGTGCCTGTTTTTAAATAAATAGTAAAAACCAGAACAATTATGAATGCGATCTTTAAAGATATGTTACTTTTCACAAGCAGGGGAGTATGAGTTTGAGAATCTCTGAATTGCTCTGCAGAACTCTATTCCCAGCTAAACACTTGCACATCTCCCAGCAACTGCTGCTTTATTTCAAACATGTGTGGAGTGATCTGTTCATAAACTGTGTGCACAATCACATTCATACATCACTTTTGAATGTTTACAATGAAAGACAGCTCATAAAGACAAGAGGAAGTTGTACTTTTAAGTATGGAAATTAACACTGAAAATAAAAGTTTTCCCTTCCCCTTGAAGGCCAAAATTCTGGACCCATTCTTCTCAGCTTAGAATTAAACTTAAATAGCATTCAGTACTTTTTAAACTGATGTCCAGATTGCTTTATTATTGAAGTATAATATATCCAACATGGCAAAGAGGAGCCAGGTACAGCCATGGTTGCAGGAAAATAGATTATTTTCTCATCCATTCAGGGTATAATGAACAAAAAAAATACGTTTGTCACTGTCAGCAATGTGCCTAGAGCTGGGGAGGGAACAGAGGGCTTTTGCAAAATCTGCTACTGTTTAACAGACCTCAGCAGCACTGATTTCTGAACCAGGAAATTAAGAGGAGGCTGCAAAGAGTTCAATGTCTTCAACTGTATCCTTCAAGCATTCCAATAAATTTGTCAGCATAGTCTTGACATAAACCAGATAAAACATAAAGTTGACAGTGACAGAGTGCCATCACCTGAGACACTAAAACAGGGGTTTTTTCTGCATCCTTGTCAGCAGCTTGTTTTAAAGAATCCCAACAACAGGAGGAGAAAATAAGAAAGACTAGAGAAAAAAACTTTCAAAATGTCAGTGCCCAGAATTATGCCCAGATGTTCAACAAAAAAACAGTCGCTAAAAACGTGGAATCGGCATCCTTGTACTTTGAGGCACATCTTTTTTTGAAAAACACTTTCAAGGCAGAACTGGCAAAGGACCAGCATCTGCTACCTGCTAATTAACACTTTAAACACAGCATTGCAGGTGGCTGAAACAGAACAATGCAAACCTGGAGCGTACGGCACGCCGAACCCCGCTCTGCTGGGGGGGATCTGCTCCCTCCCTCCCTCCCTCCCTCCTCGCTGCAGAATCCATTCCAGAACCGCCTGCAGTCTTCGGCATTTGTCTGCTCCTTCACTGCCTTGACAGCCAGTATTATAGTTATTTAGATGTTGTGTAACTGTATTACTTAATGTTTGCACAGTGCTTTGAATATGTGAATTGCTATCCAGCTATTCAGTGTTATTATTTCCATTAGGATGAACCATAAAAGCATACTGAAAAAGACAGTGCTTAAGTTGAATAACCTCCTTTAAAAAGGAATAGCAAATCCATCAGGTCTTGTCAAGATGTTCCACTACCTAAATATTTGAAATTATATCTGTATTTGCAGTACACACACGTTTGCAGTACACACACATATATGTGTGCATACATGGACATGCATATGCTTTTATTTCAAAGATCAGTATACTGGTTTAACTAGTCCTGTGGTTTATTACTATCAAAGAGAAAATATAAAACCCTACACCGTGACTATAATAAAGATTTGGTTAACTTAAAATTTAATAGCATGTCTTAATGACAGTATTAAGAAAACTAACCTTGGAAATCAAAATTAATGACATTCTTTGATAGTGCTCTAACTGTCTCGACTTTGTATCTTGTACAAGTCAGACTAGTTTTATCAATTCAGGGAAATAAGGCAGAAAGGTTGTACAAATGTAATTATACTATTAACATTTTAAAGATTTAAATTGTGATGTGTATGCTGGAACCAAAGTAAAATTACTTTTGTAATTCCAGGTAACTATTAAGAAGAGTCATGTGTCTCAGTTTAAAACTAAGCATATGATGAATTGAATTGCATCAGTATAACTACAATAGTACAGACTAATACTTTATGGCAGCTTTACTTGCTATATCAAGAATTCTGTGGGTTTGAGAAGCTGCATAGTCAATCAATTGGGGGGAAAAAAAACCAACAAAAATACCACAAACAACTGTTTCCTGGCCATATGGCCATGGACAATTCCAGTCCTCCCAGAGATTTATCTCAGAAAGAAACACTAACTAGAATAAAGTTTCCTAACTTAAAAGTAATTAGGATGGAATTAATTAAAAAGACACTCCATAGAAGACTGGTAGTAGTTGTGGTGGATATAGAAGCATCTATGTTTGCACAGAGAGATTTTTTCTAATGCATGGGAAAAAAGAACAAACCTACTTGCTAGAAGCCAGTCCATTTCTTCCAGCTGTAGCTTTCATCTAATGAGTTATCCCTCTCTTTACAATGCCTGCCTCATTTAAAAAGATTGATAGATTAACATTACTGAAGTGATAGCTTCAAAGAACATGTCACATCTGATGACAAGGTATGTTTTCTTTTGAAGATGAAATCAAATGAAACATTTGATTTTTAACACACAATCTGAGGGTCTCAGTTCACATTTGTTGGTTCAGAGGAAGTCTGGAAGTACCCACGGGTTGAGCATTGTAACAAATTGTCAGGCAACCTAGAGGTTGTGAAAAAAAAAAAAAAGTTGGGTTTCGTTAGTATTTAGTCCAAAATTTTCAGACTACAGGCTTAGAGAATTAATCAGTGTTTGAGAAAAAGGATTAATCTGAGACTCATGTTGATATCTCCATCCTTCTGAACCAGTCACTAGAATCTCTGTTACAGCTGATAAAGGAAAATGGGCACTTTTAGAGATAATTTATCCCAATGTAGACTGTAAAATGAAACAGACAGACCTCCATATGGGGAGACTGGAATGAATAGTAAAATTATGAGAAATAAATTCTATGTTGGCTCCAATACTGTTGTCAGTAATTAATTGTCATGATTGTATGTCTAGAAGAGAAAACAAAATGTCTTGAACGTTTCTGTGTTGCATTCCTTTCACCACTTCAGTTAATAGAAAGAACAGTCCTAGAAGAGGAAAGGCAGGGACCTTAAATCCCTACATGAGGCTGTCTTGATGGTGGCAGATTTATTCAGGAAATAGAAGCTGCAGTTTAGCATCCCATTCCTGGTTTTCCCAGCTCTCCTCGCTTAGCTACTTGGCACTTCCCTAGGCCAAGAACCCTTGGGAAACTGCCCTGGATAAGGGAAAACATCTAGGAGAACAGAATGGCTTCTCCTCTTTCTTCATTTTGGAAGAAAATAGGGGAAGAAATTCCCCTAAAGGTCAAAGCAAAAATAGTTTACAAAAAAACCCAAACATACAAAAAAGAGCTCTGTAATGAGCAGAATCTTCAGATTTGCTCCTCCAGCCTTGGCTCTTAAGCTTCCCTTTATCAGACCAGTGAGATGGCTCATACATAAACACCATTGCTGTCTCTGTTCTAGCATCCTTTCAGCCTCCATTTGGACCTTCTCTGCAGATTCCCCTTCTGTTACCTCTCTGTTTGTTAGACTTGTTCATTAAACAGATCCAGAAGGAAAGACAGAGTGAATCAAGCCTGTGCCATTATGAGGCTGTTTCCAGCCACCCTCTTCACTCATCTTGTTTGCTCTGCTTTCTGGACCTCACCATGTGTTTCTTCCCCAATCACTGTTGGCCTTTGAGCATGAACTGGCTCTCACAAGTGATATCCAAATTGTTAGACAAAAGGGGTAGAATGGGGAAAACACAAACCCTGGACCTGTAAACATCCATATCACTTACTGCTTTTTCCTGATTCTTATCTTCCTTTCGGTAGCAGCGTAGATGTCAGCACAATGTCCATTAAATCCTTGGTATGACAATACAGATTGCTTCATAAGCTCTGCCTGAACAAATATTCAATGATGCTTCTCCATGCAGGGAGCTCTGAAGAGCTCGTCCTTTCTTGCAGAGCCTTACACTTTCACTTCTAAATGAAACCCTTGGCAGCCTTGCACATCTGCCAGAAGAGCTCTGCACAACACAAATCACATTGTGGCTTCTTCCATGGCTGAAGGTCACATTTCAATCAGTTGAGAATGAGCATGTATATTCTTCCTGATGCTTTTCATACTCAATTTCAATATGGGCTGAGGTAACCTCTGCCTTTTTCTTAGACTAAATACTCTGAAACAGTAATAAGCTCTTGAAATTCAAGTCATATCTTCCATCAAAGATACGACTTCACTGTGCTCAGAAACACTATCTGGGGGCAGCCAAAAAGGAGAAGTATTTTGCTGATCTTCTGGCACCTTCAGGAAGACTAATGAATCCATCATGGGAAGATCAGAAAAGGCAGCACTTCATCACTTCCAAGTCACTGCCACAGGAACACAGGAATTATTTTAATCTCAACATTTCTCCTTCAGCTTTTCAATGTAGTGAGCAGGAACCATGTAAGAGAGGTTTGGGCTGAAATAACTTAGCGATGTGTAAGGATGAAGCAAAGCAAGTGGAGGGAGAGATAGAGGGGGAAGCTGTAGTACCTATGAAGTTACAGACTATTTTCTCCACACCCATGATGGGAGGAAGTTAGAAGGAGCATCCTTGCTGCAGAGAGAGTTCCTCTGAGAACAGATATTCAGAGAAAACTGTCATTTATCAAGTCACTCTGGCTGTCACCATGCTGCTATTAACTCTGACTCAGTTCCAGCATTTCTGCATCAAATGGTATTAACACCAGCCTTGTGGAAATTATTGTTTCTTTGTTGTATCAAAAAAAAATCAAATACATGTTATTCCTTTTATCGAAATAGTTTCTGCTATTTGGTTTAGAAGCAAGCAGGAAATAAAGGAAGCAGGAGGAAGACAGTTCTGAGAGCACAGAACTGAAAGTATAAATGTTTGTTGTAAAGGGATACTTATGTAGGGTGGGCAGGTATGAAGAAAAAGTGTCATTTATAAATAAGACCACTGGTGGTCAAGTTGAAGATGCCCATTGCAGGGGGCTTGGACTAGATGACCTTTCAAGGTGCCTTCCACCCCAAGACATGTAAGTATTTTGTGATCAGTCAGGTGATTCTGAGGTAGCCCTGAGGTGGCAAATTCTGCAATGCCCATTTTACTTTTAAGGCAAAATGAAGGAGTGGTGTCCAACTACCCCTTTCTACAACCTGTCGCTAAGGACAGTTGTACCTCTGCTTTCAGATTAGAGAAATATTAGCAGTATCCAACATTTTGAGGCTCAGTAAAGTGAAATTCATTTTGCACTAGGTAACAGTAGGATTGGAATAAATATACCCATTTCTTCTCAGCATGCCTATGTGAGTTGAAGCATAAAACAGATTCTGCCTAGATTCCTAATCTGGAATGTATATTAAAACTGTTTAGATGTCATCAGTAACTAATATAAATCATAAATCAAGATTATAAGTCAATGATTGGCATAGAGAGCTTAACACATAAAACAGATTATTGCAGCTATTAGCCTACAAACAAATATTGTAGTGAAGAATCAGCCAGGTATTCTTCCAACTACTGATCAGTTTAAGGTCCAAAGAACACAATGAAGGGCTTTCTAGTGAGGCAGAGTCAAAGTTCAGCTTGTTGAATGGCAGCTGTGCGAGCTGTTTTATACACTAGCTCTGCAAAGGAAAGTACTAGACAAGTACAATGCCAGAATCTGGAAGATATGGATCAGCCAATCTCCTACCTCCGTGTATTGCTGCTCAAAACATCTAACTGAGGTTACTGTTCTTCACTTATTTCCTGTTCTTATTCCCCCACCCTAGTACCTCTACTTCAACCCTGTCTATGAGCTACATGAACCAGAGATTTTCAAATTCCAAAATGCATCAGAAAGCTGCAATTGTGCAGTGATGCCTAGGATGTCTGCCAGTGCAAAAGAAATCAGACTGTCTTTGAACGGCTGCTGAAGGAGAAATAATGTCCTTTATCACATAGAAATGCACTAAGCTCTCTCCTGGCAGCCCATCAGTTTACATCGTATGTTGTATCATCAGTCTTGTCTTCTGAAAACACTCAGAAAGCAGCAAGAGTGAATTCCACAGGATCCAAAGGAATTTTACAGACAAACAATTGACCTGTTATTAGTGTAGATGGCATGGAACTTCACATCCCACCTGACATGTGGTTGTCAGTAGGTCTTAGCAGGAGAGCAGCTGCAGTCTCTTTCTTTGGAGCTGGCACACCGTGTCCTCTCTGGGAGCCCAGAGTACTCCTTTGCCCCTGAATGAAATCATTTCACTTCTGTCAGACAGTTATGATGAGAAAATAATTAGGAATATTGTGGGTGTTTCACCACATATTTGGTTTTTCTAAGACATTTCCGTACAGAGGGAAAAAACATGCCTTAACATAGAATTTGTAAAGGAAGGTTATATAACCTTCCCACGGATATAACAGTTCATTTTATCTATTTTCAGGCTTAAGAGAAATACTTTTGTTCCTTATCATTCATGTCTCTCTATAAATTTGCCAGTGGGAATGTGACAGTGTCACTCACTCAAAGGCAGCACTATCCCAAGGAATATTTTGCAAATGTTACATCACAGGAAAAATAAGTACCTGACAAACCTCATCCTTAGAGATGGTCACTCACTGTGTAGAAGCAGAGACAGCTTCCAATACAATCAGTTGTCTAAGGCCTTTTCCAGAAATAGATCTCACAGAGCCCTGAAAATGTCTGGTGCTGTACAGCTGAGGCCTAAAAACATTAAGGAACTTGGAGATAAAAGTTGTGTTCAACACTCAGTGTTTCATAGTTCTAGAAAATCTTGAGCTCTATGGTATTTTGAATGTATTTCATTTATTTTATGGCTGCTACTTAGTATGTATGTGAATACACACACACACACACACATATATATATATGAGTACATATATGGGGTGTGTTGGTACTCACTACTTATTTGCTGAGAATCCTTCCTCAGCACATTATGATTTTAGCAAAGCCTGTGAAAGAAAGACAAAAAGATAGAGCAACAAAATCTCATATCAAAGAATTTTCTTTTGTAGGATAAAAGGACGAGGAGTAGATTATTATGAAGACTGGAAACAGAATTTAAAATAAAATAGAAAGAAAGAGAGGGGAAATTAGATTTTTGAGCTAAATATGCTGTCTCCTTTTCTTTAAAGGCTAGCAGAAAAGCTCACAAGAGGGATGGTTTATGTTTCAGACAGTAATACTTTTTACAGTTTCTCCAAAACACACCTCTACCCCAAAGTGTACCTTTTCTCCCTCCATTATCCTAATATGAAACAAAATTGATTCTGACTGCATGAGTAGAAGATGACTGTAGTAAAAAACTCCAGTGACAGTAAAACAGCAACCTTTAAGTGCCTCGGCATATTAGTGAACTCAACACTTTCATTTTCTCACAGATTTGAATTGATCTCTTTGCTATTACTTGTGTTAGAAGAGCTTCATGATCCTCTTTCCAGGCAAAAAATGGGTCCGTGAGCACTGTTAGTCAGACATCGAAACAGTAAAAGAGATTTCTGAAACAGCCAAGTGCCTGCTCAAGTAACTAGGAGATTAAGACCATAATCCAGGGTGCAGATGGTTCTTAATTCTGATAAAGCTGTAATTTCCATGCTCCCCTGTCCTCTGGTGATCCTAGAGCATTTTTGAGAGGGTAGTGCCATCCCTCTCTCCACCTTTTTTACATCTGGCTACAGTTTAGGGCAGTTTTGCAGAAAGCCCATCTACCTGTTTCTAAGTAAAAACATATTTCCATGTCCTTTCATGATAATTTAAGGGTGGAGAGCAACACTCCCTATATTTTATCCCTGCCTACATTACAGTTACAGCACAAGTATCCAGAAAGAGAAAGCTGTTAGTATAGTTAAACTGCATACAGCAGTGACTGGAACTATCTCTACTAGAAAGATATTTGAGTGAAATTCCTTATTCCTGCGCCAAACTGGTCCTTTGTCCAGAACTAATTTACATAAAATTGGAAAATAATCTGGGCAGAGACTTCATAAAAATTTGGTTAAAAATCTTTATCTTCACTGATGGCGTATTCAAAACTTTCAGTAATGTTTGGCTTATACATTTGACAAGAATTTTAATGGAAGGATCTTTCACATAATGTGTTTAAGTAAAAAAGAGGGAAATTAGGCATTTACAGGGCAAACATATTTTTCACTGTACTTACTGTATTTTTAACATTTTCTGTCATTGTTTGCAAAACTCACAATACCAGGGCTGTTTCAACAGTTGAACTTTACTCAATGACTTTGTCAACTTCATTGTCTTTCAGCATTACTGAAATATTCTCAATTAATTTTAGAGTAATGGGAATTTTGGAGAGCAAAGATTGTAGTGAATATTTGATGAAGTAATGGTATGTCAACAGTCTAAGCATGGCTTGACTATGGAAATGAAATTTAGGCAGGGAATTAAATTATTAAAGCAGAAAATGTCTAATTAAATGGAAACCATGCATTAACTTCACTTATTCTTTACACAAGAATTACTTTTAAAGTTCTATTTAAGTAGTATTATACAGCAACATGTAATTAAAAATCTAATACAACCTTCAAATTACAAAAGGCATCCCACTTTTAACAGGAAATAGCAGCCCACTTTTAGCAGGAAAAAACAGCCTATGTGAGTGATTTCCATTAGCTGAAACAAATATTTTCACTTTCAAAATGTATTTGATGTTTTATGTTCAGCATACAGAACACAGAACAGAATTCAAGGAAAAAGCAAAAACAATAGGAAAATGCATTCACAAGTGTATGAAGTATTTATACATCTTCTAGATAGCAGAGGAAATGCTCTCAGCTCCTGAATGTTTCATAAACATTAGCATGCATATTCTGCAAAGTTCATACCCAAAAGCTCATCATCTGCTTATTATTTACTGGATGTCACTCTCCCAGTTAACACATTTCAGTCATTCAGTCCCACAGCAGAAGCAATTGCACATGATTTGCATTTACAGAAGATCATGAATAGAGGAAAGTCAGTCTGCAGATAACGCAGGGACTGACGGCAATGCTTGCCAACCCCTAATGTCAGTGACAGGGATGACAGCTGGGTCGCCTTATTTTCCAGCAGAAGATGATAGAATCAAAGAATTTTAGGATCATAGAAGCCTAGAATGGTTTGGGTGGGAAGGGACCTTAATGATCATCTCATTCCAGCACCCCTGCCAAGGACGGGGTTACCCTTCACCAGACCAGGTTGCAGTCAGAGCTCCATCCACCCTGCCCAGCCAGGGATGGGGCATCCAAAATTTCTCTGGGCAGCCTTTGCCAGTGCCTCACCACCCTCTGATGGATTCCTCATTATATACATTGCACCCTCCTGTATTTAGGATCCTTTATCCTGATGCCCAGCTTTGTCCTCAAAAGAGACAAACAATGCAAATGTTGTATCAGCAGTCCTTGTGTCACTGCAATGTCTCAGAGGCCAGATGACAGTGTAGGGCAGTGGTGTGGCTGATTAAACAAAGAACAGAGACAGGTTTCCTGTCTCATCCTCATAACTGAGTGTATGATCACTGAAAGAAAAACACAGGGATAGTTTATTTGGCTAGGAATAATTTTTCCAAGGAGAACGAACCTTTGTTCACATTTGATAAGTGATTTCAGATGTAAAAAGATCCCTGAAAAAAATTAAAATTATTTGTTTCTACATTTTTAGATGAAGAAATGTGATGCTTTCAATTTAAAACCCTTTCTAAAAATTATATTTTTGTTTTTATATTTAATTTTATTCCCAAGTGGAAAACTTGATGGCTTGAATGTTAAAGTGAAAAATCTATTAGAATTACATGTTTTTAGTCTTCTTACAATCTAACCACCACACAAGCCACTTAAGCTAGCTAAAGATGGGAGACATAGGTAGTCAGCAATTACAGTTTCCTAACAATTTAAATTTTCCTAAGCTATTTCCAAGCTTGCACATGAGTGATTGAAAAGCTCTGAAAAGAGTGAGATCTCTGACTGGGTCATGAAGATGTCCTAGTCAAACCTGACATGTCTGAGGGAGACATCAGAAGAATTTGCTTGAAAATTTAACCCTTGCTGCAAAAAGCTCTTATATTTTTAAGTTCAATTAATTTCTCACTGGTTGTTTGGTAATTTCATGCATCATCCTAAACAGCCTGACAATACTATATTCTTGTTTAAACTACCTGGAACTCATCCCACACCACACACAGAAACAAAAACCGATAGCAAATTCTTCTCAGAACACCTGTAAAATCAGGAACACGAATAACTAAACATCAGAAGAGCACAATTATTTTAAAAGTTGTTCTAGCTGGCTAGCATAATTACCCATGTCACCCCAAACCAATTTTTCCAGTGGAGTTTTCATTTCCAGAGCAGCACTAAAGTGCTGAGTATAGCTAAGACATTTGGGGCATCAGGGAATTTAAAGACTGAGAAAAGCTGTTGAGGAGAGAAAGTAGTGGTGGTTAATACCAAATGAGATTAAAAGAAACCCATCAGTATGAAATGGGCTGTGTAGAATATCTCCCAGTATAGCAATTGCATTAATGAGCATGCAGTTTCATGAAGCCAAGTTGTTACAGACACTGGACTGTGATACTAATTACACCCTACGAAATATAAACAACTCATAAATGTAGAAGAACTGCTCTAAATCCTGCAGCCAGCTAACACATAGATGTAGATTCGCTAGGAAGACAATGATGTGAATTTCCTTGCTCCCCAGGTTCTGACATGGGAGAATTAACATGCATGAATCAACAAGAAAAGGGGGCAGTGAAATACCTTTGCCAATGTGGGGAAGAGTTCTTCTGCTCTGGAGCAGAAAGCCAGGTCAATCATGCATGATTCAGGACACCCTATGATGGTAAAAGGACCTGAACAGAGGAAATTCAGACCTGCAATTCAGCGAGATACAGGTAGGAACTGCAATTCACTCTGTGAGCTATAAGAAACTGTCTCTAACACCTCTACATGGCCCAGCCAACACCTGTAAAACAAACCAAATCTATACAAAAACTCCTTCTGTGAGTGTAACACACTTCCAGCTGCATGGTCCCAGATTAGCCAGACTCAGAGCTCTTCTTAGAGCACTGAGGAAGGATTGTTACTCCCTTAGACCTTTCTTTGGTGACACTTTAAAGTCCCGATAGACCTTTGCTCTTGCCTCTTAGAGACTTTCATGTGGTTTCTGAGACTTATAGGATAGGGTAATTGTTTTAAACTAAAAGAGGGTCAATTTAGATTAGATATGAGGAAGAGGTCTTTTATAACGAGGCCAGCACACATTGTCCAGAGAATGCTGGATGTCCCATCCCTGAAAACATTCAAGGTCAAGTTGGACTGGATCTTGAGTAACCTGTTCTAGTTGAAGATGTCTCTGTTCCTGCCAGAGGAGTTGAACTATATGGTCTTTAAAGGTCCCATCCAACCCGAACTATTGTATGGTTCTATGGTTGTATATCGCTGCAGATCTGTTTTCAGCAGTTTGATCTCAACAAGTAAACAACAAAATCACCAGAAGAACTAAAGAATATTCAGGACAAGGAGTCAAGACAGAGGAGAAAAAAACTGAAGAAACACAAGGATTTCTCTAGAATTACTCTGTCACAGCTCATTCTGACCTAAGGCCACAATTTTCTCCCTTTCTTGTCGTTACATTAGTTTTACTGGTCATTTTTGTGGAGCAAATTTCTTCCTTGCCCATTGAAATAATTGGCAAAGTATATATAATCTATAAGTAGACTCCATCTCTATTCACTTCTTTTTGGAAAGCAGTACATTATCTGTTTCTCTTTGAATTGCAACAAAAATGCTGTAGGAAAATGGGAAAAGAAAGAAATCTTCTCTGATGGGGAAAAGGAGAATCTTCTCTGGATAAATTTCCATATTGCATCCTTAATATGACATATTAGATGCCATGTATATTATTGAGGGTTCTAAAAGCTTTCCCTACATTTCAGTATTATCCTGCTGTTGCCAAGGAGTCTTTCTGTAAATACTTGCTTTTGGAAAAATATAGTGACAAAACACTTTCCAGGTTTCCATGATTGCTGCAGTGTTTATTTTGATTAATTCTGTGTTTACATCTGCTTTCAGTCTTTGTGTCCCCTCCTTTGAGAACCCACCTAGCCTATGCTGGTTTCCACAAAATTGACTGGGAATTTCATGTTACAGTCTTCCTCTAAAGAAAAAAGAAAAGGGGATGGGGGCATTTGATTTTGTTATTCTTCCCCCTGAAAGATTTGTGAAGTACAGGACAAAACTGTAGCAGATGTGAATAAGAAACAGAGCTCCCAAGTCATCTATGTTACACAGTTATCTTGCTGGAATAAAAGGAGCTTTTCCTTTCACTGCCTCATTGTAGTTTGCTCCAGCTCTTGGCTAGTATTTCCTGTAAGCCTCATAGACCCGTACGAACACAGAAGACAAGACACGTAGTTTTAACCTCCGTTCAGCAAAACACAGAGTGCCTTTACTGCTAACAAAATCAAAACATTTGATTTAATTCCTTTGAACAACTTTCTCAAAATTATCTTCTCACTTCATATCTTCCCTTTCATATTTGACATCCTTTTAGTTGTTAGATCTAATTTCAACTACATGGCTAAAACACTGGGTGTGTCTTTTTAATCATCCTTAGTCATGGACCAGCTGAAAAGATTCCTACAAAGGGTGAACCACACAAAACTTACACCTGCAAAAATGCATGCTTATTGCAAATTTCCTCATGAACTGGGCAAGTGTGTGAGTCCAAATCCCAATTAGCAGGTGCTGTCCCTGACAGCCACATGGTTTGAAAGCTGCTTGAGATTTCCTAAGAGCATTTTCTTCAGGGGAAAAATAAAAAGTAGAAGCAAAGAGAAGTCTGTTGTCTTCCTCTCCAGTCTGTTTTCAAAGGCTATGACACTCGACTATTCCTGCACTGAAGCATAGTAATGAGGAGAGTTCTCCCATCTGGCCTTAGCTGGTTCAGACACATCTTTCAATCTTCTGGCTTCTCACCCCAGTTCATGATAGGAGGAGAAGTTGTGCATGTTACTAACTTTCCAGTCTGATCTTTGTGTGAATTATGACAATGGATAAGGATCTGCCTAGGCTTTAAAATTGGCTGGAAAAGTCCATTCTCCTGTGAAGAGAAACAGCTTTTGCCCTTTCTATGAATTTTTACAATGACTTTTGGGGACATATAATTCAGAGGGAATCAATTCAACAATTTTCACAAAATTTAACACACATTCCAAAATTTTGCTGTTTTAAATAAAAGCTCATTTGAAAGGCAAAATATGCATAATTGCAGTGATTTCTGGTTTTCCTCTTTACTACTTCTGGGTTTTTTCCTTTACTGCTGTGTCTTCTCCATTTCCTATGTCCCTCTGCTTAAATATGAAGTTAAATAGTTTCCAGATGCAATTTTACTGCTCCCTTACCCCCATAATGAAAACTAAAAGACACTTTAGAATCCCTGTTGAGGCACCACTATCAATAAGTTTGGCAAATAACTGCCATAAAGCGTTTTTATTGCTCTGCTGATTTAAAAAGTAAGTCATGGAGAACCGAATGATGTGCAGTAATGGTTTAATAGTAACAGATTCACTTTGGGAGTGTCATGATATGTCTTGAGAACTTTTGTTTAAAATATGCATTAAAAAATCACAGGATACAGTTTGGCAAGTGAAACTTTTCATAGCTATAAAGTGCAATTAGTCTGTGGCTTAATCCAGTTACATTTGTGTATAAACAAGGCTGCTGAGAAAAATCACACCATGTTTATTCATAAAGCAAAATACTTACACTAATTTAGTTTTATTTTTTTAACCTTTCAATAAGGTCAGTTTGCACCTTTTTGGTTTATAATAACAAGATTTAAAAAAAACAAACAAACAAAAAAAAACTTTCCAGATTTTGCATGTTATGTTGAAGCTAATTTGATGCTTCTGTAAGAGATTATGTACACCTGGAACTCAGAGTAGAATGACAGTCACCAGAAGGCTAAATGAAGGATTTTATCTTTCTAATCCTAAATTTTAAATGTAGGAAATGTTTAAGATTCAAAATCACCTATGTGAATTTGTCTAACAAATTGTTAGTCTCTCTCATGGTTTTATTTTTTTCATGAGGACTTTATTCCTCCCTTTAAACAAAACAGAAAAAACCTTAGGGTTTTTTGGTCCAGACACACTATATTTTTACTGGATATCAAATATTCTTGAAGCTTACCTTGGACCAGGTAATGCTTTTGGAAACAGAATATGAAACATAATACCTAAATGGATGGAAAACATAAATTTCTGTATGCAAATTTTTTCATGTAATTCCCATATTTCTGAATGTATTCTTAGAATGGTAACACCTGATCCGTGGAAATGAGGTCAGAACTCAGGTCAGGGAGTAAACCAGTTCCCTTCAAAACCACGTAGTATATCAAGATTTACATAAATGAAGAACATTACATTGGGCAAGGAATTTGCAAAACCAGAGAGAGTAAGAATGACCTAAACATGAGACTTTAAATAGAAAAAAAAAAAAATAGTGAAAATTAGCAAACTGGTAAAAAACCATTCAGTGACAACTTCAGCCCTCCTAAAATCCCCATCTGTGTGCACAAGGAAGGGCAGAGGAAGCCAGTTACCTGCCCACAGCTCCTCCTCAGGAAGGTTGCTCTCTAGACCTGCACTCCAGACCTCTTGCCTTGCAAAGTTTTGCCCCAACCAGGACATGGCAGCCCCTTGGCCTCCAGCTTCACTCATACAAGAGCATATAACCTGAAAATTCCAGGTTTCTTCCTTTGCCTTCTCTTGGCTCTTCAATTTACTTTTTCGACTTGACTCAGTCCAGTCTCAGGTCACTGCAGCTGTTGAGCTATTCCTTATTCTCCAGATGAGCACCAGCTCTTGCTGTATGACACCAGCTGGATTCTCCCTTGAACAAGACCATGTGACAGCACCCACTTATTTTGTCGTCCAAATTCAATCAGCTCTGGCCTGACCCAAGGTGAAACTTGTAGCAAAAATCTGTAGCTGCTGTCAGAGAAATATTCCTGTTACATCAATGATGCTTTTGCTACTTATTTTCAGTCTGAAGGTTTTGCCTTCCCTTTTGCTATTGCACTCAAAACCGCTAGTTTTTTAAGGAAAGGACTTCTTTTCCTAGGAAACACATTCCTAGCCTCCCCAAAGATTTTCTCATCAATCCCTCCTGATTTTCTCATTTGCAGTCATTTAAATGAAATTAGCCACTGGTACAGGAATCTTTCAACATCTGGCATTTAAGGAAAACAGCATAGCAGGAGACAGAAAACACTTTTTAAATTTATTTTTTTTAGAGTAGAAAACTCTGGTCTTTGAAAGAAGTGTTTACCATGTTGAAGATCATATGAGGTCTCAGCTTCCAGGACAAGTCTATATCCTTTTCACTGGGATTATAGAGACCTGTCTTAAAATCTGAAGGCTGCCATGGAAACCATCTACATTCTTTTACTCAGTGGGAAAAGTATTCTCCAAAATTTCTGCTCCAAACATATTTTTATTCTATCTCAACCCATTGAGGCTGTAAAATGGAATGGACACAGCTGCTTGAGATGGTCATGAGGAGTTGCAGTAGCAGGATGCAATCCGCCTAGGCCACCTCCCATACCAAGATGTGGAGATACATGCATTTTATGGCATCATTTTGCATACAGATGTCCATATGAAGGAGTCACTAACAAATGGTGCAATGAGAGAAGCAGGATCACAAAACGCTCATGCAGTTGGTAATAAATCACAAAATTCATATGCAGGACCATACCGGGTAGATATTTCCCAGTTAGACCATGAAACGTGTTTATCCTGATAGTCCCAAGACAGACCACAGTAGACCATAAGTGAATTGAGAAAAGAACACTTTCTCATTTCTCATCCATCAAGGCCCATGAAATTAGGAGAAATAACATAGTGCAATAGATAAAGCAGTTATTAATAGTTCACAAGAGAGAAACTCACATTCCTGAGTGGACAGTTTTGCATACATATTCTTTTCCATCTCTAATTCCTGGGAGCCTGTGGAATAAGCTATTGACTAGAGATGAAGTATGAGTAATTCCATTATGTCACAATTTTATGCTTAGCATCTGGAGATGATTCTGTCTCCAAAGTAAGAAATTCATACATGACAACAATGAACAATGAATATGATTCTCATCTTCATTAAATTGTGTCTTTATTGCTATAATTTCAGTCTATTTTTTCTCCTAATATTCAGTCATACTAGTATCAGCTGATTCAGGATGTGAATAGCTAATTAGATTTGCATGATTTCATGCATCTCAAAGAGGAAGCTGAAACTTGCCTGAATTTCTCTAAAAAAAAAAAGAAAAAAAAAAAGAAGTAATAAAAGAGTCAAGATGTACTGATCTGTAAATAAAACTTTTCACATTCTAATCTAGGGGAATAGACAGTTTTGTGCCTCCTGAGTAACTGTATGATTTAGGTTACTGGCTGGTTTCATTAAAGGTCAAGAGACAACTTTCTTCTAGTGGCTCTAGAGAAGTCTCTAGAGAAGTTAATTTGTGAATCACGTAGTCTTTGGTGTGATAGCCTCCATCACCAGACACGTGTAGCAGCTAGAGGTATTATCTACAGATACTTGTCCAGCTATCCCACCACCCCATTGTATAAAATCTCTTGGCTGCCTTGCTGATCAGGGTCTGTTAAAAATACTGAGTAACAGCAATTTGAATAAGAATTAAGCATTTGGAGTGACAAGGCAAAGTTGATTTGGACCTCAAGAATGTTGAATGTCACTGCCAGGTCAGACAAACAGATGCCTTAATCTGCTAACACAAGATATGTCAGTGAACAGGTCAGGTCATTCACAGAGTGAATTTCATTCTGTTTCAGTCTCCCTCTCTGAACAGTTTCACAAGTATTTGTTTCCTTTTCCAGCCAACTCACTCAAAGCTTGTAGTCAAAGCAAGTACAGAGCTCCCAGAAGTCTTCATTAATTTGCCTTGAAGGGTGGTGTAAGTTTATTTGAAAACAAAGAAATTTTGGAAACATTTCCCATCAGAGAAATCAGATGAGAATCACAGATCTGTTTAATTTGGGAAAGACCTCCAAGATCATAAAGTCCAACTTCTGTTTCCTGAAAACACTGTCTTTCCTTGAGATGGAATAAGGATTTGCCATTAGTTCTCTTGGCTAAGACCTTATGATATGTATCATTGCTAAATGTGTGCCCATAAGACCTTCTGCAATTTTATCAGCATCATATTCTAGCTGCTTTGTTCTCACACAGACAAGAATCTAACTTTAAGGACAGGTGTTCCAATTACAGTATAATTTAGGTGATGTTACTTCAATATTATTTTGGATTATAGCAATTCAATTACAATCCTAGTCCTTCTAGTGGTCACAGTGGTACTGCCACTGGCATCAACAAAAGTCAGATGAGATCCAAAGGAAATGGCAGAGCCGTTATTCACCTCGGCATCACTTCTACCAAGAGAGGTTTATGCCTAATTCATTGCCTGTAAACAAACACTAATAGGCAAAATGGAAAAGTTCCTGATTCCATTTACTGGTGTGGTTTGACGGTGAATAGACTGCATTTAAACTGGTGTAAGATCCATCCAGGGCCCATTTTTTCTTTACCTGGACTGTTCCCCCTCCACAAGCCTAGCACCTTCTACACTACACAGTTCCTTTCTTTGAGATGCAGGGACAAGGGACACATTGTGACAGTGCTCCTCAGGCACAGGAGCTCAGCCATCCTGCTGCCCAGGACCATAGGCTGAGCTGTGGCTGACTGTCTCAGCCTTCCCATTTCTGATTTACAGTGCTTCCCCTAGGTCTGCAACCTGACAGTCATAAATAATGAGTCAAAGTTATGTCAATGTAAGTCTCTAATCACATGGCTTTCCCTCAGCCATCTTCTTCCCCACATTTCCCCTACCACTGATTTTTCCTGAACTGAGACTACACATAGCTGTAATGCTAATGTCACTTCAGACTAATCTCAGACCATTCCCCAGAGAACTTGCTTGTTCCTTCCCTATCAAGGTTGACATTACACAAAAATGGTAGGCCTGAGTTAGACTGAAGGTTTATCTCTCAGATGCTCTGACAGGTACATGGCCTCCACCAATTTCTCAGATTTTTTTGAGACATACTGGGATGGTATTCAGATTCCTAAATATAAGTGCCTGCTGCTACTTCAGATCCCTGTGTGTGTCCTTCCTGGCAACCAGCTGTTTCTTCAGGAGGTCACTAGTCTTCCACAGATCCTGTGGCATATCTTCCAACTCCAGGCAGATGTGTCATGTATTTTAAGATATCTACTTCTCACAATAAATCCCAGAAGTCATGTCTCTATGTTCAATACTCTTTGATAAATTTCTGGTCTATATATTAGCCTACTCTTTTTAATTACACAGTTTTAGTTCTAATCTCATGACAAGGAGGTTTACAAGTTTTAAAAAAAATTGCATGCTTTTGTTGGTTATGAATTTGCTATTGCAGTTAACCTGAAGCTGAAGCAGAGGTCTCTTGCAGGCTTAGGACAGATTCACAAAGGTATAGTTAATGCTTGTTCACCTTAAATCCATACCTAAGCACACTAAAATACCATCAGCATCCTCAACAAAGCATATTGTCATATAGCAGGGTATTACAAGGCAAGTTAAAATTTAAATAATAGCCATAACTGCAAAACACAAATGTTGACTTGAGATATGGCTTCAACAATGGGATGCACAAAAAGCCCTGTGCAAGTACTAAAATCTGCAGGAGGAGAACTAAGGATGTACAGTCGGCAGGAAGGGTGTCTGATAGAAATAGAATTCCTGTACAATAAGCAAAACCACTACAGGACATGATCCCAAAACCAAAATACCAAGAAGAGAATATCACCCTTTTTGTTTTGGGTATGGGCCAGAAAAACCTTAAACTTCAAGGATGGATGAGAAAAAACAGGAAGCACAGCCCACTTCAGTTCTGGCTTCCCAGTTCAGAGAGCTTTGAGGACCATCAGAAACTATAGCCATCCATCCGGACTGAAACAGCATCAGCTCCACATGTATACTCACAGCTATAGATCAGGATAAGCTTATAAAAGACAATTTTGTTCTAGATGTGGTGATAATGAAATTCTTTTCAATGTCATTGATGATTATATAGACCTTCATCAATACCCACTCTTATCTATGTGTTTAAAGAGCTTTTGCCTATTTATCTGTTAAATATATTAAAGAAAAATTTTAATTTTAAACATCTGTAACCTTTTCCTAAGCATTTTCAGTTCTGCTACAGCCTTTTAAGATGGAGGAAATAGAATTGCTAAAATTTCACCTCACTGTGGCCCAAGTAGAGACATAACAGCATCCATAGCTATCCATTCTGTTCTTTCCTTACCAATTCCTAACAGCTGACTCACCGTTTAGGCTGCTCACAGTGTTTCTTGAGGGGATGGCAGAACAGCCTTTCTGTGTGGCATCCTGAGGTGTTGGTTAATTGCTGCTATTTCACAGGGTTTGTATATCATACTGCATGGACTTCTCCAATTCACAGATGAAGTTAAGATCATGTTTACCCAGTCTAGGACTAACACCTTCAGTTGCAAGCAACTTAAAACAGGAATTTTGCCTAACTAAATCACTAGCTCAGTTATTCTCCCTGAACTTGACTATAATGGAGGGAGAAAGAGGTATCTCCCTCTTTCTCCCTCCCCTCAAGAGAAAGGAGTATAACTTTTTCAGGGTGTTCATATAACACTACAGAGAAAAAGGGGCTTGGGCTTTTTTAAAACCATTGTGGCTGTACATTGGCATACAAACAGTACCATATCCCCTTACAATGAAAACATAATTCATGTGAGTGAGACTGAGAGGTGTATTTAAGCTCCTTTTCACTGCTGGTTTTAATACACAGATCCTTTTGGGGATTGCTTAGTTTCTTTGAGTCTCAGTCCTCCACAGACTTCCCAGGACTCAGCACTCTGTTATAGTTTATTTTATTCATCCTACTGCTCTGCTGGCTGTAGGAGTTCAATACCATTAAGTTCCAAATTATAGCTCATTATGGAAAATGTATGAAGAGGAAAAAAAAAAAGGAGAACTGATCGCATCAGGGTTTGTAGAATACTGTATGCACAATCCATTAATTCCATGACTGTTCAAGGAATTGAGTAGTATATAGCCACCTATATCACCCTTTATAGCCACCATGATATCAAGTTACTCTGGGTTTCCTTCTGCTCCTGTGTCTTTGCTGTATTACAGATTTAGAGTTTCAGATATCTAGAATTGGGATTTTTTCCGTCTTTATGCTTCTGCAGGACTAAGAAGTATTGGAACCTTGTGCTTAACTTAATTTTAGATCTTATTTAGCAACAGTAATAAAAAGGTATATATAGATATGTCATGATTGTAATCAAACATTAGGAATACTCATGAGTGTAGAGATTTTATGGATAAACTGATATAAATATATATAATGAGAGGATATTGTGGAAATTGAGTTTAAACAGCCTGTTTCTCCTAGAGCATAAATTGCTGCTATTCAAGCTGAGTAAAAAAAAGAAGATATCTATCCCTAATGAAAAAATTCATCAGTTCTTCAGGATCTTATTAGCACAATTTAGGTTTCAATTCTATGAGACGCTTCAGGAAGATTTAGATAAAATATCACACAGTAAGTTCCTTGAAATTTAAATATTTCTATAGTATTTGTTTTGCTTCTCTTTACCAGAGATGAAAATCAGTTTATCTGCAATGTTTGAGTGGAGTAGTTTATCACCTTGCTCCCTGAGCCAGACAGTCACTGACATTCTCATTTTCATTTTCCCATAGTTGACAATAATTTACCACATTTGTCACCCTCATTGATTTTACTAGCCGTGGATCCAATATTTCCACCTTGATACAAGCAGAACTCCTCCAAGTAACGGCTGATAAACAGAGTCCTACATAACTTCAGGCATAAATAGGTTTTTCTTTTATAAATAGTTATATATAAATATACAAAATATTTATATCTATATATTTTATTGGAAATAGGAATTTTTCTCCTGTGTATCTATTTCACTGCCAATCAGCCTCCTAGCTACAACAAACCAATTCCCTTTGTCTTCTAGCGTTTGTTTTTAGAGCACAGAACAGCTCTGTGCTGCTGAGTACACTGATGTGTTGGCAATGTGCATATTTACCTCAGTTCAGCACAGTCAGTGCGGCCCAGCTGGGTGTCCTGTGCCTTGAGCAGCCCTGAGCACACAGCAAGAACTTCAGCCATTATCTCAGAGTTTATTTTCTTGACATTTTTTGGTGCCTGGAAGAAGGCTCTTTGATGTGGTAGATTAGGGGAATGCATGGATTGCTGCTGAGGGAAGGGCCATGAGCCAGTTTTTGTTCTGTCAGAATGGGCAAGCCCTGGTGAAAGTTGCCCAGGGAGTCTCCACCCTTGGAGGTGCTCAGAACCTGTCAAGTCACAGCTCTGTATGACCCTACTTTGAGCAAGGGTTTGGACTAGACAATCTGAAGAAGTACTGTATCAACAATTCTGTAATTCTATTAAATGTCCTACAACAGCCATCCCCAGAAGAGCTACTGCACCATGGAGTGCACTCTGGAGTAGGGGTTTATATTCCTATCCTTAATCCCAGGAAGGGAGAACATCTGATGGGGCTGGATGGAAGCAGTACCACAGAAGTACACCAGGTGCTGTTGAAGAGTGCTCACTGTCTAACTCAGACTACAGTAATTTTCTGCAGGGAAATCAGATATTTCAAACTGTTCAGGTTTGAGTCTGAATGAAAGCAACAGGAAGAAAGTTCTTTCCTCCTCTTTGGTAATCAATTCTCACCATATAATAGAGTGAGTGGAAACACTTCAGATCAGGTTGTAAACACCTAACACATCTCAGTCCCACCTCTGTGTTTATCCTGTGTCTTTACGTCTACGCAACTGTTCTAAGACACAAGGAGCTCTGAATAATGTAGTCTTTGCCAGATGACAGAAGAACAGTGGGTTTTTCTGCCCTCAAGTGCTGCAATCACGTTCACACAATATTCATCTCATATCTGAACAGCTCCTCACCCAATCCAAAATTATGTCAGGTTAAAAAACCTGATTTTTGAACAATCAGCATCTACCCAATGTCTCTTCACAACCTCTTCTTCTCTCCAAACTGGACTTTTTCATATTAACACAGGAGCAGGACACTTAGAAGTACCTACCAACACCGACTGCTGTCACCCTAGAGATGGTGTCTTAAAGACAGCAACATAAATGTGTCACAACACTAATGAGACTGCTGCCCTTCAGTCATATCTTTATAGATATGCAGCAGCCACTGACCCAATTTCCATAGCTTTGGCTTTGTCTTGGGCACTCTGTCTATACACAAGAAGGTCATTTCAGCAATGACAATAAAATGTCTTCACACTTCAGTAGGCTGGGAAGATTTGGAGAACCCTATGCTCTTTCTTGCTTCTTCTTTTGTGGTTGGTTGGTGCAGGTAAAGCCAGAGGAACTCCTTCATCATGCCTTTCATGGGTAAGCTATTTCCCCTTCATGCTACTGGGAACTGAGGTACTGAGGGAAGGAAAACTTGTCTCTCTTGTTCACAGATGAACAGCACATGCATGTCCTGTGTTTGAGTATTTTCAAGCTCTTTATAAAAATAAGTGATAAAACAAAACAGCTTGCTTGCTTGCCTTAAGATTAAATGCAGGCACAGCCAGAATTTCACCAAAAAAATTATTCATACCATCAACTTTTAACTGAGATTAATTGACCTTTCAGTACTGTGAACTAATAAGGCTTTCAAGGAACAGTACAGTATTAATTAGAAAGGGGAGCTCTCAATGGTTGCTAAGAAACAAGTATATATTTGTAATCACTTTTTTACCCTTGGCAGCAATGCCTTTTCATAGATTCAAGAATGTTTCTCTCAGAACAAGTCCCTGTCGTTTCCAATTAGCAGGCTAAGAATTTAAAATCTGCTTGCTGTTTAGTATAACAAGACAGGAGGAGGTATGTCTGCTGAAGTAAAGCTAGAGAATCACAAGTAATATCTACATTAAAGGCCTAAACATGACACACAGGTCTGGGCATGCTGAATTAGCAGGTCCGCAGCACAGTTTTCATCTAGGCCAACTAACAATCTCACAGGGAAAAGCAAGGCATGGTTGTGGGGGTAGCACGACCAGGTGACTCTTCCAGCATGCAGCTCAGATGCAATCACCCTCCCTTAGGACATCCAAGACACTTTTGTCATGCTGATTGGCTTTGGGACTAGCAAATGGTCACCAGCCTGCTTTATCTGCAGCTACATAACAGCCATAGAAACCTGAAAAAGTCAAAGAATAGATAATAGTCCAAAACCAAATAAACTATTGAAAGATGGGACACTTTAGCACCTTTGCAATTTTCCCTCAAAAATTACTCTTAATTTTTTTCAAATGACATCTCAGATATGATTGTCTTTGTGATGCGTAATTGCACTTTTTTATTTTAAATATTCCCAAGTCCGTTGCAATGTGTTCCTTGGAAAACAACCCGCTAAAATCCTGCACAGCATTCTGTTTATGTGAATTGTTGCCTTTACTACCATGAAGCCCCTTCCCACGGGTGAAGTTAGGAATGTGCTGAAGCATTTACAGAACTTAATGGACTACATAGGAATATGGGAAATCAACTGCATCCAGAGCACTTCCAAAACATGAAGAATAATAAAACTAGAAAACCCTAGAGACCTCTTTTTTTTTTTTCCTTGGAAAGGCTTACTAGTAACAACAGAGCAAGATTTTTAAACAAAAACATGACATTCATAGTAACGTTTCTTTTAAAACAGTGTCCCCATGTAAAGAATGACCTTGAGCTTTTATGAAAGATATTTTTACAGGGCCCTGCACAGATTGTTTTTTGATACAGAGACAAAAAAATCCAAAGTTTGAAGCTAAACTGAAAATAAGCAAGTTATAAATCACACAGGAAGGTGGTGAGAGGGAAGTACCTGGATCATTTGTGAAGCTGGTCTTCAAGAATCACATTTGAGAACAACCTTAAAGACAGAAATTCAGGATCACGCCCTGGTTAACTTAGCAATAAAAATACCAGAGAGATTACTTCCTTAATCAGAGGCTGGGAAAGTTTGTATTTTTAAATTACTGGAATTTCTAAAGGGAATTGAAAAGATTTTGTTATTGTCTACTGATTGCATCTGGGTTCGCCATATTTACATAATGGATTTATTTTTGTCTCAATGTACAGATTATTTTCAGGATGGAAGAGAGGTGTTGCCTTCCTCTGAGGCAACAGAAGAAGTAGCATAATTAGTTATGCTGAGGTGGATCACAGCTAGGAACAAGGCAGATCAGCAGATCTTGTCCCAAGGTTAAACGCTCTATCAGATCTGTCAGGATTGAAATTTTACTTGGATAAGTCTGGCAGGTTGTTTTTCTAGGATTTCTTCTAAAGACAGGATCTAGCTCATATTGAAGACTCTATTTATTTGTTTTACGTAAATACCATTGAGGGAGGATCACTGGTCTTGGTCTTTCTTGATGCCTTCCTCTTTGATTTACAGTAATAGATGATTTGTGTGCTCTGTGGGATGTCCATCTACAATACAGCTCCCAAAGATCATGGAGATCTGAATTTGCTAGTCCAGGAATAATTTCCCATTCCATACTTTCTTTTTCTTAAGTATGTGGGAATAAGACATTGACTCATCAATATAACAGAAGAATTATAATTCAGAGGGTAAAATGGAAAGTAAACTATTTCAGATTGGAATTAAGATTTTTTTTTCTAATATAAGAATACTCTAACTTATTGGAACAGCTTTCCTGGGCTATTATAAATACCCTTTTATAGTCATCTTTTTGCATATAACCTTTTAAATCTTCAAAAGCAGCAAACTCAGGGTAGCTGGACTGGTTGTGCATGGCAAGCAAAACTGGCAACAGCCGCCTATTCTCACTTTATAACATCTCGTATTTTTGGCTTGTGAAATTGCAGATGTAACAAACCCAGCTGAGGCCTAGGGGAAGGTGTAAAATACACACTTTTTTTTGCATTCTCTTTCATCTTTCGATATATTCTTATAAAACCAGGCAATGTCAAGGTATAAGCAAACTAGCTTTTCTGGGCTAGTCAGACTTTCAAAGACAGAAAAATATTCTCACTACCTATATGGAGATTGCCATGGCTTGGAAGAGCAGCCTGGCACCTGCAGAACAGCATCTTCCTGTACTTCCCAACTCCAGTACAACCCCAATATCATACACTTGGTACTCCTGCATAAAAGTCTAGCTATTTTTTCTGTTATCCTATGCAATTTGTTTCCTTGAAGATAAATATTAGCAATTATTTCTAAAAAATATTTTCTGAAGATGTATTGTTTTGTGGTTAAGTATTGGCTGAGACAAATACCAAACACCATCTATTATTATCTGAGACTATGACTTCTCTTTCAACATTAAGAACTTGGAAACAGGTTTGTACTCCTTAATTAGCCCTCCTTTATTATTCTACCAGCATACAGACATTGTATTAATCTGAGCAGTGGCAACAGCTATTATCTACTACCTCAATTGATTAATCTTTGCTTGTGAAAGAGAAGCTTAAAGGAAACATGTTGCTAATTTTGGAGAAAAACTGACTAGGTAACATTTTTGTCCTTTGAAAGGGAAGCTTCTATTAAACACAGTCATTCCTCATCTATCTCATTATTTCACACTCCTTGTGAAGAACATCTTGACCAGATAAAGAAAATGTGAGCCTATTAAAGTCAGTATGTTTATTGATGGGAAACCTAACTTACCTGTGTAGTTAAGACCACATGTTTACTTTTTAGCTTCTAATGTAATCCAGAAAAGCATGTGAACCTTCTTCAAGAATTTCCTCTGGCTCCTTCCTATTCCTGTCTCAGTGAAAACCTTCAAAATAATAATCTTTAGCTACTGGGATACTAGACACTTTTTTTAAACTAAGTTCTCTTTCCTAGTGGCCATTCCTCCTCACTACTCTCCTCAGCCACCTTCTTGAGTCACAGGGTAGCTGCCACTCAAGGATGCAGAGAGGCCAGAGATACACAGGGAGTACAGCATCTGTACAGTAAATCACTCCTAAGCATGCATATCAGAGGGAGACCTGAGAGGAGCAGTGAAAAGCCAGCATCAAGGTCATACTCAAGTTCAAGAGAATGGTGATAATTGCTGGATTCTCAACACCCGAAGCAGAAGTTAATCAAATACAGCCTTAGTCTGGACAGTGTGGCATGTCCCATCCACAGTCTGTGGGATGCTGGTGGCACACTGGGTAGTCCCTGGAGCAGACCCTGCACCTGCCCCTGCCTGTCCAGAGCAGGAGCTGTGACTGTATCCTTTGGTTCTGTTGTGAGTACATGCTTGTCCAAGTGGTGAGTACGTCCTTTTCCCCTCTGCTGAGCATTCATAAGTGTCACAATCTCATGCAGGAAAGCAAATACATGTGGGCAACTCTTGCCACAGCTTCTGCTGCACTCCAGAACAGTTGTCTGGCACCTGGAGCTGCTAAAGAGATGCTGTTTCTGGTCTTTGTTTGTTTGTTTTGCCAAGGAAGACCTAACAGCCCAAGTCAGACCCTACTACACACTGAGAACCAGGTGGGTCTGTGTTGTTCAAAGGAACTTTCTGGCCTTGATCATGGGGACCACAACCTTCTCTCAGGAAGTCCTGGATGCTTGCAAGACATGCACAATTATGCACATGAGGTTTTCTCTCCAGGGTGCTCCCGTTCTGATGACACTCAATGAACAGTTATTGGCAAGAAAAGCCTAGTGAGAGGTTTGAGATGCATGCCATGACAGCCACATCACACTTACACCACTGCTTTATGGGAGCAGCCATCATCATCCTGTAGAGTATACAAGACCAAGGTATTGTTGGGTCACTGTCCTTATGACACCACAAGTAGGGTGGTCCATGAAATTCTGTCTTGGCTTTCCTACCCTCTCTTCCAGAGGGTCTCTTCAAAAGCAGTTCTTGAAATACTTGTTTTTTGCAAGAACCAAAGGACAGCCTTTCCCAAAGACATAGTATATAGCTTTTATATGAATGTCAGAGGGGCTCAGGTCACCCTAAAAAAAGGTTACAGCAAACCATGTTGGTGTTCAACCTATTAAGTATCACAGATGTCATATTAAAAATTTAGAAACTCTTCTAGATTAATATTGCAATTATCTTAGAGCAGAAGCATACTAAAAGTAATACTAAAACACAGAGAAATTTTTAAAAGTATCTTTTTTCTTATTGCATTTTATTATACCCTTTTCAGCTTTGTGGAATTTACTGTCAATACTAATGCAGCATTTTGTCTTTTTTGTATGCTCTGTCGTGGTTCAGGAATAGCACTCCCTAACTCAGTGCCCTTGCCAGTACTCTCACCAGCCAGATGTCACTTGCTCACTCCCTCCTCCTTTCCTCCCCCTTTCCCACTCCAGGGATGGGGTTGAGATTTGGAGGCACAAGGGTGAAAATTATGGTTGAGATAAGAGCAATTTGCTGGAAACAGCAATGAGATAAGAAAAGTAACCGTAACAGCAGTGATACTAATAACAAAAGGTATAAGACAAAGAAACTATTTACATGGAAATAAAACAATATCCTTCACCTCCCAGTCTCCCATGATTCCTCCAGAGAAGACACCTTTACTCACAACCCTGGCAAGTGACGAGATGGTATCAAATAACAGCAGGGTCTGGCCGTGTCCCCTTCCCAGTTACTGTAAAAATTTAACCCTGTCCTGGCCAAAACCAAGACATGCTCACTAAATATGCTGACAAAAAATGTTATTAACCAGCACAACAGGAGAAAAAACAGGTACAACAAGCAATACCTTAAAAAATGGCTGTCATCTTCTCTCTTCTAACCAACCTTTTCCATGCCCTTACCAACCCAGCAGCACATTCAGCAGAGAGGGTGAAGTAGACAGGGATAGGCAGGTATTAAGATCTGATCTACAAAACCGCTGTAAAACACCGTGAGTACAGCTATTATTTTGTTGTTTTAGCAGTAACTAAGTGAGAAAGTCATTTCCTAGCAATCAATGAACATAACTTTGCCAGAACAATCAATCACTGTCCCAGAATCCATTATTTAGGCGGGGAAGTGTTTACAAGAAAAATCCTGTAAGTGGTTTGGAAGCTAAACTGAGAAAAGGAGTTGCCAAGGGCCATCTTTCAATGGATATGTATTATCCACTTAGGAAGCCCATGGCTCAGCAGCACCTTTGCCTTATAGCTGAGATTAGAGATGTACAGGCTGAAAAACTATGCATCTGGATCATTTGAGAAGCTGGTCTTCTCAAAAACCTCTCTGCCACAGGGACAATGGTCCATCACAAGCATTTAACCTAACAACTCCAAACTTCTCCATAAAATGTGGATATCACTTAGAGTTATTCACAGAGTTTCCAACATTTTTACATTACCTCACATATAAATCTGCATTGCTGTCAAAACAAATTGTACTTCAAAGGCCAGAATTATATTTCTTGTTACTGAAACATGAACCTTCCTATCCAGGTAGGTTTCTTATTCTCATAGGGCAGCATTTTGATCCCCAAAAAAGCACAGTGAATGGACTTCTTCTACCAAAAAAAAAAAGTGGATGTGAAATAAGGACCCACGGGTGATGGGATATTCCACAATGCCATATTTAGAGGTCAAGTATTGAACTCAGAAGTCAGGTGTTCAGTTTAAGAGTTAGAGGTTGTATAGCCAAGTTAGGCACCCTGAACGCTGTGCGTTGGAAGGAAAGGCTCTGAATTCCAACCCACCAGCTCTGGGATGCCCTCATGCCTGAGAGAAAACATCACAGAAACACAAACCAACAGCTGGACAGAAACACAAACCACCGGTTGGACACACATCTTCAAAACTGGGCCTAGGCACCTCTGCAAAAAAGGGATTTAGAGCCTCAAATTATGTTTACCTCCTTATCAGTACCTTAGTGGTACAATACTTTGCCAGGAAAAGAGAGCTTAAAGTAGGATTCAGAGTACCAAATTGCTCCACTAACATATTCCACTGTCTTCAGCATAGAAGGGCAGCAGAGTCTCTTATAATAGTGTGCACAATACAGCTTTATAAATGTTCAGTGAAATATTAAAATGGTTTTCCTGGATCATCTATCCCTGGCATATCACAGGCAGCCACAAGGTATAATCTTTCATATATAGCCATAGAACTTGCATGAATTAAATAAAAGTCTGTCCTTGACAGAGTATCTTATTCTCTTTACTACAAGAAAGTTATAAAGCCTTAAACCTTGTTCTAAGTAAACCAGATACCAAATTCACAGAAAATTAGGTTATACCCATTTGTTCTTGTGCCAAGCTTGGCCTTTAACTGAAACATCTAAACTCACTAGGAGATGATTTTACTCCTGCAGTATTTGTTGAGAGAAATATATTTTCTCTTAATCCTGGTTATGCTCAAGTCAAATTCATCCTGGTTAACATTCAAAGTCAGTCTATTGTGTGAGGAGACATGAATGCCTCCTTCCTTTCTGTGAAACTTATAGTTTTTCTCTTTGTAAGACTTTTGGCTTCAAAGCTCTTTTTTTCTTCATGGTAGCTATTTTAACTGTATCCCCCATGCAAGCTGCTCAGGACCATATGCACTTTCTACCTGAAGTCCCTCTGCTCACATGCCCCAAACTCACATTTACCTTTTTCACAATTTATTTTTATTCATGCCATAGCCATTCTGTTACAGGGAGATTTATATTTTTTTTCCTTTCCACCATTTCTTTCCAAGTTCCCATTTTTGGTTTGTAATGATTTCATTACCTCAGCCCTGGTCTCCTCTTCTAACCCTGCTCACCACACACCTTTTCTTGTGTGGCAGTCCAGATTCCATGTACTTCCAACAGCTCTGTGACAGATTTGCTACTGAATTCTAGCAAGATTTGAGGCACTGCATTTCCACTGACTTCATGCTCCAGCTGTACCTGTGTAAAATGGTACAAAATCATGACATATTTGATGATGATAGAGGGGGCACATAGAGCTTATTATTAGTGTTAAGCTTCTTTATTCCTTTCTTTGTTTTCTGTAGTTCCTATTGGAATTTGTTAGTTTTATGATATTTCAATTGCTGTCTCTTTGCCTATCTGTGTGGTTGTTGAGCCCACTTCAGCCATTCACAGTTGTGGGGCAAACTGGGATCACTCACAGAGCAGCTACACCGAGGGTAAAAATCAGACAAGAAAAAGTAGAGAAGTCAATAAAGGGAAAATATGAGTAAAACCTTGATAAATGGTGCATCATGACATGGAAAAATGGAAAAGTATTAATGACGTATTCTTTTTTGTTCTCGTTGCACATGCCTGTCTTGCTCAAAAATTTCAAATAAGGCCTATTACCACCATAGCTGAATGGAAAGAGACAGGCCTAGCATTCAAAGGCTCTTCAAAACTTCGGACTAAGAGCAAAGGGCTCACCTTGATATGCACAGAAAATCTCTTATACTCCAAAACACGCTGGCTATGTCCACACTTCTTTCTCAGTCACAGGCCCAGATTATCTCTCACTTTCTCATGGGTTTTAACCATGCTAGTGACCAAACCACTGCTTGCCAGTCTTTTATCTGCATTTTTAACTGATACAGTCTAAGGAATCCACTCTGTTCCTGGTTCTGTTCTGTGTTCCTGCAAATTCGGAGGCAAATTGCTCCAGAGCTGACTCCACTCCATTAAAATGCCTTTGATTTTAGTGGGGATGAGCTCTCCACATCTCAGTTCTCTAGCTGTAAAATGGTAAGTGTTGGGAGGAATGGATTAGAAGTGGAAAAGTGGCAAGCAAGGCTGTAAATCACTTGAGTGGCATTGCAGCTGGGAGTAACTCTTGATAAGCCTGTGTGAGCAGCAGGCCAGTCATGGAGCAGGTTTAATGGTGCCTGTGTCTCCACTCGAGTATTCCTGTCCATGTGTTGCTTTGGGGGTCCCCTGCTTCACGTGGTAATGGAAATAAATTTAGTCCATGTTCTAGACACAAGTTTGTGGTTGCCCCAAGTGTCTGCCTGTATCGACTCACACAGCACCTACTACTCTAGTGTTTGAGATGAAAAAAGATAATAGAAACCTTTAAAACATAAGATGTCCCTTGTTCTAGAGGATGGGGGGTTGGGGGGGAAGGTGAATTTCTTTCTTCTGCACTTCAAATTTTGTTTCTAAATGAGTCATGAATGCATCTGAGTTAAAGATTCCCTTCTGGTATACCTGTGAGCATAAGAATAATTTAGGTATAAGCCAGTGAATAAATCTGTGTCACATTTGTTTCTTTTTGCTTTTTGTCCTACTTATTTCAATTCAGAGATAGGAGGATCTTATTTTTCACCTGAGACTCTAAAAAGCCATTTCCACTATGAAATGCAGATAGGAGGTGACACTCATCCTTGTGTTAGCTCTGGTTTTCATTTGCAGGTACTGACCATCTGTCCAAACAGGCTGGAGTTACAATTAGGAAGGAAAACTTGCAAATTAAAGTCATCCCAATGTCAAAATGTAATCAAATTTTGAAGAGTCAGGAATATTGCAAAGCACTAACAATTTTTTTAGAGATATTGTACTCGGCAGACTAATCTTTTACAAAGCCTGGATGAACACATCTCTGATATTCACTCCCTCTCCCAACTGGTTTGCAGACTTTGCAAGCAATAAGCCGTGTCAGATGGAACTTTGAGCAACTGAGGCTTTTTCTCATAGTATGTAATTCCAGAATGCCCATAGGTTTTTTATTTAAAAAAAAGAGAATTAACAAAACTGAGAAAAATAGTTTTTCAAAATGAAATAAAACCAAAAAAAACTAGTACCTGGGGAAAAGAAGTCAAACATTTTATACCACTTTTTCCCCCACTGTCTGTACCCTCACAGGTGGGTGGTCTCCTCCTACACTTGGTTGCAGCCAGTTAAGTGCATCTGGCATCAAACTCTAATCAGTCCCCATTGGTACTAAGAAATTCTCTGTGATCACATTTGTATCCTGGTTTCTTACTCTCCATTTTTGTCTGGGTGTCAGTTGTGTCTACATCAGCCCCACCCTGTTACCTCTTCTCTGCTCATTTCACATCCTCTGAAACCTCTTTAGCCTCAGCAGCTTCCTCGAGCACGACACAAATCATCCCTCCAAAAGTTCTCCTCTTGGCCCGGACACCAAAAGGAAGACATGCATTTTTGGGAAGAAAGAAGCAAGATCAATCTTTTATGGACATGGCTATGTTTCACCTTCCCTGAACAGTGAGCAGTTGTGCCTGTGCTGTTTCATCTACACCCACACTGGTGCTAAAATAAATATCACAGAATGTCACAGAACACTGTGAGTTGGAAGGGACCCACAGAGATCTTCAAGTCCAACTCTTAAGTGAATGGCCCATATGAGGACTGGACCCACAACCTTGGTGATACTTGCACCAAGCTCCTACCAACTGAACTATAAAATTTCACTAACCAGCCCAGAAACTGGATGATGGGATGGTTTGCACAGGAATTTCTGCAGAGAACATGTTTTCTCGAAGTCCAGAACATTTCTTTGGTGTGCTGAAGTTCTGAGATCCTCATCTGCCTAATTCCCTGAGAAAAGAAGGAGAGCTCTTTAACCCTGACACATCCTCAAAGCTGCCCTTTGATACTACCCCAGCCTTTCCCAAAGGTTTGTTTCCAGCCTGCCTCCAAGCTGCCCACAAAGCTATCTGCTGTGGTGATTGGTGGCCACAGGACCCCACTAAAGAGCAGAAAGGAAGAAATTCCTCCAGAGGACAATTTGCAGAAGGAACATGCCTCGCACACACAAATTGCCTGTTGGAGGATATTTTCCCTCTCCATTGACTATGTGAAGAGCCTGGGGAGATCAGCCTTTTGAGTCAAATACTGCATTTAGATGCTTGAAGTTCAGTGATATAATTCACAGGATTGCTAAGCATATATAACATTGTAGGTTTACAACAGATAAGAGATGCAACTACATTTTGAAGCCTATGATAAAATGCTGGAGGTAGAGGGAGGCCCTAACCAGTGATCAAGTACATCCATCACCAAAACTGGATTTTCATTTAATCGGCAAATTTTATTACATTTTCCATTATTTATTACATTTTAGCAACCCATATAAGCCCTTCTACTGATAAAGGAACTAGAGCAGACAGTGGTTTTGTGTCTGCCACAGACCAGCAGGACCATTTCTGGAGCTGTGTATAGAATCACAACAAATTATTTGCATATGTCTGTACAAGAAGCCAGATTGTCCCAAGGACCTTAGGGAAAGCCTTTACAGAGACTGAAGGGACAGACAACTACCAAATGTTCCCAATCCAGTGCTTGATTAGTGCAGTCATACAGCACTGAACACAGAGCTGAGCATTAAAATCTCCTCAGGAAAAGACAGAAATGGAGTCCTCCTATGCCCAAATGAAAAATCTCACCTATCAGTGACATCAAACACCTTTCTCCTTCTCAGCTCTGGAAAGGCTTCAGCTGCCTGTGAAAACCTGCTGCTACTTTGCTTTATCAGGTTGCTGCCCAGTGCAGCAGTGCCCAAAGCACTGTGTCCCAGAGCGGTGGCACTCTGGAGCAAAAGAGCCCGTTCAGCTCTTCAAACTTATTCCCACTTGACAGGAGTGGAAGGCAGAAAGAAAAGGCTCTGACAGCTCCCAGTCAAGTACAAACCGTAAAAGAATTTCCTTGCATACTCAGTTCTTCAGAGGTTAGCTAATAAAGATGGTGAGCACTATGTTGTCAGTAAAAGCAATGATTTTCAGCTACCCGAAGCAGAAAAAATACATGTGTTTCTGCTCAGCCACAGAAGTCTTTAACATGATGATGGCTTGTTTTCACCTTTTTTTTTTCACACCTCAATGCTGTAATTCCTCAAGGACCTTATGACAATCGAGGTGTGTTTTGCAGTAACTAGAGTTGTTGCATAATTGTGAACAAAATGACACATATTTCTTTTATCTCATTATCTTAATCTGACTAGAGCAAGTGAGTCACAGAGACAAGAATACATGCTAACATCTGAGAAAAAAAAAAAGATAATTTTAGATATGATAAAAAATAAATGGATGACTCTGACTGTTATATAACATGGACCTTTATATCCTCCTGTGTCCCAGATACAGGTATAGACCTGAAATACCACAAATCCCCCAACAACAGACCACGTAAAAGAACCTGCCACCCTCTGTCCCAGACATGCAGCCCCACCAAAAAAGTAAAAATATACCAGGGAAGCTTAGTATACATGCTGGCTCTTAGTGAAATAAACAACTGGCAGGAGGGAGCAAACAGCAAACTCACTGAATACTTCATTACCCACTTCAATTCTTTTGTTCCCTCAGGGAGTTAGTAGAGCAAAAACACTCTTACACTCCCTAATCCAGTCCTCAAACTTCTAATCACTTTGAGATAGGAAAGGCAATTTGCAGGGAGCTCATGGTAGCTGACTCACATTTCTCAATGATTTTATGCACTTGGCCACTGTACTTCTGGTGAAGGCATGAAACCCACCTGGGTTTATATGGCACAAGGATCTGCCTCCATTAGTGATCTGTCTCCAAGGACAGTATCAGCCACCAGGAACCACACACTTGAGAAGGCCTCATTAGACAATTGAAACCAAATAACTAGTGCTAAACAGAAGGAAAAAAGAGCCAGCTTCTTCTTCTTGCATAAGTGGAGGAGTGAAAGGTGACTTCCCTCAGACCTGTATCTCAGCCCCAGGCAAAGGGCTTTGGTTCAGTTCAGTCTATCCTCTGTGGCTCCCTTGAGTCTATCCTCTGTGTCAGCCCACGGCTTCTCTTGTTCTGGAAAGCTGCTCTAAGCATTTTGACACCTCAACTAACAAGCACAACCTGGCAGCAGAATAACTCTGATGCTCTGCTCCTGTATTCAGTGAAGTCACTCAAGACAAAAATTAAGATTCATTTTCCAGTCATCAGCCACCCAGGGAATAGAAGTGTGCAGAGGATGGTCCTGTCCCTCCCCTTCTCAGCCCTGAGGGAACCACTGGAGAGATTAAAACCACAGCTGTATCCTGTCACAGAGGAAAACAAGTGTTCACCACTCTTCTCCAACCAGTCCTTCTTCAGCCTGGGGGAGATGGTATTCATGATTCTCTACAACAAATAAACAGGAATCCCCAGATGCACCTGGTTCCAACAGTGTGTCTGCTCCTACAAGAGGGAATTCAATTCTCAAAAGGCTGTGCCAGAAGTAGGGATGCTGGCTGAGTAGGAAGGGGCCTCATGGGCAGAAGGCAAGCAGGGAACAAAGACACATGGGAGTGGACTGATGGGTTTCTCCCAAGAAGATCTTATGAGAAAAGGAAAAATAATAATATTGATAAGGAAGAGAAACAAATAAAACTAACAGAAAGGAATGTGGTAAATGTGAGAAAGATGCTGTACAAACATTCAGGCTGTGGGTGAGGTGTCATGAGTCCAGGGAAAAATACACAAGAGGTTCAGTGGGAGGGTGGGGATTCAGAGTCTCTGAGGACATCTGCAAGCCGAGCTTAGCAGCTGGGAATGCCCATGAGGACTGAGAGAGAAACAGCAATGCTATGTCTCTCCTGATCATGAAGTAAGGGAGGAAAGGACCCAAACTACAAGATTTTGAAGGTGTGTGGGCTGACTATACAGCAGAGAAGTAAATGTCTATGATACACCAAATGTTTGAGGACAGGATTATTCCATTTAAAACAGAGCTCTATTCCCTGACTTTGGGTTTCATCAAGATAAGCTCTCAGATGATGTATAGATGCTCCTCTTTTCTGGTTTTATTGCAAACTTTTTTGCCTTACTTTAAATAAAAAGGGAATGTAACCAGTGAAATTTTATGAACCCTCCAGGGGATGCGCTTGTCACAACAGAATTTACTGCAAGCATCCTTAGCTTTCACAAGACAGAAATACTTATTAGATCAGTATGAATGAGAAAATTTTCAAATCTAACACCAGGGTATAAAAATTTTGTGCATAAAAAAGGCAAATTGGGTTTCTGCTCTGGAGAGAAACATTCATAAATCAATCAGTGGATGGTATAATACAGGATGCAATGTGAAGCAAGAGGCTCAAGAAAAAAAAGGGAAATTAACACAATCATTTCAGAAAATTGAAATAGAAGTAGTAATTTTGATTATTAAGTTTAAAATCCAATAACTCATAAAAAGTGGGGATGGTGTGGGGAAGGGAAAATTTTTCATACTCAGAGAGGCCACTGGTTTTCAGGAGAAGCACCAGCTGTTTTGAGCACCCAGCAGAAACCAAGTGAGAGAATAGAAAGTTCAGCTTCACTCCTGGAAATCTGCTTGTTTGATGTTAATATGAAATATAAAGAAATGTCATAGAGGCTGGTTTTATGCAAAATTCTATTATTCCATATAATTTAAAAACAAATGAAATGGTCTTTAAGATGTTTGTTTAGAGTTGACATTTAAAAGTCAGGTTTATTATTTATATGGTTCTTCAGACAGTTTGTCCTTTATCTATGCTTTAGGGATATGGCTTCAAAACATAAGTCACGGTTAAATAAGATTGCTGTAGAAAAGAGATAAGACAGGAGATAATTCAGGTGTGTGTCTTCAAGAGCAATTCTTGGTTACGGTATAAGCTTGAAAATAATGTGACTTTAAAACATCAACAAGCAGTTAGTACCATGCCTTTTGCTACTAACCATCTTTTACATCCATACCATTGTCTTTAACTGGCATTGAGAATATTTATCAATTTTCAAGATAAGTCCTTTAAATTGCCAGCCACTTGTAATGTCATATGAAAAAAATCAAGCCATAATTTAATATTTACTGTAAACCAGGAAAATCTTGTGAATTTCTTTCAAGGTAGATTTCATCTTTCTATTCAAATTTTGTGAAACAATTACCATGTTTCCTCAGAAAAACAAGAATAATGAATTTTCTCCAGTTTGTTTTCAGATGCCCAAGCTGCTGGATTTAATTTCTGGTCAGTCTCTCCTAAGACTTTACATTGAAGGCAGGGTTATATCAAAAACAGTGGAAATGCTGTTTGAACAAGGATTAGATCAGTGTTAGTTTTTCAAACCATGCTTAAAATTAGCGAATTTATTCAGGCCAGTTAAAGGATGTGCATAGCTGGCATGTGATTGTAAGCAATATTCCATCCACCCTGCCAGATCATGGCACCATAAAGGAAAGGAGTCGGAAATTTAGGTCACTTAGGTCTTAAAAAGAAAAGTGTGCCTATCTCCTCATAGTACAAATCATTACTCTGGCTAAATAGCCACCAAATTTTTCCCAATCTACTGAAATGCCATTGCTTCAGACCATGTTTTGCATTCTTGAGGACAGCTCACTGCTGGTAGAAGCAAATTGCTGAGGTATGGCTGCTTGAACACAGGGAGGAAAGACTTTGCAGAAACAAGACATGAGCACACATTCATGAGTATGATGAAGGCCAGGACAAGTGGCATCACATGCTCCTTTTACACACAGGCTACATATTTGTTCCACAGATTCATCACTTCCCAGAATTATGTCCTTTTAAAGGCTGTTGATGTGATTTGCATTAGGACAAGGCTCACATATGGTCATTTACTGCATTTCACTTGTGGATCATTAATAACAAAATGTGGCATCTCTGCTGCTTGGAATTGAGCACAGCATAAAAAAAAAAGAAAAAGAAAAAAAGAAGAATTCCACAATATTTGTCTTTTGGTAACTTGTTCACAGAGTATTAATCTTCATTTGAAGCAGTGGGATCAATGTTCAAAGGATGATGTGCTCTAAGAATGAATTCATTCCAAGACTTCACAATCTGCTCTAATACATTCCCAAAGGAAAAAAATTGCCCGAAACAGATTATTCTTTTCTGTTTTTTCCAAGGATGTAGAAGAAATTCTTTACAAATACCAAACCATTCAGCACTGTCATACCACTCTTGTCCTACAAGGTGTTTGTGGCTTGTCTAATTCCACCACGAAGGTCACACATTGCTTTGTTCTGAGATCCACAGGGATCACTTCAAATGATGGAATAAAAGAACATACATTCATAATGAATGCTGTTACAGGGATATAATTTTGAAAAGCTTCAGACAGATTCCCCCCCTCCTAAGGCGTGGCTGAGTGCCCTTCTCTCAGGGCACTTGAAAACACAAATAAAGGGTCTGGTTTTCAGGCATCAGTGGTCATGTACATTTTTATGAATGATCTTTGCAAATTTGGTGAGAGTTTTTTGTGTTGCAATTCAGCCACTATCAGGCTCTGGGAAACTGAGTTCTGAAACAGGAACCAGGGGCTCACTCCAGCTCTTAGGCCAGCCAGGAGTGCTATGTGAGCTGTGCTATGTGAGCTGTGTGCTTTCTGCTACCCCCCTCAAAATTTGGCACGTGTCTTGCCCTTGTAGCCATCTTCTATCCATACAGCCATGAGTGCTTACTCTGAGTACTGATGTTGGGGTCCTGAGCCCTCATTTCAGAGTGACCACCCAATATTCAAGGTTTGCACTTTAGGGCCAAACACCTGGCTTTGGCCTGGACCCACTGTTCCCTCCTGTTTTCCATGTTGTTCTGACTGCCTAGACTTTGATCACTCATCTTTCCCACAGCCACCAATTTTAAAACAGCATTGATTTTTCTGACATTGAGCCCTGGCTTGTATTTCTTACAGTATCTGACTGCCATCCTCATCCTGGAGTCCAGCCTGGCACTGTTGTTGGGATTTCCCATGTCTGCAGTGTGTCCCCAGTGGATGCAGCTACAGAACACCCTTAATTGCCCTGACTGTTAAAGATTTTGTTTACTTAAAGCTTGACAAGGTACAGTGCAAGCAAACTCTGAGGTATTTAAATATTAAGAGCAAGAACCCAGTCATGAGTATTCTGGCAGCTTTTCTGACAAATGACAGCATTATTCTTTTGCTCAGTGATTCCACTCTTTCTACCACTAGTACCTTTCCTTTTGATTGGCCTGAAAGAATATTCAGTCTGAGGAAAAGCAGATGCCAATGCTCCGAGTGCTCCCTAGTGTGTCCCTGTGGGCCAACGTTACCAACACTTTAACCAACCCATGAAAGCAGCCCTCAGTCTTCCTCCTTTTCATGACTTATTAATAGGCAAGTCTTTCTTTCAAACTAGTCTTTCCTCTATTATTAAAGTGTTGTTTTTGTTTGTTTTTTTATTGTGAGCACATCTAGAAGCAAAGAAGTTTAGTCTCTCCTGACTTGGTTGTGTCTGCAAAGTAAAAGTGTGTACCTGAGATTGTCATATATTCCTTCTCCTTATTCTGATAAACAGCCTCTTCCAAACCTGGATATCTACCTAAGGATTAAAACTCTGGAATTTAAACTGTACTCATGTCTACTCTATAGTGTCTACCACTAAGAGAGATGAAGACTGCCTGAAGTCTGTCTGAAAGAATTAACAGCCTAGTGGCAGATTCCTCACAAGCAGTAAACCTCGCTTTTGAAAAGACCTAAACTCACCTCCACCAACATAACAGTGGTGAGTGAATGGTCACTGTCTAAAGACCTTCATGGTTCTTGTTGCCAGAAGCATCTGAGGATGTTAATATGGTTCACGTAGATGGTGCATTTAACTAATGGCAGTACATGTTATGGCTAATTGAGACCACAAGTGCAAGGGATTTTCCTATAAACCCCATGGCGAAGGTGCAGAGGGCAACACTGGGACATGGTCTGAACTGAGTCTACCATTAGCCTGTGCAGACAGGCTTATGGAACAAGACTTCTCATCCAAGACCAAAAGAGCAGCAACTGCCAGCTGTGGTCATTTGTTTTAGAGACCTGTCTGACACCTGAAGACTTGCCAACAGAATTTAGCCTTCTGTGAACAACTCTTCCATGACTGCAGGGAATCTGCCTCCTCCTTGTGCTAAAGTGAGTAAAAGCACTGCTTTTGGAGCATATTCACAACATGATCAAAGATGCTAGAAAACCTGAGGAATGGTAGCAAACAAAACAATGCAAAGCACCTCTGAGGTATGGGGTTTGCCATCCTAATATCTGTGAAAGCTGTTATCTGTGCAAAATGAGTGTAAAAGACAGCAGACATAGGCTTTGAACAAAGTATGAGTGCATATGCATCATGGGGGAAGAAAAGGGGAAGATGACATGGGGGAAAATATCTTTCACAAAGTCAGTTTACATACTTAAATCCCCTGTTGAAAGCCATTCCAAAGTCTCTTACATCACTTGCATCCACTTCCTCTAGACTGAAAAGAATATGCATCCACTATAGATGCCCTACTTCACCATTTAAAAGTATTCCTTATCTTTAACTTTAGAAGGTTGAGTCTATTAATCAGAACAGAGGAGGGTGTGACAAGTAGTGGAAAGCTGGGAATATTTATTGCAGCCTTTTGGGGCTCAGGGTATCCGAGTCTTATTTAATATTTTGACACATTGAACACTAAGCAATTTTTTTATCATCATCACTCAGCTCTGATACATAAACACAGGCATCTATTAATTATACTGGCAGATAACAGATATGAAAATGCCTACTTAGCTTCTACTTATGAGAAAATGCATTATATTAATCAGGGCTGCCCCAAGGGCATGAATGACTTGTCCTTGTGAAGATATGCTTGGCCCCCCAATTAAAATCCTGAGCAGAAAGCATCCACCTTTCTTACGAGACAGCTACTTCTGACAGGCATCAAAAAGTACCTTTCCTTAGCCTCAGGGTACAGGAGCCAGAACAAGCCAAGAATTAGAACATTGCAATGAGAGTGGATTTTCACTGCTTATGAAGATATTTCCTGCATAGTAAATATAGATGTCACTTGATATGCAGCAGTCAGACCTCAGATTGTGTCTAAAGACAATATTTAAAATGGCAGCACAGTAGGAAACACCCTCCTTTTGAAGCCCAGGGGCCCAGTACATCAGGGGCAAACAGGAACACACTTGAATCACAAATTGATGCCTAGCTACAAAATAGTGTCTTGGAACTGAGCAGGGCTTGGATCCAGTAGAATTCCCTTAGATGTACTGGGGGACAAAAACCAACTTCCTGCATATGAAGTTGTCTTTGTTTATTTTTTTTTCCTCACCATCTGCTAGCTACAGCTTCTCCAAAGTGAGAAATCTGAGCCAAGTAAGACTCATCTCATGGCCCAAAACTGAAGCCCCTGGCTGATCACTGCTACCACAGTTAAGAAGTCAGACTAGTGCAATGAGCTGACCCAGAGTACCACAATGCTTCCTGTGTCCTGGCTACCACCATGCACTCTGCTCTGCCCAAACTGGACTGCAGGGAGCTGCCTGGCATGTTCCCATGGAAGGCACTGACATGGGAGGTCAGATATAGTAAGCACTTATCTAACAAGGGGCTGAACCTGTTTCCAAACCTGAAGAGTATCATCAGATCCCTCAGTGGTTTAAATCAGCATCTGTTGATTGGCTTCACTCGAGTTTATCCACATCCTGACTGTACCCTTTTCTTTCTATGAAGAGTCTTCTAAGACTTCCTAGAGGCAATTCCAGCTTTAAGTAGATAATGATTTCGTTTTGGAAAAAACCTTCAAAGTCCCACCCCCCTCAAAAAAAAAAAAAAGAAAACAGCAGTGAAATTAAATTCATCCATGCCTAACTGTTCTCATGGTTAATACAGTCCCATTATTAATTTTAATGTAATTTCTCAAGAATCAAAATTGAAATTCAGGTTCTGGATCTCAGAGTAACATATTCTGCTAATCTGGTAGTCATCTGTTACCAATTTCTTTTCCCTAAGCAACTTCTCTTCAGAGTATTGTATTCACAATTTGTTCATATTCTGTTCTTAACATGATTTCCAAAGAAATATAATGTGAAATGTGTAAGCACAAAGTGTGTTTTCCAAGTGTTCACAAATGAATGTTGAGAGTGAATTCTTTCTGCAAGAATGTACAATACTCTGGGCGTCAGATTACTAAAAAAAAAAAAAAAATCTATCAACAGGTGAGTCCAGTTCATCTATTCTGCTGCATACTAAGCTTATTTTTTATGGGAAACAGAACTTTTGAATTGGTTGGACAACTTGGAATAGACTTTTCAAAGTCAAATACTACCTGGCTTTACAGTCTTAATATCAAAAGAGATGAGAAGCAGCAACGATATTAATAATAGATATTCTCAAAATTGAGATGCAGAACCTGATTGCAGAATGAGATACAGCTTGCCTCAATACACATATCTACAGAAAACTAATCAAGACTGATCTTATATTCAGAGCCTGAGTGTCTCAGGTGGACTGGAGGCAGGAAAATGGCAACAAGCTGTCACTTCTTGTAATCCTGGGCAAGGATAAGAGAATGAATGATTGAAGTCCCCTTGCTCAACAAGGAACCAAAGAAAATGTCAAAAAATCAATGCAGAAGACCTCTTTGAGAAGAAAACAAACTCTAACTGTTCCTGAAGTCACCACTGTTTTATGTACAGCATGAAATATTTAGATGCTGAAGAATTGAAAACTGAATTCTGATGGAGTTCATTGTTGACTCACTTGCCCTAAGAACTTCATCTTCATATTTCCCACAAGTACCTGCCTACAACCAGGACAATGCTTGCTGTAGACATCATCTCTTTCTATCCATCTTTTATACAGCCATGAAATAGGAGCAGCATCTGTGCCTCCCTGACTCCACATCACAGCATATAGAACACCATGAGAATCCCTGCATGGGACTTTCAGAAGTTCACTGAAGTTTTAAGGAAAGAGAAATAAAGAGAGAGTGAGATATGATCTTTTTACAGTACTGAGGATTCCCAGAAGTTAGAACAGTAAGGTTTACTCTATACACCTCTGATTATACTTCCCCACTTCGATCATCGCCAGAGAATAACTGAATACAGGAAGAAATTTTGTAACCTGTAGTGATTTAATGACTTTTCTTCAGATTTTGCTTTCTCCAGAAATGATCATTGCTCTGTTTTGCTATGAACTCAGTTTGGCACCCAAGTGATCACTGACATTTCCTTGGTTTAGGCAGACTGGCCACAAGCAAAGCAGCACAACCCTGCCCAACAACAGCCAGTGAGGCACTCAGCCAAATTTACCTCCTCCCCTTTCTCTCTGCACACCTCATGTTCTAACACATCATGCTACATATATTTGTCCCAAGTCACAAACAATTTCTGCATGGATGGGTGGATCTACATGTGTGTATACACACACACACACACTTTTCCCCACCTGTCCCTTTTCATCCTGTCCAACAATTGCCATCCAGACCAGGGGCCTGACAAGTACATTCTTAGTGTTGGGGACTAGTTAGTGTATCTGTCATTATGACCACGTCCAGCTCAATTAGGAGGAATTTGAGGCTTCTATCAACTGCTACCAGCCTTCAGTATTTGATGTGGCCAGCAGTATTTATCAGTCCCTACCTCAGCACAGATTTCCTATAACAGCTGACAGATTCTTTCACTAGTTGTCACTCACAAATTGGCTGAACCTGCCCCAGGCCTGCTTCATTACCTGTATTTTCAAAGAATAACATCTCACACAAAATGCAAGCAAAGCCATCTCACTCTGCAGAAGGTATCAGCTTTCAGCAGCCATTTGTTATGTACACAGGCAAATGCCCTTCCATGGTCTCCCACATCACCTTTCACTGAAGATTCTCAGAGCCCCCCAAACCTGCTCAGGCTGAATTCCTCCAAAATCCACTGTGGTTAGACATTCTGGGACTCTTTTGTGTGAGTGACAAGTGCCATCATTTCTCTGCTGCTTTGCTCTCCTCCCAGCTTCCTGCCTCTAGGCTTATACTGAGCTGTCTGTAGCAGTCACAGTACCACCTGAGCCTCACATTTGAAAATGCAAGAAGGGGCACTCTCAAGGTCTATTTGGGATTTTCTTTCCATTGAACTTGACATCTTTGACCAGCAATAACAAATATCTCCAAGTGGATTGTGAGTAAAGAAATGATACACACCAGCAACAATTTTGTTAAACGTGGAACTTTGCCAGACTCAGGAAGATCTGCAGCACTTGGCAGCAGACTGAAATATATAACTGCAACCAGGGAAATATTGTGAGTTTACTATCCTCAAAAAGTTTACTGTCCTGGAAAATTGTTATTGTACACAACACATGCCAAGTTAATATTGTAATGGATTTTATGGCTTGGAACAGCAGTCAGCTAGTGCTTGTAGCTAGAGGGCTATATCCTCAGATGGTGTAAAATAAGTGAATGTGGAGGAAATCACAGATTTATCAGGAACAGACTTTTAAATGTGGTACAGCTGGCCTGAGAATAAACCTCGGTTGCAAGCCTTCTCTTACAGAAATTTATTCCTTGATTTCGTGCGATTGGGAACATAAGAAATGTACAACTTCTAATAAATTTAGAGGAAGAGAGATGTGTAAAGTCTTGAAGACAGATGTATTAAATCTAATAAAGCAGTCTAAGAATTTTTTCTAATAATAGAAGACAATTATTCCTTGCTGATACACATGGCACTATTGTGCCTATGGTTATGATCACCTGAACCCACAGAAAAACCTTTGTTGCTCCTACCTGCTTCTTGCAGAGGTGTTGGAGAAGGTAAGAACACAGCTGAAGTGGAGAGAGAAGAGCAGACACCAAGTTGTTGCAGAATGTCTTCACCCTGTATTACTTTGCAGTTCTGTAGTTTTCCACTGTTACCTTTCACCAAAGCTGCTCCATTATTTTTAACCTTTCTCCTGCTGTTGTTTTCATGCTGTTATTCACATGGTGCTGCACCTGCAAACCTTGACATTGTTCTTATCTCTGATTTCTCATGGGAAGAAACTGTCACCAGAGTAAGAATGACTCCTTCCTTCCCCTTGCTCTTCCCCACCCTTTCTTTTATAGCTTGAAGTTTACATTAAAGGAAAAGCATAAATTAGTCAATAACATAGTGGCTAACAGAGACTTGAACCTTCAATTGGACTTATAATATATTACCAAACTCACCATGAAACACTTGGGCTCATTCAGAGCAAACTGTTTTAAGCAGGAATATCTAGAAGGGAATTTGAATAGGTCAAAATGAAAGGCATATGGTCACTATGGAAAAACATGGAGGAAAATTGTCATCATTAGCATCACCTGGAGAGGATCACCAGAAGATACCTTCATTGGAGATTCTGCTGCACCTCTTTTTGGCCATCCACTGGTGAAAGCTTTTGCTTTCCCTGTTCTCTTTCTATCTCTCCTTTGTATTTTCCCCAACAGTAACTTTAGAAGGGGTGTGTGCCATCAGATACAGACTCCATGAATAAAACTTAAAACATTTAAGTCTGTCTCAGCATCCTTTGTGTGACCCTTTGTATCTCAACATCACATGACCAACCTTATCTTAGGGCTGAAGAAGCTTCCTTTTGTGCCAGGCTTGACACTGACTTAGCACGTAACTTTTTGCAAGTTATTCCAGCCTAGCTGCTGTCCCCCACAGCAGTGATGTGGCTGTAGCAACTAAGCCAGGAGTTCTGTCCCATCTCATCAATGGAGAGACTCACAGCCTGAGTGGGCTTCAGTCTCCCTCTACAAACATGTTTCTATATGTACAAACTTTCCCCTGGATTCTTCTCTATCTTTATCTAATACAGAAGCAATCTGAAAATTGATTTCTCAGTTAAAGCTTAAAATAGCTGTGTGTAGGAGTCCATGCTTTATTTCTCCCATGTCTCAGTTCCTCAGCTGTAAAGCACCCTGTGGTGTGGACTCCATATCCCACAACACAAAAGCCTTTTTCAGAGGCTTATGTGCAATTATGGCACAAATTGCATCAATGAAGTCAGTGATGGAATGTCTGGACACTGCAGCTATGTCTACACTTGTAAGTTAAAGAGTTGCACAGAAGGCTCAGCAGTGGAAATTAATTGTCTGTGCCGTAAATTTGCACTATTAAATTATTCCAGTGCAGTTTGGGCCATGTCAGATGGCTTTGGCCCGCTTCAAAAGACTCTCTGGAAGAGCTTAAGAGCTAGAATGAGCCAGGGACAGTCACAACAGGCAGTTCATATGCAACCTCTATTTGGGAGGATCAGAGAGTATAATACATTTTGGGACAGTGCTGTAACAGTGAGTCCCACTGCTACTGGGTGAAAACAACCCTGGAGAACTAAGTGACAATATGTAGTCCAATTAATTACACTTATGCAACACATTTAATCTCCAAAGATGCCATTCTCCGTTCCAAAGGGTAAAACCACTTTCAGAAAGATCATTAATGTGTAAAAAAATCTGTCCAGTATTATTACTTTGAGATGTCAAAGCTTTCCTGCTTACAGTTTCAAAATCAATATTTAGTCTCTTTAGCAGATGTGGTTTAAGCTCTCATTGTTGTCAAGCACCTGCAGTCCTTGCATACTGCACTCTGAAAGAGATCAACACTTCTGAAAAACAGGACATTTTAGTCAGCTCCTGGATAATAGAGCTGAAGCAGAACAGACAAATTCCCTTCAATTTTCTAAGCATGGTAATGAAGGAAACCCTTCTTCTAAGCAATGACCTAATTTGAAGGCAAATTTTACTGCTGTGCATTCAGAACAGATGCTCATGCACTAAAGTTGCTTAGATTTTTGCATGGAAACACAAAAATGTAACATTGCATTCTCATTATTGAAGGAAAAATGAAGTTGTGAAAAGAAACAAAAACATTATAAAATCAATTCTTCCTGCCAGCTTTGGAATAATCTGAAATAGCTAAAAGTGATATGCTTGTATGACTTTTCAGTGTCATGCAAAACTGATTAAATGAGTTCATCAAATAGAAAGAAAGTATCATAAAATGGTTTAGGTTGGAAAAGATCTCTAAGATCATGGAGTCCAACCCTTAACCCAGCACTGTCGGGTCCACCACTAAACCATGTCTATAAGCACCTACCTGCACACCCTTTAAACACCTTCAGGGATAGTAACTACACCACTTTCCTTGGACAGCCTATTCCAGTGCTTGACAGTCGTTGCAGGAAAGAAATTTTTCTGAATGTCCAATCTAAACCTCCTCTAGCACAACTTGAAACCATTTTCTCTTGTCTATTTTTTGTTGCTTGGGATAAGAGACCTCCTCCCGACTCGATACCTCTTCCTTTCAAGTGTTTGTAGGGAGCAAGAGCAAATCATCACAGACCCAAGAGAAATTTTCCTATATAAGCTTGAAAACTTCAAAATTAACCTGACTGCAAAGAAATTAAAGGAATCAAGCAGAAAGTTTAGCCCTCAGAGGAATGAGGGCTTTCATGATGCCAGAAAAGGTTCAGACAACAAACACTGAATGGAAAATTAGTGCAGAAAAGGTTCAAAGGCTGTTCAGCAGTGTGCATTGGGGGGCAGCTGAAAACATCCAAAACCACAAGTAACCATGTGGGTGAGCTATGTGCTATGGACTTGCACGTGAATTGAGCTTCCTATTTTTTCTATATTTACTTGCTCAGACTCTGTAGAGCATCATAACCATTTATAGTTTCCAACAACAATTACCTTTAGTTGTGTTTACAATAATGGAGAATATGCGTGTCATACTCAGCTTTCAATTCTGTAGCTAAGCACTAGAATTCATGTAATCTGTGAATGGACCAGCAAAGGAAATACACAAATACATACCTATATAATATAAACAACACCATTTTTTCTACTGTCTCTGCTTTAATGCCCTCCTTCTTGCATTCCTATTGACACAGAGTAGTACCTTTTCCTTCGAGCAGCCTCCCTGATTTTAAGCTGCTGTGAGGGAGAGTCAAACTTTATTCAGCATATGTAAGAGATCCTTGTGGGCACAATGAGAAAACAGGGTTTTCACAAGACATGTAAAGGAGGAAGATATTTAATGCAAAACACTTGGTCAGTTCTCATCTGAAACATGAAGAGCATTTTAATAAATGTTTAGCAACAGCCTTTGTCCTTCTCTTGTGTCTATTAAAATGAGAACCCAGGCTCAACAAATATATTCCAAGGAATATTAGAAGATAAAGAACACTGGTTTTTTGGGTTTAAGATTTTTTTGGGGGGAAGGGGATTCTCGGGTTACTTGTAGGGGTTTTTCAAAGTTAATCTCAATAATGATTTTAACAGAATATATAAAATAATTTTCAATGTTTACTCTTTGTGGACTAAAGATTTAATTCTGTACAAGTTTCTATTGCAGCTGCTATTAAAAAAATCTCTGATTAGATACATTTTTAACTACATTTCTTGCCTTCCCACTTTAGAACAAAATTTCAATACTAAACTGAATTTCATCTGTGATAATATTAGAACTATAACTTGCTATAAGGGACATTAAACAGTAGTAGATTTGTAAGTGAGCCATATTTTGCTAGTTACTGTTCCACCTAAATCCTAATGACATCCTAAAATTTATATTAATTCTCTTTTATATTGGGCATCCTTGGTTTATAGGTTTGATCTTCTTGATCTTGCAGTACCCTGCAAGACTAACTCCATTTAGCTAAATGTTATAATAGTGTGTTATGAGGCCCTGTGCAAATCCATGCCTTTTTGGAACATCTTGCAATGACAATTGTCTTCCTTTGTTGTTCACTGACACTTTAGAGTTATGAAGTTCCACAGTGGCACATTTAACCATTGGGTTTTCTTCCATTTTACTTCACAGAGTTGAGCCTTATTAGAGAAGGATTGAGGCCAAAGAATTGAATGCACTGTACCAACACACTGACAGGAAAAGTCATCCATCAGTACAAGGTCTTTTCCTTTATTTGATTTAATGAAACATGTACTGCTGTCAATTCTGCAGCCTTTCTGTGAGCAGGATCCTCCTGATCAACAGATGTGGATATTGAATGATTGCAAGATTATGCCAGCCAAATGAAAAATGCACTTGGTCCCTGAACTGTGTATTTATTCTACAATGGAAAAGTTATTTTTTCTCTGCAGCTAACAGCCATTCACCAGGCCCAGTTTCCCTTTAAGTATACATTTCTACATTTTCCAGGATCTTAGAGATTTTTTTTTCTTTTTTTGCTTGTTTTCTCTTTTAAAAAATCTTTACTAGTCTTCCCAGTGTTCATAACTTGGTAACATTTATAGATCAAAAGTTTACTAAGCACCTGTTTGAAGCACGGCTGGGCAGGACACATCACTGAACTTCATGGGAGCAGCAGGAGCAATTTGCTCCACTCTTTGTAACAAGTCAGACCCTTTGCTTGAACCCTTAGTTCAAGTCATCTCTACTTACTCCCATGAATTTACACAAAAATTCTGCAGAAAGGAAAGACCTAAGGATTCAGATTTGTTATTCTACCAAAAGCACTTCTGTTAGATGGTTTAGCCCCAGAGAAAATTTCAACTAAAGAGGAGTTTCTTGTAGTACAGCTGGATAAACTAAGTGCCACTATTTTTCAGTCTGTTAAATTTCATCTAAAAACTTCAGTTATACTGAAAAGGCATAGAATTGATTGCCTTCTCTAATACAATACCTGAATTTAATGAAATGAAGAAGTCAGGATATTTTTGTGTTCAGCTCAGTTTTCATTTTCTAGATTGTCACTTCCACAGCCCTGAAATAGCCTTAAGAGAGATACAGAGACAAAGATAGAGGAACCAGAGGCAGTTTCTCCACACTAACCTTCCAAAAGACTGAATTGGTAGAGATGGGAAAAGTAGGAAGAGAGAGGGAACAGCTCCTGCTGTTTTAGGGCTAGTTGAGCAAACAGGGACTCTTGGCTACTACAGCTGGCTATGAGGAGCGATTACTGAGCCAGGTGATGATAATTTCTAGGGAAGAGCACTGGCTTCATTCAGTCACCCTGTGAAACAGCTAACATCTGGCAGACACTTGTACCCTAACAGCAGGGGGGCTTCCCTCCCTCTTTCCACTGCTCTCACAGAAAAGTCAGTCAGAGTTGGCTGAATTATGCTCTGGAGCATGTCTCCACCCCTAGGGTGCCGTGCTGAATGCAGCAGGATGAGCTGAAGGAATTCAGGAACTGGCTCATCTGTGTGTGGGAGGGAAAGTGTCACCACCACCCCTGGGTTTGGGAAACAACCAGGACTTCTGCAGTGGTGACGATGGTTTCACTCTGTCCTATGGGGTGCAAGGAAGATGGCTTCAATACTTCTTTTGTCGTGAGCATCCTCCCACCTCAGAGAGAAAGCAGTGTGGTAGGAATCTTCCTATTTCCATTTCCTGTGTCAATGTTCAAATGAAAGGTCAAGGAGCACTACTTAAAAAACAAATCATGCTTATCTTGTATTCTTATTGTGCCAGGAAAGTGGACACAGTCTGTCTCTAAGGCAATCTGATTTATTCAGTCCCCAGACCTCTGTTTACATAAGGAACCAATGTTGTTCAGTCCCATTGACATTCATTCAGTGTCTCACCAATAAGTGGTGCTCATGTGAAGCCAAGCAACACCACGTTAATATTTATGTTGACAGATACATTCCATCCATAAGGTTTGCTTTTTGGTTTTTGTTTGTTTTTGTTTTCTTTTCTGATAAAATTTATTCTATCCACTTGGGATTGGTGTACAGCCCCATGGGAATTTTTTCCAGGTATGAGGCAGATCTTTGGTTATACAAGGAAAGACCTATCAGGTGCAAAACACTGGTGCTATTCCCAGCACTGGGAATACTGTCCTTTGGGTTATGCTCCAGTACCCACCCATAAGCAGATGCTGAAACACTCTTATTTTCATTACTTCACATATACCTCAGTTTGCTTGTAAATCAGACCTCAATGAAAAGAGATGTAATGTCAACAGGCAGTTTGGCAACCATTAAGAACACCCAGGAGGAACAAAACTTGTTGTTGAAGCTTAATAGACCCCACAAATCTGCAACAGCATGAACTAAACCTCTTTTCTGTATTTCATTTTACTCTCTTCTGCTATCAAACACAGATCCTTCAGTAATTACTGTTACATCATCCAAGCAAGCCTCCTGTAAATCCTGCTCTATTAAGGTTACCTGGTTGTATCTGCTCTTGGAATGAATACCTTGTATTTAACAAAAAGGTTGTTCATGTTTGGCCAAACCAGGCTTCCTGGGAGGACAGTGAAAGATATATCAAGTGCTGGTTAATCTGCCACTATAGTCATATGCATTCTTACTTTTTAAAGAAAATATAAATATTTAAAAAATAGTTTGATTTATGTGTTCATCCAAGCTAGCCATAATAATCTAGGAGACAAATAGGGTTTCCACACTTGGATGCTCTAGACTAAAAACCACAGACCTCACACCAAAGCGTTAGACAAGAGCTTCATAAATAACAGGAAAATGAGACTTTTTTAAAAATTGTGTTCTAATCAGCTTTTAACCAAGACTGATCCTTTCCAACACAATATGCAGGCCACGTGGAATAAAATTTCAGATCAACAATTCATTCTGGTACAGAACCAGAATTCTGAAGGAATAGTCTAAAAACAACTAGAATATAGAATTTGAGATCAAAAATGATTAAGTGCTTTGGTTTCACCCTATTTTGCTGTTCTTGACTCCAGTATCTGTTTGGGGCATTGCAGTAAGAGCCTGTCCCAACAGGGATGTTACCTACAGCTGCAGAGTGGTGTTGAAGAACCTGTATGTCTGTGCTACACCTTTTCTTCTTTTGGCTCCTCCCCTGCCCTGAACATCTCTACCCAGGTCCCATCCATCTCCTCAGGTAATGCCCCGTGGCTACAGTCCCACAGAATGTCCTCCACAAAAGCAATTCAGGTGCAGCAGCTGAGCCAGCACACACCCAGAGGCAAGGAGCTGACAAGCCCTCAAAATTTCCACATATGGAAGGCCATGAGGTAGAAGAAGACTGAGGGTGTATAAGATGTCCATAAGATTTACAGCTGTACCTTCATATAATCTGTTACATTTAAGGTCCCTGTAATGGGTTTGGGAGGGATATTTACAAAAGTATTTTCCCTACCACCATCATTTAGCGAGCAAAGTATTAAACACTTTCCTACAGCATACAAATCACTGTGTGCATGGGGAATTTCAGTATTTGGCATCTGTTAGGAGCATGTAACATACATTGAATAAGGAACCTGATTCCTGGATAGCTCATTTACTTAGTAAGTACAGGCAAAGTCTTTACTCATTTCCTTCTGCCACAGCACTGAAATGGCAACCTTACTACTCAGCCACCCAAACAAAGCTTTTAACCCTTAGCCCTGAGGCCAGCCTGTAGGCATTGAATTTGCTGCTCAGCTGGCTCTGTAATAGTTCAGGCTCATTGTGGAGTGTACTGTGCCTGTTTGTGCCAGATTATTTCTGAGCACCACGCTTATGTTCAGAGAACAAACTCACTAATAATGTCATATTATTCAGAAGTCACCCAGGTGCATCATGTCATTCACTGTGTGTTTTGGCAACAGAAAAATAGCCTGTGTGAAGATGCATTCATTCTTGAAATGGAGAAGAACGTATCATTCTAGCACACCTCATTCCAGAGATGAAGAAGTAACCACTGAAGCTTGATTATTTAAACAGAAATGTATGAAATTGAAGAAACATAGAATCGTAGAATGGTTGGCTTGGAAGAGATCTTAAAAATCATCCAGTTCCAAACCCCCTGCCATGGGCAGGGACACCTTCCACTAGAACAGGGTGCTCAAAGCCCCATCCGGCCCAGCCTTGAACATTTTCAGGGACAGGGCATCCACAGCTTCTCTGAGCAACTTGTTCCTGTGCCTCATCACTCTCACAGTAAATAATTTCTTTCTAGTATCCAATCCAAACCTACTCTCTTTCAGTTTATGTGTGTGTGTGTGTGTGTGTGTGTACAAGTGTATATATGCACACTACATGTAAATAGTCCTGCTTTGGAAGGAATCCCATTCATCTGAATTGCTGCACTTACCCATTAGCCACCCCAGCCCACAGCTGAGCAATATGCCCTGGAAAAGCAATTATTCAGTCTTTACAGGTTGTGTGCACTCCTTTTAAAAGGAATAGGTTTTAAAATTAGGGCAAAATGTTCCCCAGAACCGACTTGGATCCAGCAACACAGTTATATGCATATTCAACTTCAAAATTGCACACTGTAGTGCAGCTATTATTAACTGTACCTCTGCAGAGCTACCAGCAAGCCACCAATGTGTTTCTCTCTGGGTAATTTAGCTACGTAAGACACATCCATACTCTGTTAAACAAATCAAGAAAGTATACTGAGAAATCTCATATGGATAAACAGATGCCAGAGGCTGAACTGCAGCAACTTTACTGTGGAGGAACTTGGAGGCGATCTCTGTTAGGCAGTCACTTATATCTCCTGAGCATGTTGGAAATATAAAACAAAATGAGCTATTTATTTCAGGGAAGTAAAGTAACTCTGTTTCTCAGCAGTAAGCCACGGAGCCGCACTTACTCATTTTCTTGCAGACGTATGTACACGCTATTAAGCTGCAAATCTTTGAGAGTTAGAAGAATATAAAACTATCTCCACAGAATAAAAGCATTAAAATATACGTTAAAAAAGAAATCTCCAAGATGTGCCATCAGTAATAGATAATAAATAAAGCAGCATTTTGGAATTAACATGAATTAATAATAATAATAATAGTAATAAAAATCTTAAACAACACCACTATAAATAAAACAAAGGCAAAATTTTGACCAAGAAAACAATCACCGGGTAAGAAGGAAATTAGTGTGCTTCTGTAGTAATTATTACTGTAGATGGAAAAGCTTCATATTACTGGCTTTAGAAGAAAAAAGTGTTGTCTGGCTTTTCTCATTCCAAGACTGACACTCCCGTGGCAAACACTCTGATGAGATTTCCTGTGGAGGTGGGTGGAGAGGGAGTAAGGTAAACAATCAAAGGATGAAGTGTTATCCCACAGCACACAGCTGGACATGGCGAAAGCTGACAAGCATTGGATCATATAAATTGTATCCCAGAGATCTGCAGGAAGCCGCAAGGGACAACAGAAAGCCTTGGAAGGAGTCGTTTTTACATAATGCTTTGCATGGAGGAGGAAGAATTAAGTAATGGAGCCAAGTATAATTAATTGGGATCATGGTAAAAGTTCTAGTAGAGGGCTGAAAAAGCAGTTACACATGGAGAGGGAGGAACAAATGCCATGGTAAAGAGGTTACCTCAAACTTGGTTGTGATTCTTAGCCCTTAAGCTGAGTGAGGCATTCATGCCTTGAGTTTCTTGAGCAACAATGGCCTGAAGTAGAGACTGCGTAGTTACAAATAAAAAACTGCCTTTACCCTCATGGCTGTCTCTGCTGAAGTTGTGCATTTCAGTTCTCTGGTCAGCAAAACACAGATGGGCACTAAGGCAGGGGCACAGAAGCAACACATCCGTGATGGTGACAATGACAAGCAGTTGCAACATCAAACCTCAGATGTTGCTCTGTCTGGAAAGTTCATAATCTAGGACGAGATTTGCAGAAGATCCTGAGTAGACCACCATGGTGTGGTGGACTAGGCTGGAGGAAGAGACAGACTCCCCTCTTTTGGCAAGCCCATGCATGTTGTCAAGACGTCAGATATCAGCCTGGAGAAGAGAAGGCTCCAGGAAGACCTTCTAGCAGCCTTCCAGAACCTAAAGAGGCTACAAATAAGTTAGAGATGCACTTTTTTACAAGGACATGAAGTGATAGAACAAAGGATAATGGTTTCACACAGAAAGAGGGTAGCTTTTTATTAGATTAGGAATAAATTCTTAACTGTGAAGATGCTAAGACACTGGAACAGGTGCCTAGAGAAGTTGTGGATGCCCCATCTCTAGAAGTGCTTAAGGCCAGTCTGGACAGGGCCTGGAGCAATATGGTCTTTTGGAAGGTATCCCTGCCAATGGCAGGAGTTGGAACTAAATGGTCTATGAGGTCCCTTCCTAAACAAACCATTCTGTGATTGTGTATTTTGGGTTCTAAGACACGTGAGGTGAAGAACAGGGTTTTGACAGAAGAGGACAGGTTTTGGCAAGCTGGAAAAGAGAACAGAATTAAAAATGTCCTCAAGGACATCATCAGGGTCTGCAATGATGTTGAGAGGCAGCCAAGCCCTCACTGAGATGAGATGTAGATGCCTGGGGAATAATGCACTGTTGATAGCACCAATATTCCTAGAGTCCAATATGGAACTGTCTTTTGGGATTTACATGGGAAAGGCGTGCTCAACATTTGGCATAAATTGAGCCCTCAGGAATTATTGCTCTGGCCTCCGCATGTCCTCTGGCTGCCCCCAGCATGACGCACAGCAAATCTGACAGAGCAACAGAGACAAATGTTGATGACTGTGAGGATAAATACCCTGTGCCACGTGTGGACACTGCAAGACTTCCCAGACAATGCAACCCAGCCCAGACTCAGCTAATTTAAGAATTTATTCATCATTCATTGCTCTGCCTGAAGTAATTCTGTGAGCTAAAAAGGGACATCATTTTAAAACACAGCAATTACATTTGTTTGGGAGAGGTTTTTTACTTTTCCATTTCTTCCTTATTTTTACCTAAATGTACGTCTAGTTTTGTCTGAGCATAGTCCAAATCTCTTCTAATGAAACTTGCTTAGTGCAGGTTACAAGCCACATTTCAGTACTCTCTCTAATCAGAATTCAAGCTAAGTGCATGCTGAAGGGCAGCCAGTATAGAAATGGTCTTAATATTTTCATTTTAAATTGAATTAAAGGTGCACAGACCTTACTTTATCAGAACAGCTGCTATTTTCTCCTGAGAAAACCTATACACATTATTTTTGTAAGGTTAGAGATCTTTTTTGCTCAGCTCTAGAAAGGTAAGTGAAAACATTTGGACTGAAACAAAAGCAAACATCTACAGGATCTTGAAAAACTCTGGTGTTTATGCCTCTGGGCTCCCATCTTCTAACACGTACATGTGCCTTGTCAATCATAGTGGATTGGATGCCAAATTTTACAGGGCAAGGCTTGTACAAGAAAATATTTTGTACAAGAAAATTTTTGGTTTAAATATCTAAAATTTTCACAAAGGGCAGAACAAGCAATAAGCCCTCCTAAATGATCTGCTTAACTGATACTCTGCCTGCTGCACTTAAAATCCAGCTGTTTTATTCTAATTGTCCTCAGAATACCAAAAAGCACTCACCAGCCATTTATTCTGCTCAGGCCAGCAGCAGTGTAATCTCAGCTCCCTTCAAATATCATTTTTCATCTTGTTTATAAAGTCTGCCAAGCTCCTGAAGAATTAAGGTCTTACTCAGCTTCGCCCTGATTATAAACAGATAGGGAAGGACATGGGCAGCAAGGAGTCCATATCTGTTTGCATCAAAAGTTTTTGTGTGGGCACAGAATATCAAGAGGCTCCTTCACTCATTCATCTAATCACTTGGGTCTGAAATATGAACTCTGTCCATGCTGCAAGGACAGAGAAGGAGAATTTTTTAGCAGTGACCATCTCTACTGACTTGCTTCCACTAGTGTGACATTGGAATAAATTTCTTTGGTGAGTGAATTCAATGAATCTAAGTAACTAGCAGGGATGCTAAAAATACTTTGGGATATATATTTCATACACACTCACACACACACATATATATATATATGTGTCTATGTGTGAGTGTATATGTACATACATATAAATCAGAATTTCATTTGGATTTTGAACTTTTGAGGAAAAATTGTTAAGCAACCATCAACTGCCTGGAGCCACACAAGAGTGAGTTACAGTAATAATTGATTGTTCTCCATTATGTTAAAACTCCTCTTAAACTTACCAGATACCACCTCAGATCATTAAGGGACTTCTTATCTGTGAAATCTCTCTTCACACACAACAGCCTGACAGAAACAGAGCAATAATTGTGTTGGTTCTTCCAACTCCTTCTGTCATTTTAGACTGTGTTTATCAAAAGGGAACAGTGTTTCTGCCAAAGGTAATATTAACATAAGTTAACATGAGTTCCTGCAATTAAATCTCCCTGAGAAACAGGGTTTTCTTCAGTGGTTTAAATCCAAAACACAGACATCTGAAAGCAAATCTGACTGCAAAGAAGGGTGACAAACCATTTGGTTTCCATTCTCTGAAGGGGGAAAACAGTATTAAATAATCATGAAATTGGTCCAGCCCAAGAGAATGGAAACAGAAAAAAACCATATATACTTACTCAGTGATGGTACACTGAAGGGAGGGAGGGGTTTCTCTTTGGTGGGGGCAAGGGCAGGCTGCTCATGGATCTGCACGTGAGGCTAAGGCTCACCAACAGAGAGCCAAGCTACACCAGCTTCCCAGAGCACGTATTTTTCGTTTGGGAAGAAGACAATTGAGATCCCATCTCCCAGCCAAGACAGTTGTTTTCACTTGTATTAAAATCAAATTAGAAAATAAAGCCCCATCCAAAACCACAAAACTCTCCTGGTTTCATGTTGCAACTGGATGAAGACTCCACTCAGCTTTACGTGGTTTCCACACAAAAATATAAATTATACACAGGTTTGGCAATAGGAAGAGCATATTCCCCATTCAGGGTTAAAAGTGAATGAAAGCTGCATGTTTATGGGCTTCTTCATAAAGCTTTTCCACAGCTGTATCTGTTTTAGAAATAGAAAATAGAACCTGTTAAATTAGTTGTACAGTAATATCCATTACAAAAGCAGTTCTTCTGTATTTTTCCACCAATTCATCTTTCTTTCTTTTTTTCTTTTTTTTTAATAAAAATTGACTCTTTGTTTGGAAGGTTTTTGTCAATATCTTGTTTGAGCACTTGTACAATAAAATCCCAGACTCTTTCCAAATGGCCAATGTGATTATTCATTATTTTTTGCATGTCAGTAACTACAAAATCATAGAGTATTGTCTCCACTCAGTGAGAAGCAACGGAAGTACCAGAAGCTAAAGGACACTAAGGTATGAACACTTTTCTGGGGTTACTTTCTGGATTAATTATTCATGCAAAAATTCACAAAACTTTCAGGACTTTTAAATCTTTTCAACTACACAAAGCAGTTTTTCCAGCATTCACAAATACAAATGATTTTTTAAAGCCAATCTTGGAAGATTATTTGGAAGATACTAAGCTATTTTTTCTACTATGAAATTAATCCTACACACAATTGTGTTTATTCCTTAAGCCTTAAAAATATAACATAGTATCCTCTGACAGTTAAAGTATTATAAAAGTTCTTTTAAAGTTTTTATTATACTCCTTCAGACTGTAATTGTAAATAGAGAAAATAGAGGGAACAGAGGGATAGTGCTTTTCAGCCAAAAATAGCAGGAATAAGGGAACAGTAAGATATTCAGCAGGTTGACCTAGAAATCAAGATACTACACTGCATTCAAGTTGAATAATATGACCACCTGCTGCACAGAGCTGAGGTTTGAGGTGAGGACCTGGGCATTGCATCAGCCTTGAGCTCACCCATTTCTCTCCCTGAGTGACAAGCAAGGTGGAGGGAACAGCTCCTGCCCAAAGGGCACCAGCCAAGAGGCCACATGTGTGCCCCTAGATCTCACAGCAGCTGCCAGAGCAAGGATCTTCCTGCTCGGTTCAGGTGAGACACCAGACCCTGAGATGCCTTGATTGCAGGCCATCTGAGAAATGTATCAGTGTCAGGGAGAGAAACCAGTGCTTACTGAGAATGTGTAGAGCCCCGAGTGGGAGAGCACCTGGCATAACCCAGCCCTACAGCCAGCATTCTTCTGGCTTTGCAAGGAGTAGGTGAAAGATAGCCTCCAGGTGGAAAGATCAAAGGACTTGCCCAAAAGAAGGCACAGAGGAAGGACATTCCAAGTGACCCAAAATGCCTCACTCACTCACAAGCAATGAGACAGGGAAGGGATTAAGCCTAAAAAAAAGGCAGAAGAAATAGGTGCTTTGATAGGTTCTTTCTGTTTACTGTAATAACAATGCTTGCTGAGCCGTGATTCAATTTGCCCTCCATATAGCCACAGCTATTTAACAGCCCAGGTTGTTGCACTGCAAATGCAGCAGATGCAGGGTAGTGGAGTGTTCACAGGCCTCTATGCACAGGGCTGATTAAATGCTCAAGAAATTAATAATGACTGAGGCAACTACCATAATCTTCCAGGGCAGCAGCAGCTGTGGAAATGACATTTATGTAACATGCTCCCCACACAACTATTTGATGGGAAAGTTAAAACATTCCCATATGTATGTTTCCCCCCCAGAAGAGCCTCTCCAAGATCTAAGGTCCTACACAAGAGTTTGATAACCTCAAAGGTCAGCACAACAGGTCTGGAAATAAACAGAGAGCGGAACTTCTCTCTGGGTCATACTCTATCCACAGTGCTGTCTCTTGAGTCTGCTACAAGAGAAAAACTCCACCAGAGAGAGATCAGTGCTCAGGAGCAGCAAGGAAAGGTGGCTCCTGGCAGGAACAGCTCCCATCAGTAAAGCATTGTGCATGCCCCCGTGGTGAGATGAAGTGTCACCAAGCCAGCAGAGCAGCGATGGCCATAAGTGAGGCAAGAACCAAATCAGAGAAAAGGGTTTGGTGAGAGACCACTAGCTCAAGCCAGAGGTGGGTGAAAAAGGACATGCACCAGTGGGGAGTGCTCACACAGGTGTTGTGGAGTGCACATAGAGGGCACAGCAGAGCAGTTGTTCATAATGGGCTATGACTAATTATTTTCATTCACCAGCACATTTGGAATCATATTTTTTAAACAGTAACTTCATGAAGGTAATGATACCCCAGGGTATTTACCACACCACTTATCTGTTATTAGAGCACACTACTAATGTGTCTGTGGGAAGCTGAATATTAGCTGAGGGGCTGGAATAAAAGGGCATTCAAATGCCAAGAAAAATTAGTTACATAAAAGCACAAAACAGTGATGAATCAATCAAACACCAGCACACTAACAGAGACAAGACAGGCAGGTCAGCTGCAGCAGGCACCCACCCCTCAAATACTGTCTGAATCTAGGGATCAGAATTAAACTCTCTCTCCCTAGGGCCCTCTCTGTCTCCCTCTCTCCTCTCCTCCCACCCACACGATGCAGTGGCACGGCCAGACATGCTGTGCTGCCATGGCTTCAGAGTTTACAGTCCCAGCACATTCCTGGCCTCTTGCCCTCACCTTTCCCTCCCACTACATCTGGTGCCAGTTACCATCCTGCTATAACCCCTAGCACAAACTGTGCTCCCGGTATCCAGGTTTGTATCTAAGACATTCTGCCCAGCCAGGGACACAGATCGTTTCTCCATTACTGTATTGGGCAACCCAGAATGTCAACACTTTTCTTCTTCCATGCTGACCAGCAAAAAGAAGGCATGGGATTTGGGGGGTTTTGAGTGGACCTACAAGCAGTGAGATATCTTGCACAGAAACCCAGGAGAAGAGGCAGTTTTGAGATATGGTATTCACAGGTGGTACTTGTGGCATGAAGACCGTGCAGTACAGAAGAGGATCTCCTCTATAGCCACAAATGTCCTTCACTGATCAAACCACCCACAGAAGATCCCATGTAGGAAGCACATGTCAAAGCCAGGACAGTGACAGTACTGTCAAAGCTGCTGCTGCACAAGGCTTGGTAGCCCTTGAGCTACAGCTGAACACTTTGAGACACTCTCTTGTATTCCACTCCACTCCAGCACTTCAAAAATAAATCTAGAAGCAGAACTAGCTATGAGCAGAGGGCATATAACAGCAGAAATTATCTTTTGGGATCTACCATGCTGATCCTGGGGGAGAGGAAACTGTGTCTGTGCCAGCCTGCTGGGAGGACTAATATCACCCAGAAATCAGGACAAATGTGCTGGCAGAACCCAAGCAGAACACAAACCTGCTGCAATGCACCACATGGCCAGGGCTGCTGCAGGGAGCTCAGCACTGCACACAGATTTCTATGGGCACTTGCATATCACACAACCCACAGAGGATCCTGAGAAGGCTCTATTTCACATGGTAAAAGTATCAAACATGTTTTCACTGCATGTTAAAGAGGACTTGATGTTTGATTTGAAGAATGGTACCTTCAGTGACTAAAATGTTACTATTCTTTATCCAATCACACACATATTCACAAATGCTGACAACTGGTGATTTGATTCAAAACTCAAAATGTCAAAATGAAAATATCCCCCAGATCATCAGTGACTTTGGTTTTATCTGATGAACTTCATGGGAAGTATCTTTTCTTGCATGTTAAAGCTAAGAGGGAGCATGACACTGGGAGATCTGGGACCGTGAGGACTACTCAAAAGGCCCAGATCCCCTCTTTAGAAATTATGTGAAAAATTCTGTCGTCAATCCTGAAAACAAGGCTGGTGAATTTGTCTTCTCTGTGCCAAAGGAAACTAGTTTCAAATAAACAGCTCAAAAATGTAGTCAAGTACTCTCACTTTCCTTGCCAGAGTTTCTACACCGTGCAGCAGTTACAGCTTCAGTATTTAACTCAGGTCAGGAGGTAAAATATTTCCTGGGGAGCAGAGATAGGATAAATGACTAATGTTAGGAAGAAGAGGGGTAAAGGTTGGTAGGTCTGCAGGTTTGTGCAAGGGTCTTGTTCCTCAAGTCACAGCTGTGATTAGGCAGTTTTGCCCTGCACCTTTCCTTCTCTGCTCTTCAGTGACACCAAGGGCCAGAAAAGCTGTTTCTGTGCCCTTGCAGCAATGTGACAATTGCAAGAGAAAAAGCAACCTCTTAAAGCACGACTGACAAGCCATTTCAGGTACTAATTCTGATTTTTTTTTAAAAAAAAGGTAAAGTGGTTACCATGTAACACCCCTATTTCAAAGTAGGAAAAGGAAAATACATCCATGAACATCCATGAATTATCATTTTGCTTGATGAGCAGGCAATATGTAGATGTTTGCTCAAAACAGCCCCAGGAAGTTCTGTATTCTTTTCTAAGAAAAAAATCAGTTATTGCAGTTAAAGACAACAACTTAAGACCCTCAAAAAAGACAGAGAGTATATCCCACAGGCAGAAGGAAATCCAAGCTTGCCATATAAATGATTTATTGTGAATTTTTGGCTCAGCTCTGCAATGCAGATTAGCATTCAACCGAGCAGTCGCCTTCCATATGTCTGAAATTGTGTGATGTTGGTCCTTGTCAGTACAGAGCAGTAATCACTGACTTGCAGGTTGAACAAATACTTTCCACAGTTGCAAAGAACAGATGTTGCACAATTCACTCTGGCTATGAAAGGTAGAAATAATTGTTCTTTGTGCTAATATACTTCTATGACTTCTATTGCCCCATGATCTCAACGCTCTCTCACATCCCTGCTGTCTCCTATGAAATAGGAATGATAGCCCATTAACACAAAAAACCAGGCTGTATTGGTCAAAAATGCATTAGAAGAGGACAGGCAAACACAGGAAACTTTGGCCAGTTTAATTGCTATGTCTGCTAGCCCTTGCAGCATTCAATTTTCCTCCAGAGAGCATGACTGAATTAGGCTTTTAAAGTAAAACAATAAAAAGTAATTAGACTGCTCTACAAGGTTCAGCTTAACTAGATTTTTTTTAATATTTTGGTTTCTTTATTTTCATCTTATGAAAAACACTGTAAATCACCACCTATAAGAGCCACTTTTCTAAAACCATTGAATTGCTTTAAAGAGTTTGCTTTGTTTAAAATTTAACTAAAATAAACAATCTCACACAACTATGAGTTACAAGACTCATAGAGATCACCATTTCTCTTTTTAATTTTTTTTAAATTTTGGAACATGTATTTGAAAGATAACAAAATTTACCATGAGAAAAATAACCCTTATTTTAAAAGAAATAACTTCAACCAGTTCTATTCCCTAAAAATTTATAGAAGATCACTTCAGGTTTTGCATTGCTCACATAAACCTCCTCCCATGGTGAGCAGGACCATCAAGATAGCTTGGTCTGCTTCTGTAGGTCCCTCAGAGTAAGCAAGGATGGTTTTCCTCTAACACATTGTAAATTTCTAGCTGCAATCCCCGTACTTGTCTTTTTTTAGGTTGCATGGCTCTACAGTGGGGTGAGTCCCAGGAAGCCTGCTGCTTTAAGTGTGGAAAGACAAATAAGTTTCCATGTTTAGCAGCAGTACTACTAACATGGCATGGCAGCTCAGTTATCAGTCATATCATTGTGTTAGCCACAAAACCTTAAAGTGTTTCTTGTGTGAAATCACCCCAGCATAAGAAATTTCAGCCTAAGTATCAGGAGTGTGTTAAATGCCTAAAGCCATTTCTTGACTCTTACACACTCCAGCATTACCAAGTATTTATATGCCAGCCTATAGCTATAAACACAGCTCTGACCATAACCAAAATGAGCCTTCTCCTTTTCCCCAGAATGAGACTGCACACATCTGCCACTTGTCTCCCTGAGTGACGGGACAACAGTTTGGAGGCAGTCCTGCAGGGCATGGTTCACTCTGTCCTGTCCAAAATCTTTACAGATGCTTCTGAAATTGGAGGTTTGAACTACAGGCTCAACCCTAAGTGAGGCCAGCAGAGAAGGTGCTGTTCACAAAATCACACAATATTTGAGATAGGAAGGGATCTCTTGGAGACTGTTCAGTCCAAGCCCCTGCACAAAGCAAGGATCATCAGGAGCAGGATGCTAGGGGTCAAGTACAGCTGGATTTTTAATATCTCCATGGACTTCATGCTGGTGCTTATAATGCTTTTACCCCCGTAGTTCAGTCAGTTTTCAGTCCACCTCCCTGTCTATTTAACTGCCCTATATTTCATCAGTTTGCCTGTGAGGAGGCTACAGAACAGTGTCAAAAGCCATATGGTCTCTCCTCATTGACTGAACTCATCATTTCTTTCTAGAAGGCTCTTGGTTTGGTCTGGCAAGACTCTCCTGTCTTTAGCCTATGCTGACTGCTCCCAATCACCTTCTTGAACTTAATGTGTTTGGAAATGGTTTTCAGGAGTATTGCCTTCTCAAGGTGAGGCTGAGCAGCCTGCAGTTCTCAAATCCAACTTTTTGTCATCTGAAGTGACACCGGGTGACACAAGTGACATTGGGTGAAAGAAATGTAAAAACTTAACTGAGAGAGCATGATCACCCAAGGTAACCATCCAGTTTTGCTCATCACCAAGGTTTGCTGCTGACTTTTCTCATTACTGTAAAAATAAGAGCTGTCCCAGATTAGCAAGGTAAAGTATATTTCTGCTTTTTCTTTTTTCTTTTTTTTTTTTCCCTGTCCTGGACACAGTTGGGCACTGATGTCTGCTTAGGACACCTACAACTCATTTGTCTGCTGATTGTCCCTCCAAGAGACATCAAGGTACTTAAAGTTCCCGATGAAGATCAGGACCTGTGAACGTGAGACTTCTTACACCTGTCTGAGGAAGATCTCAACTAGTTTTACCTCATCATGTGGTCTGATGCAACGTGGAAATCTGCAACAACAACAACAACAACTTCTAATCCTGACCCACAAAGTCTCAGTTTATGGCTTATCACTCACGCCAGGGCAGAGCTTGATGTGTTCCCAGTGCTCTCTCTCACATAGGGCAGCTCCCTCTCCTTACCCCCTTCCTATGGAGCCTGTAGCAGCCTCTGGAGACAGCACTCCCGTTGTGTGAAATATCTCACCATGGTCCTAAAGAGGCTGTGGCCCTGCTATTGCACACACACCTCTAATTCCTTCTGTTTGCTGTGCTGCACTGTTGGAGCGCCAGCGCTTCAGGGAGGTGTCCAGTCATGATTTCCCAGAAAAGGCATGAGAACTTTCCTAGTTTTTGACCAGGTTGTTGAAGACTCCAGTGTGTTGACTCCAATCAGTTTTGTGTGGGTTCATCAGAGCCCGTTTCTCCTGTAGCAGTCAAGCTGATGAAGTTCCCCAAGTCCTGAATCTGCCCAGAAGGGCTGAGAAATGAAGAGGATTTGTTTTCCTGCCCTGTACCCTTTATTAAGCACTAGTCCAAGTTCAGAACAGATTTGAAATTTTGCCACTTCCAAGATAAAGTTTCACCTGATGCCTTTAAAGAATTGCATCTTTCTGCACACTCCAGTTTTACCAAGGTGGACATGATCCTACTGAGTAACTTCACACTTCAGACATCCAAAAATCTCCCACCATTTACAAAGCAGGTTCATTTCCCCCTGTTGCTTGTGTGACCTATCAGCATCCTCTTGTTTGGTACTATCAGCATTTCAATCCCATTTACGCAAAGGGGGGTGTTCATGCAGTCCTGATGTGATCCTTCAGAGGGACAACCTACCTCACAAGTGTTCATAGAAACAAGTAGGTGAAATTTATTTCAGAAGAGGAATGCTGAGTGGAGATCCACAGAAACTCATTGGACACCTTGGGACTAAACCAGTCATACCCTAATCTGCTCACAAAAGATAAGTAGCCATGAGGCTTGGACTTATTATCATTTATATTCTAGAAGACACGGTTGTTCAGGAATAAATATCATATATAAATAAAAGATTATGAGCTGTAGATTTTCAGTAGCAGATAAAACCATAAAACTTAGCTTATCATTAGACTCCATGCAATCCAGCAATGTTAAATATCAGACTTCAATGACCAGAGAACAAAAATTAGTGAACAAATCCCACATATTTCAATGAGATTTTCATACCTTATAGCTCCTTTGAAACAGAAAAAGTGCAAGATTTCATATGTATTTATACAATGCCACCTAGTGTCGTATTCACCAACACTCTTTAATCCAGAGATCACCTAGTATTTTTTAAAAATCAGTGTTTGCTGGCACACTGTCACCAAAATGCTTTTCAAATACTGAAAAGCAGCAGTCAGATTACATGGCCAGACTTCATTCTTTATCTTCATTTTTTCCTGTGTTGTTCTTTACAGTGCAGGCATGAATGTGACTTAATTCTTACTATTCCTAATTTACAGCTATTTTCTAAACCCTGATGTCACACACCACAAAAGAATATATATGTATAAATACAATTTTTTTAAAAAAAATTGTATAACTTTCCTGTAGCCACTGGAGAAAACCAGGCACTTTGAGGGACTATGTCATTTCACCCTAAAAGCAATATATAAGATGGGGCAGATTAATTACAGCCCCAAAATTTGTCTTTGTCTCCACTGACTGTCTCCACTATTCTGCAGTAGAGAAGCAGGCAGTGGCAGTGTCTACCTCCCACTCATAAAGACAGCAGAATTTCTGGAGAAGGGGAAAAGTGGAAGCCAGTGAATTCTGGCATCAGGGTGAAGGCTTCTGGGGCTTAGAGTTGCAAAGTGGATTCACCACCGTCAAAGATGAAGGGGTGATTATCAAAGATGAAAATGTGATTACCAGTAAAAGGCCTGGTCCTGCACACAATATTCCAGGTGGGACAACCCCCTCCCTTGCCTGGCTGGCCACGCTGTGCCTGATGCCCCCCCGGACACGCTTGGGTCTCCTGGCTGCCAGGGCACTGCTGGCTCATGTTCACCTTGCCACTGACCAGGACCCCAGGTCCCTTTTTTGGCACTGCTTTTCAGCCTCTCATTTCCCTGTAGGCACACCAAGGGCTGCCCCATCCCAGGTGTAGAACCCAGCCCTTTCCCTGTGTGCTGGTGTGAGTGACAGGGGTTTGGGTTCTGTGGCCATGGGATGCTCTCTGCAGAGCAGCATCTGCTTGGAAGATGCTTGCTAAGCGGAGAGAAGTCATTTTCATCATGACAGCTGACCTCATAAGGAGGGCTTTAAATTCAGGAAAATGAAGGGAAGAGTAACTAGCAGGTTTGTGAAGGAGAGATGGACAGAATCACAGAGCAAAGGGCATGAGGAGTGACGTCATGGAAGGGACCATAGAGTCAGCAAAAATGAGGCTTAGGTGGGATCTCCAGCACAGGAGCAAGGAAGTGCCTGGGAGGCACCATTATGGAGAAATCTTCCAAACCATCTCCAGAAACTCAGGGTTCTGGGGAACCTCTCTGAAGTACCTGTGCAGTCGTGCTGTAGTATGGAGCACACACAAAACCACAAGAAATACCGCCTGAACATCAGGAGACACTTTGTCCATGTGAGGGAGCACAGGCACAGGTTGCCTAGAGTGCTTGTGTCCTCAATCCACTGAAATATTCAAAAGCCATCTGGACAACTGGCTCAAGGTAGCCCTGTGTGAGCAGGGGGGCAGGATGAGAGAAACTCCAGATGTCTCTTCCAACCCTAACCATTCTGTGAATCTCTAAAGAGAGCCAGAGTCCCTTGATCAGACTTCCACACTGCACAATTCCAAGGTTCTGTATAGGAAAGAAGAATATTGACCCCAAAACCATATATTTTGAAAGAGGGGATAAAATCTTGATGCCAGCCAGCTCGCTGTTTAGGCCTATGCACTTAATATTTTGGAACAGACTTGAGAGGAAAGGATCATTAAAGTCAAGAGCTAAAACCATGTCTTATCTAAGCTACATAGCATTCAGGGAATTGGACTTCTCTCAGGAGATAAAGGACTTCTTACATAAGTACAATGCAGAACACCTATGCTGTCTCTTTTTAAACAAATACTGGATATAGTGCTTCATGCTCTAAAATGGGGTATCCTGAAAGAGGAATCAGCAGGCTAACAAAAAGTTGTTAGTGCTGTCTCTCAATATTCAATTGGGGCACCAAGCCAGTTTAATGCTTTTATTTCACTGTTGCCCTGTATCCCATTAAATTCAGGGTTGCCATTACTATAAAAGACCACAGGCTTCATTCTTTCTCTGCAAGGCCTCAGGACTTGCCAGGCTTTGTTCAATCGTGTCTTGGCTTGCCTGAAGTTTTGCTTTAGCTTGCTCAGCTCTAACAGCAGTTTTTCTAGAGACCATGGCCATTATTGCCTCATTTGTTTTCTTTGTCATAATAATATGGTAAAACCGTATTTTTTTATATAGACAATACTTATTCTGCACTAAATGAAACATTTATGACCCCGGGATAATGATACATTGTATGGGGAAAGCAAGGCTGATATGATAGCAGAGGCCTTGAGAACGGGGAGATGGGATGCAGTGCAAGCAGGCAGGGGGTGATAGAGACATTCATTAGCACTGGAGACTCCTCCAGGGCTACAGACAACCCACCAAGTGTGCTGTTAAGGGAGTGCACACCTGTAGCTGAGCAAAACAGCTTCAGGGGCAACAAGAAGACCAAAGAAGTTGTCTTTGCACTGGAGTCTCCTTGACAGCTGGAATTCTCACCAGCTGTCCTGGGCATTGATCTAGTGAAGCTGTTAAGCCTATGCTTAAGTTGAAAGAGCACTAATGGAACTCAAGGCTTGAAGCAAACAGGACCTAGGCTGAAGTTAGAGTAGCTGTCAGGACTGAAAGGGTTGTTTATATATAGAAAAGTATTACAGCTCTGTGAAGCTGAGCAAAGTTTTCCAGTTTCCTCATTATGAAGTAATATTACAAATACAAGAAGAATTACATTCTCAAAATGTAGATATATTTGTGAGCACAAACTTATAAATACTTTATTTACTCAGAGAATGATCTGTCTTCAATGTTACACTGTTTGCCTATATACCTACTCAAAATTTTATGGTCTTAGTATAAATGTTTATGATTTAAAAATCACATGCTTAAAACATTAGTGACAAGGGCAAGCTAGTATCTTAGAGAAACTTGGTCTCAAACCAGCTTGCTTTTCCTTTTTTTTTCCTGAGGATTTATTAATTTCTACAGTTTGGGGTTTTCTTCTTTGGAAAATGGGCTGTTCTCTCCCCCACCCTTATCAGCACAGCTGTGTACCTTCATTAATCTGAATCATGCTATTGCACCAGGCACTGCCCCACTGAAATGCTGCTAAAGTCAGTATTTATGGGTGTGAACTGGATAGAAATCAGTTGAGAATCTGACTGATTTCAGTAGCTCTGATCTACTGAAAACTGAAGGGAAATCCAGGGCTGCAGTTTTCTAAGCATTCATGTCAAGATAATCAGCATCAAGTTGTCTCCTGGGCTCAGAGAGTATTCAACTCAAAAATTCCCTATTTTTACCTACTGAGAGTTGAGTCCAGAAGCATTAATATCCTGTGATGACAAAAGAGAACACAGATCCATTAGACTGAGTCACTGTTGGTTGTCTTAGCTGTAAATTCCTAGAATCATAGAATAGTTTGGATGAGAAGGGACCTTTCAAAGGTCACCTAGTCCAGTTCTCTCTGCTGCGAGCAGGCACATCTTCAAAAAGACCAGGTTTCTCAAAACTCTACCCAGCCTGACCTTGAACACTTGCAGGGATGGGGTGTCCACAACTTCTCTGGTCAACATGTTCCAGTGTTTCATCACTCTTGTAAAAAAAAATAGTTCTTATAAGTATTCTAAGTCATCTCTCCTTCAGTTTAAAGCCATTATCCTTTTTCCTACCACAACAGGCCCTGCTAAAANATCTCTAAAGAGAGCCAGAGTCCCTTGATCAGACTTCCACACTGCACAATTCCAAGGTTCTGTATAGGAAAGAAGAATATTGACCCCAAAACCATATATTTTGAAAGAGGGGATAAAATCTTGATGCCAGCCAGCTCGCTGTTTAGGCCTATGCACTTAATATTTTGGAACAGACTTGAGAGGAAAGGATCATTAAAGTCAAGAGCTAAAACCATGTCTTATCTAAGCTACATAGCATTCAGGGAATTGGACTTCTCTCAGGAGATAAAGGACTTCTTACATAAGTACAATGCAGAACACCTATGCTGTCTCTTTTTAAACAAATACTGGATATAGTGCTTCATGCTCTAAAATGGGGTATCCTGAAAGAGGAATCAGCAGGCTAACAAAAAGTTGTTAGTGCTGTCTCTCAATATTCAATTGGGGCACCAAGCCAGTTTAATGCTTTTATTTCACTGTTGCCCTGTATCCCATTAAATTCAGGGTTGCCATTACTATAAAAGACCACAGGCTTCATTCTTTCTCTGCAAGGCCTCAGGACTTGCCAGGCTTTGTTCAATCGTGTCTTGGCTTGCCTGAAGTTTTGCTTTAGCTTGCTCAGCTCTAACAGCAGTTTTTCTAGAGACCATGGCCATTATTGCCTCATTTGTTTTCTTTGTCATAATAATATGGTAAAACCGTATTTTTTTATATAGACAATACTTATTCTGCACTAAATGAAACATTTATGACCCCGGGATAATGATACATTGTATGGGGAAAGCAAGGCTGATATGATAGCAGAGGCCTTGAGAACGGGGAGATGGGATGCAGTGCAAGCAGGCAGGGGGTGATAGAGACATTCATTAGCACTGGAGACTCCTCCAGGGCTACAGACAACCCACCAAGTGTGCTGTTAAGGGAGTGCACACCTGTAGCTGAGCAAAACAGCTTCAGGGGCAACAAGAAGACCAAAGAAGTTGTCTTTGCACTGGAGTCTCCTTGACAGCTGGAATTCTCACCAGCTGTCCTGGGCATTGATCTAGTGAAGCTGTTAAGCCTATGCTTAAGTTGAAAGAGCACTAATGGAACTCAAGGCTTGAAGCAAACAGGACCTAGGCTGAAGTTAGAGTAGCTGTCAGGACTGAAAGGGTTGTTTATATATAGAAAAGTATTACAGCTCTGTGAAGCTGAGCAAAGTTTTCCAGTTTCCTCATTATGAAGTAATATTACAAATACAAGAAGAATTACATTCTCNCCCCAAAACCATATATTTTGAAAGAGGGGATAAAATCTTGATGCCAGCCAGCTCACTGTTTAGGCCTATGCACTTAATATTTTGGAACAGACTTGGGAGGAAAGGATCATTAAAGTCAAAAGCTAAAACCATGGTTTTAGCTAAGCTACATAGCACTCAGGGAGTTGGATTTCTCTCAGGAGATAAAGGACTTATTACATAAGTACAGTGCAGAGCATCTATGCTGTCTGTTTTTAAACAAATACTGGATATAGTGCTTCATGTTCTAAAATGGGGTATCCTGAAAGAGGAATCAGCAGGCTAACAAAAGGTTGTTAGTGCTGTCTCTCAATATTCAATTGGGGCACCAAGCCAGTTTAATGCTTTTATTTCACTGTTGCCCTGTATCCCATTAAATTCAGGGTTGCCATTACTATAAAAGACCACAGGCTTCATTCTTTCTCTGCAAGGCCTCAGGACTTGCCAGGCTTTGTTCAATCGTGTCTTGGCTTGCCTGAAGTTTTGCTTTAGCTTGCTCAGCTCTAACAGCAGTTTTTCTAGAGACCATGGCCATTATTGCCTCATTTGTTTTCTTTGTCATAATAATATGGTAAAACCGTATTTTTTTATATAGACAATACTTATTCTGCACTAAATGAAACATTTATGACCCCGGGATAATGATACATTGTATGGGGAAAGCAAGGCTGATATGATAGCAGAGGCCTTGAGAACGGGGAGATGGGATGCAGTGCAAGCAGGCAGGGGGTGATAGAGACATTCATTAGCACTGGAGACTCCTCCAGGGCTACAGACAACCCACCAAGTGTGCTGTTAAGGGAGTGCACACCTGTAGCTGAGCAAAACAGCTTCAGGGGCAACAAGAAGACCAAAGAAGTTGTCTTTGCACTGGAGTCTCCTTGACAGCTGGAATTCTCACCAGCTGTCCTGGGCATTGATCTAGTAAAGCTGTTAAGCCTATGCTTAAGTTGAAAGAGCACTAATGGAACTCAAGGCTTGAAGCAAACAGGACCTAGGCTGAAGTTAGAGTAGCTGTCAGGACTGAAAGGGTTGTTTATATATAGAAAAGTATTACAGCTCTGTGAAGCTGAGCAAAGTTTTCCAGTTTCCTCATTATGAAGTAATATTACAAATACAAGAAGAATTACATTCTCAAAATGTAGATATATTTGTGAGCACAAACTTATAAATACTTTATTTACTCAGAGAATGATCTGTCTTCAATGTTACACTGTTTGCCTATATACCTACTCAAAATTTTATGGTCTTAGTATAAATGTTTATGATTTAAAAATCACATGCTTAAAACATTAGTGACAAGGGCAAGCTAGTATCTTAGAGAAACTTGGTCTCAAACCAGCTTGCTTTTCCTTTTTTTTTCCTGAGGATTTATTAATTTCTACAGTTTGGGGTTTTCTTCTTTGGAAAATGGGCTGTTCTCTCCCCCACCCTTATCAGCACAGCTGTGTACCTTCATTAATCTGAATCATGCTATTGCACCAGGCACTGCCCCACTGAAATGCTGCTAAAGTCAGTGTTTATGGGTGTGAACTGGATAGAAATCAGTTGAGAATCTGACTGATTTCAGTAGCTCTGATCTACTGAAAACTGAAGGGAAATCCAGGGCTGCAGTTTTCTAAGCATTCATGTCAAGATAATCAGCATCAAGTTGTCTCCTGGGCTCAGAGAGTATTCAACTCAAAAATTCCCTATTTTTACCTACTGAGAGTTGAGTCCAGAAGCATTAATATCCTGTGATGACAAAAGAGAACACAGATCCATTAGACTGAGTCACTGTTGGTTGTCTTAGCTGTAAATTCCTAGAATCATAGAATAGTTTGGATGAGAAGGGACCTTTCAAAGGTCACCTAGTCCAGTTCTCTCTGCTGCGAGCAGGCACATCTTCAAAAAGACCAGGTTTCTCAAAACTCTACCCAGCCTGACCTTGAACACTTGCAGGGATGGGGTGTCCACAACTTCTCTGGTCAACATGTTCCAGTGTTTCATCACTCTTGTAAAAAAAAATAGTTCTTATAAGTATTCTAAGTCATCTCTCCTTCAGTTTAAAGCCATTATCCTTTTTCCTACCACAACAGGCCCTGCTAAAAAGTTAGTCCCCATCTTTCTAATAGGTTCTCTTCAAGTACTGAAAGTCCACAGCTCTAACAGGATTGGAATGGTGGTGGGTGGGGAGGGAATTGGGCACTATGACAGCCTTTGGGGCTTTTTCCATGTAGGTATTAATTATGCAGTACTTACCTTTGAGCTCTTTCTGGTAATCCTCTGCCAATAGAAGACATTTTGTTCTTCTGCCATTCTGGATGATATAATTTCAGTGCACCAATCAGCAGTGGGCTGGCAATGATCAGAAAACCTGAGAACTCATCTCTCACAGACCAAGGGTGAATTCTGTATCGCAGACCAAGCAGAGAAAAGTAGATTAATTCTGCCTAGGCCATATTAAAAACAGGTCAACCCTCATTAACTGTGTTTGGCTTTGACCACACTGTTACTTGCACTACCATTCTTCTCCCAATCTCAAAAATATCTATCTCAACCTGCATAAAGTAAAGGACACTAAAGCATGGAAAAGTCTAACCAGAAACAAAGCAGAACAATTGTTGCCACTGGCAAAATCTCATGACCAGATCTGGGCAGGGAGCAGGGCCAGATGACCTCCAGCAGTCCCTTCAGAAGTATATCACTCTGTGATGCCCTGACAGCAGAACCTTCTTCTGTTGTACAACTGCAGATTGAAAGATCATCTCAATCCAAAACCCACATGCTTACTGTCAAAATGTTCTTTTTCTCCATTCAAAACAGACCCAGACAGGACGTGATGGACACTGAGTGAAAGAGGAAACAACAGAAAGACATTGAACAGCTTTGCCCAATGTCATAGAATAGACTGAAAGCAGAAATGGAAATAAAACACTGTGTACAAGTCCAAATAAAGGAAACGGGAGTTTTGAATCACTAAATCAAGGAAGATCGAGAAACATGACTGCTGAGGAGGGAAGGTTTCCAGAAATAGCATGCTGCATGCAACAATTATTCCCTAATGCTGCCTTCCAGACATGTGTACAAAATCCCCTCAAAATCCCCATTTCCCCTGAGGCAAGGACTGTGCCCTCGTGACTAGCTGGTGGCTTAAGACCTCAACAGGCATTGCAGAACTCACAGACAGCCCTGGCTGAGGGGAAACCCCCCCTGACCGCTCACCAAGCCGAGAGGAGAGAAAGGGGCTCACACGTTGCTAATTTGAATGAATTTGTCTGCTGTCTGCTTAAGCGTAGCCACTCTGGAGAGTTGATCTGGGGACAAGATTCACCTCAGTAAACAGAGAAGGAGCTGTGCCTGCTCCCTGTGGCTCCTCTTCCAGCAGCTGCATTTCCATACTCTCCAGGAGCCCCAGCAGCCTGCTCAAAGATGCTCATGCCCACCACAGCCCTGGGGAGCCCAGTGCCTCCCAGCACCAACCAGCAACACAGGGCAGGCTGGATTCTGAGACAACACGCACTACAAGTGCTTCAAACCTGCTGTGGCAGGCCTGCATCGCTGGCCTCTCACATCTCCATGGAGAGATGTGAAGATGTTCCCATGTGAAGATGTTTAGTGTTGCTGCTTGCCCAGGTACCTGTAATAAATATTTCACTTAACCTGTTTTGTTTTTTAAAAAAAAAGGTAATTACCCAAAAATTTTTCCATTTCCAAACTTTGTCACTTCTGTGACAAAAAAGAAATAAGGTGAGAAATCACGTATTTTTAAAAAATTGTTTTCAGCAAAAAAAATGAAAGGAGAGCTGGAGCTCTTCCTAAAGAAAGGAGATGGGAACTGTCAGGAAGGCTTGTGCAGCTTCCCATGGTCCTGTGACACAGAGGACTGCTGTCCTGGTGATCTGAGAGGATGTTCTCCTCAGCTGTCATCCATGACTCTCTCACCTGCTACAGTGCAAGAACACTTATTCCATAAACCTTTACGGAGAAAAATGTGTCAAACACTCCAAAACAAAATCAATGCATCAAAGAGCCGTGCCCTAGAAAGAAAGCACAGCTACATCAGTTCTGCAAGTGGAAGGTGTTCTGCGTTCTGACGGAGCTCAGCATTTATCAGGTGCTGCAGGGTGTAACTCGGGTTTCTCCTGGTTCACCCGTGTCCTGAGGAGGAGAGCAAGGATGCCTGGAAGAGGCTAAAACAGACAAGTCAGCTCAGCTGCTCTTCCAGCCCACACACTGCCAGCCTGGGCTGTAACCTGGCACTCAGGGTCTTCTCAGAATAGATGCTACTGACAGCAGCTGGCACGGAGTATCCCAGCTCACATTCCTATGGGAACCAAGAAATAATGTCTTTCCAATTCTTCCCAGGCCATATTGACTTTTATTCACTAATTTAAAAAAAATGTTGCGCTGCAGGGTTTGGTTTGTCTCAGTGTTAGAGCTGCTGAATATCTCTTTTTCCTCTCTCTGTCAGCAACAGGCTTGCTCACATCTGGCCTGTCTGGTCTTGCTCTCCAAAGACAGACAGCAAAGAAGTGCTCTATTTCTATTTCATTTCTGCCAGTTATTTCTTTCTTTTTTCCTTCCTCCTTTACTATAGTCAGATGAACACAATCCAGCATGTGCCCAGGTAGCCAAGAAGGCCAGTGCCATCCTGGCATGCATCAGCAATGGTGTGGCCAGCAGGACCAGGACAGTGATTGTCCCCTGTACTCAGCACTGGTGAGGCCTCGTCTCAAATCCTGTGTTCAGTTCTGGGCCCCTCACTGCAAGAAAGACATTGAGGGGCTGGAGAGTGTCCAGAGAAGGGCAACGGAGCTGGAGCACAAGTCTGATGAGGACTGGCTGAGGGAGCTGGGGGTGTTTATTCTGGAGAAAAGGAGGCCCATGGGGACCTTCTCACATTCCACAACTACCTGAAAGGAGGATGCAGCCAGGCAGGGTTGGTTTCTTCTCCCAAGTGACAAAATGATAGGACAAGAAGAAAAGGATTCAAGCTGTGTAAGGGGAGGTTTAAATTGGATATTAGGAAAAATATGTCCACTGAAAGTGCGGTCATACATTGTAACAGGCTGACCAGAAAAGTGGTGGAGTTACCATCCCTGGAAGTGTTCAAAACCATGAGGATATGTCACTTGTGGATATGGTTTGGTGGTGAACTTGGTGGTGCTGGATTGATGGTTGGATTTGATTATCTTAGAAGTCTTTTTTAACCTAAACAAGTCAATGATTCAGTGATATCATAAAAAAATCTTATAAGCATTTCCAGCTGTGCATGGTATTTCATTGATTGGTTCTTGACCTGAGATCTTCTTGAGCAGCCTGATCTTTATGGTGGGAGGAATCAGCACTGGTTGCTCCATCAGTGTGATAAAAGGTCACCCTTGGATTTGTAGGAACCCATAAAGAAACCATCCAGAAGTTTGGGGTGGGAAGTCTTGTATCTTGCTTGTTGTTTTTTTCCTTAATGTAAGTACAGCTCTATGAATACCTTTTGCTCATCAGCTGCCTAAATTTGAAGGAGCTGTAGGCAGCACAAATTGCAAAAGATTTTTTCCATGAATTTCCCCCACCTCAGCTCCAGGTATGTTCTTGGAGGATGCAGACAGTTCTTCAGGATAGGTGTAACTATTGATGCTCCCAGAAAAAGCTGCCAAAGGTCCTCTGCCCTCTGGGTCATTATCACCACTGTGTCCCCGTTAGGCTCTGCGCACTGCTCAGCAACCTGAGGCACTTTGAGCCAGCTGCATCCCTGCAGGGATGGACCAGACCCCAGCTGTGCCCTGCAGAGGACCCAGCTTATTCAGAATGCAGGAGAGGCAGCTCAGGCTCTGCATGTGGGTGGGAGCCCATGGTTACACCCTGTGTGGAACAGTCCCCATGCCAGGGCTCGGGTTTGCCTTAGCACTCTGTTATGATTAAGCAGGAGAAGGTCATCTTGTACCAAAAGCTCACAAATGAAGTGCAGCATAACAGACACAGGCCTCAGAAACATTTCTTGGATACTTTTATTCTCATATGAACTCCAGCTCAGGGATGCCTCCTGCAAAAACAAGAAATTTCTCTCCCATCTCCAGGGATGACACTATACCTTTGGATCGATGCGTCCCTGCCATGGGCAACCCAGGGCTTATCAACCCAGGTTGTGGTGGCTCCCTTCCATCTGGGGGTTCAGGGAGACAAAATGTGGCACTCACTGCACTGAAAAATACCCCAAGATCAAACCCACCAGCACCCACCTGCACCCCAGTAATTTCTGGTGGGAAACTATCTGGTGAGAGCCTCTGTCCTGCCCCCAATAGCACTCACTGACAAATTGCACCCAGGAAAGTCACCTGAAAATTGGCATAGGCATCAAATGAGGGCTTTGTTTTCTGGTATGTTATCAATAGCTGCAAATCAAGAGTTTTTTATGGTCATCACAGAGAGAGAGTGAAGATTTCTGAAGCGACCTGTGGGCTCCAGATGCAGCTCATGCACTTGATCATCTAGAGACAACCCAAAAATCAGAAGGTAAAATTTTGGCCCCAGGGAATTCAAATACTTCAATAGGACAGGACTTTGTGCAAAAAATCTGTTTGCAGAGGAGGGACAAAGACCCAACAATGTATTGATGGAAGAAATGAGTTTATATATATTTGTTAGATATAATTTAGTTCAATATTTTTATTTTCTATGGTTTGTTTGTAATAAAAGTACCATTACCAGGAAAAGATTGGCCTCAACCCTCAGGAACAGAGATTTTATAAAGCATTTATAGGAGAGGAATACATACCCACTTCATCTCTATTAAAATGTTTCCTTTGTATTCTAAAAAGAAAATTAAATGTCTATTCTCACTGTAGCATCAAATTAAACCACAGAAAACAAAACTAAGCAAAGTCCCAAACCTTTCGTACCCTGTGCTGTGTTCATCTGCACACGTGTGCGTTCCTGTGGGTGTATTTTTATATCTGCCTAAGTCATCTCATGGCACCAGGGCAGTTAGGGATGTGAGGGATTCCTGGGTGCTGAGGTTTGGAAACATGTTTATTGATAGGGAGGTATTTCTCGCCTTGGCATCTGAGCACACTGGGGACTCCTCGTTTTCCACGGAGTGAGTGCAAGCAGGAGCCAGGGCTGGATCTGAGTGCTCACGACAGTCACGTAGGCAAGGGCTGTGTGGCTGGACAGTACAAGCAGCTGTGTCTGTAAGAAGAAACAGTATTTTCTTCAGCTCTTTAAAACCTCTAAAAGGAGATGAGAGCAGAAGACAAACCCCATGGCATGGTGCAGGCATGTTGCAGGTTTGATGGGCAAACTTCTCCCAAAGGCTCTAAATGAGACAAGTGATTCCCTCTAAAAAGGGGCAATTTCTTACACACAGGAATGGCAAGAGAGTAGGAAGCTGCCTACTGATCTGCTGAGGTCCCCTGATCTGCTCAAAAGGTGCCATATTCATATGCTGATGTCCTCATGTCTCCTACAGGAGCAGAGCTGCTTGGTTCCACACTCACTGCCTACCCCATAAAACCAATCCACTTTTTCATTCACAGTGTCAGAGTTTATTAGACAAACTAAAATTAAACCTGAGGAGCAGCATTTCTTCTGCTTCATGTGCCTCTGCACAAGGAGGAACTTAGAAATGTCAAATGCCTACAAACAACATGCAGTTAGGCTCTCCTCTCCTCTCCTCTCCTCTCCACACAATTTTTATGGCCTCGTGGTTTTGTTGGCACAAAATGTACTGTCTTCCCTGTGGAGTTTGGCACAGATACACATAGCTGTTCAGAAATTTCATATATCTCATGAGGAGCTGCTTTTCCTCACATGGTAGTTACTTGTTTTGCCTCCTTCATTTCTTGACTTCAAAGGCAAAAAAAGGTATTTTGTTTAAAGAAGCAGTAAAATGATGTTGTTGAGAGCAGAGTGCGTCTTCTCAGCAAGGTTTTCCCCTGGAACATGAAAATGCTCCTGTGCTGTAGGATATCACCCACTCCTAGGAAGGGCTTCTCTGGCCAAGGAGGGAGCATGGAGATGCCCCTCCTGCTCCTAGGCACCCACCACAGCACCCCTGGGAACGGGCCTGCCTGGGACGTGCTGCCTGCTCTGCCCTGGGTGCAGCAGGGAGCACAGACAGCGTGGGCCTGTCGGCAAAACACGTCAGTCTGTGCACTTTCTAGTGAATTCACAGTGATTTCCAGGGAACGGACAAAGGGTCCAGAGAGGAAACAGGCACATCCATCTCTGGTTTCCTCTTCTGCTTTGTCCGTGCAGTAAATTTTGGAGGTTACAGCTATAAAATGCATATCACCCTGCCTGACCCCAGCCCTTGGCAAAGCAGCACCGCTCCCTCCCACAATGAGTGCCCACAGGAGAAATGTGTTTATGTGCATTACTGGTCCAGGCAATTAATTTGCAGCCATGATAATGAATCTGAGACCTTTTTGCCTGATTTCTCTGTCACCGCCAGGCGCTCGGCTGTCTGGGCAGAGTCCCTAGTAAGTAATTTCCCTGCATATCTCCTCAGGCCAATAGGAAACTCCATGAGTCACTTTCCTCCCTTTTAACAGCAGTAAGCGACAACTGGGAATCAGAAACTTCCTGTGAAAACAAAGGCACAAGGCCTTGCCTTGACAAGTCTAAATCGCAAGGAATTCTTTGCCAATCCTCCAGCTTAGGCTGCCATGCCTCCCCTCCCACTGCTCTGCCCTGTGCAGCAGCAGCCCCTTGGCAGCCCGGAGGTGTGGAAAGCCCTGTCCCTCCCCAAAAAATCGTGCAATGATTAAGGTTGGAAAAGACCGCCAGGATCATCGAGTCCAACAGTTAACCCAGCACTGCCATGTGCACCACTTAACCATGTCCCTAAGCAGCACACCAACATGCTTTTTGAACACTTCCAGGGTCAGTGATTCATTCCACCACTTTCTTTGGCCACCTGTTCCAATGCTTGATCACCCTTTCTGCGAATAAATTTCTACTAATATCCAGTCTAAGCCTCCCCTTACACAGCTTGAGGCATTTTCTTCTTGTTCTATTGCTTTTTACCTGTGAGAAGAGACTGACTCCCACCTGGCTGCAGCCTCCTTTCAGGCAATTGTGGAATGTGAGAAGGTCTCTCTGAGCCTCCTTTTCTTCAGAAAACATTCCCAGCTCCCTCAGCCAGCCCTCACCAGCTCTGTGCTCCAGACCCTTCCCCAGATCCATTTCCCCTCTCTGGACACTCTCCAGCCCCTCAATGTCCTTCCTGTAGTGAGGGGGCAAAACTGAAACACAGGATTGGAGGTGTGACCTCACCAGTGCCCAGTACAGGAGACAATCACTGCCCTGCTCCTGCTGGCCACACCATTGCTGATCCAGGCCAGGATACCATTGGCCTTCTGGGCCACCTGGGCACACGCTGGATCATGTTCAGCTGCTGTTGTTGACCAACACCCCCAGGGCCTTTTCCAATGGGCAGCTTTCCAGCCATGCATCAATGCTGCATCCATACCTCTTATCTGAAGGCTGCCAGGGGATGCTGCTGGGACAGAAAAGGTGAACTCTCAGAGCTAATTTGTTTGTAAGCTCAACAAATTGACACTTGTTGGCCAGGACCAACCAGTACACAGCCAGCAGGTCTTGGGACATGTCCAGGAGTTTACATGGGCCAGACCTCATTCCCTCTGGTCAGTGGTTGCCCCAAGGAAATGGCCTTGGCAAAGGGACCCTTGCACCTCTGTTGTCATGTGGGAGGCAGAGAGCTTCCCAGTATTATCATGGTTCACAAAATCCATGCAGAACTGGCAACACAGAAGGTCCTTGGAGGTTTTCACAAATGAAAGGAGCACACTACTGTCAAGTTAAACTGAACCTCGGGTGGATTTTGAGAATCATGATTTGAGGCTGAACCTCCAAAAATGGAGACTGATACTCCTAAATCACTCAGGAATCTAGTCTGTGCTCTTGACTACTGTAGGAGGGAGCATACAGGAGGGGAGAGAGATCTTGCTTATACATGACAGCATAAAGTGCTTTTATTGTCATGTCTTGGGCAACATTGCCCAACACAGCAAGCAAAAGGTCACTCTTTCCCTATCAAACAGAAAACTCTTTAGAATTAAAAGCTCAAAGAAAGATTTGTTCCAACGATCTGGGCTAATGTCTGAAAACATGGCCTCAGCCCCCCCCAGGTTCCCAGGAAAATCACTTTGCATTGCTACACATACTTGTTTTATTTGGACTCACTCTCATCTCTGTGAGAATATTCTCCTCCCACTCCAGCTTATTACAGCAAAATAATTTACAACTAACGCATGGAATCAAAAATTAATCCCATGCTGAGTGGTATTATGATTGCTGGAGCAAGCAGTAATTCCTGCCCAGCATCCTTGTCTGTGTACAGATCAAAGCCAGCATTAAAGCCAAACACATCCTCAGCTAAGAAGGGCAGCCCCACTACTGCTGTTCCCAGCTGAGCAAAAAGGCCAAGCTCACCCCGTTGGAACATCTTTGGAGCTTACATGCCCTGGAGCTGGGATGCAGATAATCTTCAACAGCTGTAGGTTACCATGAGGTTGAATGAGGACCGTGCAGCTGAAGGGGGACAGACAGGTGAGCAGAAACTCCAGCTGAGGTGTGCAAGACTTCAGCATTCAGCTTCCCAAGGAGCACTGTGAAGGCTGTTATCCAGGCTCCCTCTTTCCCAGAGACACACGAAGCCCAAAGTCATGCTCACAAACAGCTGACCGTCGGAGACTGCACGGAGCAGAGTTCCCAGGCAGGCCAGCATGTGAAGGGCACTATCAAAGGGGAGGTTTTCCATCAGAGCAGCTTTGTTCTGTGTGTTGCACATCACAGGAGCCGCTGGGCATAGCTCTGGGCAGTCTGGCTCAGTCTCCTTTGCTGGGATTGCTCTAATCTGCCCAGTCCCTGGCTGACTCCAGTAGTGACTTGAGAAACAGGCTCCAAGGTGTCAGAGGACGCCTGTGGTGGTGAGTGGCCTTGGGCTTAACAACCCCGAGTTTCTTCTTGTGGCCACTGGTTTCCTGCCTGGGCTCCAGCAGGCTGTGCCTGGGCAGATGAAGCTGGTCCTAGACAGAAAAACCCATATGACAGGTGATGCCCATCGATCCGTGTAAGCCTGCAAGCATGAAGCAGAGCTGTGAGGGCACATACCAGCTTTTTCACTCCCTGACATCCCCTGCATGAGCAACACTGCTCTGCTTTTGGGATCCACAGCAGTTTGTGCTTCACTGACAGTTGTGGGACAGATCATCTGACTGAACAGGACACCTGCTGATTTCCAGGACACCTCCTTGCTGGCCCTGTGACCTTGCAGAGAATTAAGCTGTACTGTTATGGAAACCAATTGGATTTCTTCACCATCCCTGCTACGTGAGCTGGGAAATCAAGGCCACGTGCCTTCAAAGATGACTTTTGTCCAGGTGACTGCTCCTCGTTGCACACTACCCACAGCTCCTCTAGGTGAACATAGTGCACAGATAATACTGTCTCAAACTCACATGGCGGAGATGGCAATGGGTTAAGGACTGCACCACATGAGTCTTTTTTAAGCCTTTGGGTATAGTTAGAGCTGATATTTTGGTCACCTTTTCAACACGAGTAAATGGTCAAAGGAAAGGAGTTTCCCAATTGAGTTACATGTCATGGTGAGGGGGAAAGTTTATTTTATTTTTCATTTGCTTTACAGCCAATAGACAAAGAGCAATCCAACATTTCTGGGTTCTTTAGAACTAGTTTTTTTATGTTTGTATCACTGCAGTGCAATCAGTAGCACTTTAAGGTGGGACTCTCACACCAGAGCTGTTCATCCCAGCCCAATTTGCCCTTTCCTGCAAGTTTTTACTGCCTGTAATAGGAAAGCAGGCTTTCACTCTAAAATACTAGGAAAATACAACAAAAAAGCCTTGCCTTTGTTCCTGACCCTGTGTGATCAGGTCTTCTGTAAACTTCAAGCAGGCCTGGGAACAGTCTCATCAGCTCCTGCTCCAATGGCCACAGCAGCAATTTTTATGTCTCTGTTGTGGCAGCTGTGGGGAAAAAACATTGATTGGATTCCACCAGCATGAGAAGATTAATCATTCGCCTGGATTTCCAACCAGACTCCTCTACCCGGCGTAAAATTTTGGCATTAATGTTTAAAATCGTTCTTACTGTTCTCCATTTTAATTAGTGAGTGGAAATGTCCCTGACCTGTGCCAGGGAAAAAAAAATAGTCCTTGAGATTAAAGTGGGCTCTAATTCACATTTCTGCTTGCCACATTCAAAGTAGCATGTTGCTAAAGCAAGTGTCGCGTTTGATGGAGATGGAAGGACATAATCTGGCAAGGAAGAGCACTGGGTGATTTTGCTAGTGTATCCACAATGGCAATTTTAGGCTTCTTATGGGGGAAAAATTATTGCCTTAAATCTTACTGTTAATGTATCTACAGGATAAATAAAACATACAGGATCTGCTACTAAATAATAAGAAAACCCATGAAACTGTGTAGCTCAAGGAAGAGTCATATTTTTCTGTTGCATTCTCAAAGGTGTGAGAGAAAATGTATTGGTTTTGTCAAAGGAGGTGACTTGTGAGGCATCTTCCCCCTGCAAATTGAGAGAAAAACCAATCTGGAAATGGAAACCTCCAGACCAATATTTAAGCACAAAGCTACAGCCACCAAAATTATTCCACTGACCTGAACTGCATTTTGCTACATCCCCCTAGTCCTGTGCTTTTCCACCACAGCAAGGACTCATAACCCTGATGCAGAATGCCATAAGTTGATAAAGACCTCTAAAACCATTGAGTCCAGACATAGAGAGCCTGGGCCCTGCCTCCCCTCCATGTTAAATGCAGTTGTGTAAAAAAAAAATCCTCAAAATAGTAAAACCTCAGTATAATCCTCACTGATTTTCTTGCTACCTTTTTGTGCCTTGTCAGTGCATGCACACTCAAGGATCACTTGTCCAGAAATATTTTCCTCTGATAGAGTTGGAAATTGAAGCTGCACACAAGCTGTTCTGAGTCTGAGCATATGGCTGGGATGTCACCACATAGCAGACAGATGTCAGACCACAGCAGACTCTTCTACCTGGGATGTCACCAGGAATCTCTGAAAAAACCTTTTCCACATCCTCAAGCATAGGCAAAAGCACCCTGGCTTGGAAAAAAAGGACAGGAAACTCGCAAAGGGGAACGACCCAACACTGGGATGAGCAGAGGTGAGGGAGGGATGAAGAACTAAACCATAGGCCGTGCTTGTTTCTGGGAGCCATGGATGAAGCAGCAGCCTCCTGAGATGCCTGCAGGGAGCCAAGCACTGTTGTCCTGAGCAGACTCCCTAAGAACACCCAAACCTCTACTGCAGAACTGTGACATTTCAGGTTGACCCACCACTTCCCACCAACTCCTGCACCAGCCTACCACTGTACTCCTCTTCGCAAAATAAACTTTTGCAGGAAGTTTGGCATCATCAAAGAGACAGCCATGCTATGATCACGAACATCAGGAGGCAGAGAGCGCTGGCCTTTCGGTCACATGCAGCGCAACCATCCGGCATGGCTGGCAGAGCTCAGGGTGTGCGGCTCTTCCCTGCCCGCAGATGGGGAGATGTGGTTTGCTCTGGTTACAAAAAAACCCAGGAACAACAACTCACACTACCTCATTAGCCACGAAGTGCAGAGCTGAAGTTGCCAGCTGAACTCCTCCGGTGTTTACCTCTTTACTGACATTGCATTAAGATTTTATTTTGCAACAAATTTAAATGCTCAGTCACATTCCCAGCGTTCCTTCACCACCAAGAATCACATCCAGGGCCAATGCCTGCAAACTGAAAGAGACTCCACTTGGATTAGATATAAGAAAGAAAGAAGCTTTTTACAAGGAGGGTGGTGAGGCACTGGCACAGGCTGCCCAGAGAGATAGTGGTTGCCCCATCCCTGGAAACATTCAAGGCCAGGTTGGATGGGGCTCTAAGCAACCTGGTCTAGTGGAAGGTGTCACTGCCCATGGCAGGGAGCTTTGGAACAAGATGGCCTTTAAAAGGTCCCTTGCAACCCAAACCATTCTGTGATCCTATGACTTCATTTCACTTACAACTCCACAGAGCTTATTAACAACATGGCCAAAAAAGTCACTTTTTTAAGCAGCAACTGTTTATTACTGGGAACAACATTAGGACTTTATTTTTTTTTCTCTTACATATATTCAATTTGAATAAAAATAATTTAAAAATTTTTAATTTCTCTTTATATTACATGAAAATAACTTGAAACAAGAACTATGAATTTTGGAAGCAAGAAACATAGACAAAACTGTTATTTAGCTGCTGAGATGTAGTTCTTGGATTTTTTTTTCCAAAAAAACCCCTCACATAGAGAAACAATCACAATTGTCATTCCAGTGGAGAAACTTAATCCATCTATAAAATATCTTTAAGCATGAGAATGGTATATCGTTACACTAGAAAGCATTCATAATATAGTGTGTGAGTTCTAATATACCACCTAAAATATATGACTTCTCAGACTTTACAAGGTCAAATACTTTAGACCATATTCCAGTGGAAAAACACTACAAATCTCTTACAATCCTTTTAAAGTTTTTGTTCAATTAACTTTTGTTTCCTTTTGAGGAATTCTAATATAATTCCAAGCAACAAAATATTGCATACAAATTGTCTTGCAGAACTTTATTCACACTAAATTGGACAACCACTGTTTAAAAGGATGAAGCACCTTTAGTAACAGTGACAAAACATCACTGTCAAGTTTAGCTGACGAAGAAGCACATTTTGTGCACAAATGTGTAACATTTTCCTGACAATAAATTTGATAAAAATTACTGTATATTTGGTATTAAGAAATTCAGCTAAATGGAATTAAAATATGCCTATGGCTGGGCTAGGATTACAGTGTTACAAGACAAAGAGTCTACTAATTAGTCCAGTTCATATTATCTGATAAAGACTTCCAATAAAACACTGATTCCATCTTTTTTGTTTTTAAAATACATGCAACCTACTGCAATTTCTCTGGCTTATCTCGCTTCTTTTCAGTTTTTTTCAGTTGAATGTGAATATAATTCATCTTTTCATTAACTTCTAGGGTAATGAACACCATTCAGTATCACCTGAATGGGTTATAATTTAAAAAAGCCCAAAAAAGCAAAGAAAATAAAAAAAGCAATTAGCCTGTCAAGGTCTCACTTTGGAACACAAATACACAGAAATATGTACAGTAAAAATGAGATGGACTTTGTGTAGGTAGTTATTTGCATTGAGTACCATATCAAATTTAATGTAACTGTGCCAGTCGTGAGTCTGATGGCCCGATGGAAAACCACTCTTCACCAATTACAAGGAAGAAACACTGTTAATATGATTGTCAAAACTGTTCTCTGTAACAGCCTAACCTCAGGGGTCAGTTCTCTTCCAAAGAAATGCTTGAAATGCTGGCTGGTGCTGCAGCCTGACAAACAACCCGATGCCATCTAAGGCGACAATGTCAAACCCTTTCAAAAATAAACATTTTGCTTCAGTATATTTTAGCTGGGGAGGGGGGAGGTGGGTGTGTGTTTTGCTTTGTTTTGTTTTGTTCTTGGTTTTTTTATTTTTGTAACTGTCTGCTGTTTCCAGCAACATCTCAGAGGCTGGAATGTTTCATTCCTCCTCTGGCAGTTGTGTCCTTTTCCACTTGGCAGATGCTGACCACCACACCCGCCGCTCCTCGGCGCGCAGCAGCCACCGGTACCGCCTTCGTGTTTTCCTTGTCTGTTATCTGTGTCATCAGCGGAATTTACAGCCCTGGAATGTGATTTCTGAATCAATATGCATTTTCTTTTCCTAAGTAATGCCTTATTTTGCAACCACAGCTGTGTAAAAATACCCTAATTTTAGCTAATGAGGGAGTGGTGGCTCTTTTGAGACAAATCAGTGACACAATTTAGAAAACCAGGGAGGCATTTTCACTAGATGGCAATATTTTTAAGATCAGGTAAAATTTTGGAGCTAAACTATGCCAATTGTCTTCGTTTCTAAATTAAGAATTACTTTTAGTTTTACCAAGAAATATTCTACTGGCATGAACTATGGAATTTTTGAAATTATGACGCATATTTATGTTTTACTTCTCTTCTCTAAATGTATTACTCATTTGTTTAATTCATTCAGGATTCTACCGTACTGTCAACCAACTATAGTAATCCAGAAATGTTTTCTGCTTATGGAAGGGGCTTAATCACTAAGCCACACCTCCCTGCAAAGCTTCAGTATTTCTGATTGGTAAAAAGCTTTTCTCATTGAAGAAATACTGAAGTGGAGCCCTAGCCCTCCTCCTATGACTGTCAAGTTCATTAACTTTTCAGGACAAAATGCTGATCACATTCAATGACGAGCCAAACTGTCGTGTTCAAGACAGCTCCAGCGGTAGCTCTGGTGGCACAACTGTGTATCTTGGGTCAAGCTTAGGTGTGAAATCCTTGAAGTTCTTAGATGCTTCAGTACCAAACACATCTAAAACTTTCCTGTTCATGAGAGCAAATCTGGAAAAGAAAAGACAGGAAAGCATGAACGCATGACTCACTTAGTTATGAAAAAATAAAATTATTTCATGTCATGAAAGTTTACCAAAATCTCTGACATATAGGCTTCAACCTGCACTGTTCATAGATTTTTGAGAGTCTTTCACCTCAGGCAATAGAGATTAAGGAAAAAAAAAAAGCATTTGAAAAATGTGGCTAATAGTGTTTGCGTAAGTGTACTTCAAAAATGCAACTTATGCAAAAGGGGAAGAGTCTCATTCTAGTTTTAATTCCACAAAAAAAAAAAGGTCAAACTAAAAACTATACTACTATAAACCAAACTATACTACTGTTCTCTCTCACTCCAGCAGAGCAAACTGTGGCCCTGCCTGCCCAAGTCTAGATCCCGATTTTATGGGTGTTACAACCTATTTCCATTTTGTTGTTCTGCACAACTATAAAATGAAAAGTGTATGAAATGTCAAAAGAAATTGCCTTTATGGAGAGAGTCTCAAAATTACTACTAGAGAGATTTGCTTCAGGTAAAACAAATGAGCAGAACAGAATTTCTATTCCTTCCTCTCTTTCAACTAAGGCAAGCTTAGGATTAGGACAAAATGAAAAAAAATGCAGCCAAAATTGGACATCTGCAGTGACATCATTCCCTGTATCATGTTTGTATAGCCTCAGAGGTTGCCTAAGGACTGCCTCCAGGCATCCCAAGGAAAGCTTCCCACTAAATCTTGCAATGTATTCAATCACCTCATGTGTGTACTGTGCCACAGGGAGTGTAGGTTCAATATGCCCCAGGGACTGGCCTCAGATTTCACTTCTATTTTTACAGCCCAGAGAGCTCATTGTCAGGAGAAACATTACCTTTTATAACCCCATTCATAAACTAATCAAGATTTGGATGCCTTGCTCCTGCCACACACTGCACCAGTATAACAGTGTATACTTCACTAAACTGTATTTTTCTAAGTCAGTTACAGCAAGATCTATTTTTAAAAGAAATTTTTTTATATTCCTGCAGCAAATAGGAAAAACAGCCAGTATGATATTACAGTGTATATTTATGATTATGATCAGTGAAAATTTTTCATTAGCTTTCCAAGAAAAAAAATCCTTTCCCAACTGAAACAATTATAAAAAATGCACTGAAACTTTCAAGTATTCTTAGGAGATATTCTGACATTTCTAGTAATGCTTTTAAACCCATAGTAATACCATGTTGTCAATCACTGTACATACTTTTTTCTTCAACATGTGCAGTTGTTTACCGGATTCTTCATGTTCCAATGGAATTTGAAAGCATCCCATCGTCCAAGTGAACTAAAAAGGCTTCAAGTAAAACACTCATCTGCTAAATAGTCTTCACTAGAGTTGTCTGCTCCTGTCATTACACTAAACCCAGCAATGTCATTTCAGCAGCAAAGAACTTCAAGAGTACTGGAAACCGTTTGAAAAGCAAAGTAAATCCACAGGAAATTAGTCCTCATGTACTTTCAGCACTCTGCTGTTGGCAGTGAATGACACAGAAAGCTGAGTGTGATCAATGACAGGTTTAAACAAGCCATAACACAGCCCTGAGCACATACCTGCCCTTTGTTAGTCGCAAAAGAAATTTCCAGTATGAAGGTCTCAGGTTCTGCACTTCCATGACAGCCTGCAAGGAGAGGATTCTGTCAGAGTCAGCTGACAGTGTCAGGCAAAAGCTTCATCTGCTACGTTAGGTTGCCAAAATCAGCAAAAGGATTGTTATGGAAGTCATTTTTACTGCTCTCTGCTGAATTCAATGCTCTGTATGACCACTACCAGCACAGACTGATATTCCCAGAATATAATATTTTACCAGTGGTGACAATTAACTTACATCTCATTGCAGAGAAAGCAACAACAATCATTATTCCTACGTACGTGACTTTGGACTGGTGGATGCCAAATTTACCTCCTACCTAATCCCCTATCCATTCTGCATCTTGTGATCCACCATTTCCTGTAGTCATATTTATATTTCATGCTATATTATCTTAAATAATGTCATATATCCAAAATCCATGTCTTCTTTCTATTCCATTACTTTTGTGGGTCACTTGGAAATATAGCGAACAACAAACATCTCAGCATAGATACTTCTTCTAATTTCTCCTTCCTTCCTTCTTCCTGCTAAACCTAGCAATTTGTTTCTAGTGTTAAGATTTGTTTTCCAATTAGCTATTAAGTAACCAAAAAACCCTTATTTTCTCATACTAACTTTTTGTCTGTTAGTCTCACATGATTGTCCCTGACAGGAGTATTTCAGAGACCTTCAGGCACATCCCAAGCACTAAAATATCAATTCACTTTGATACTAGACTTAGAGATATTCCCAAGTACATGGGAAGAATGAGGAGGAGGAGTGTCTCTTAAATAACCTGTTAAGCACAAGACTGCAGAAGATTGCATTATGGTCATTTTATATTCTCTTTATTGGGGGGCACAAAAAGTATCCATAGTTATAAAGGTCCAGAGAATATGCAGTTCATGCAGGGATGTTTCAGCAGAAGGTCTAGAAATGGTGAGATGTAGTAGAGCTATTTGGGTAGCATTGAAAAGTTGATTTTCTAGCTGATGCAGACAATAAAAGGACTGAGGGTAAAAGTATGTAGCTAACTTGAGAAGTACAAAAAATGGTACTACTGCTTGTGTCAAATGTAACACTTCAGGGTTTTTACTATTTTTTGCAGATTTTTTCAACTAGGCAATATTAATTTAAGTCAGTGGAAACTTTCAGTTGATTTTAAAAAACACAGAATATTGTATTATACTGTTTGCCTCCTTGAAAAACTGTCCTTTCACATGCTCATGGAAGTTCATATACTAATGTAAATCTTCTGGGTGAGTGCATTTTAAGATTCTTTCCAAAGAATTCAATGCTTTGTATAATGTATTCAGCTATAAGCACAGGAGAAACTGAGCCCTAGAAATGACCTTCCCACAGTGACACTAAAAACCAGGATTCAGAAGCCCCAGGATGCAGGAGCAAGATGCTGTCAATCACTACATCTCACCATCTTTTCTATAGAACTATCTCCCTGTGCTCCTCTTTTCATTCAACATTTGATTTAAAGAACTTCATGTTCTGTTAGAGAACATACTTACTGCCTGAAAGCATATTGATGTAGAAATGGCATAGATGATGCTGTCTGCATGAGGAAAATAGGGAACCTTCCCTGCTTCAATGCCTTTGAAGTATATAGTCTACAAAAATAAACAAAAATTGTTGAATGCAACAAAATCAAAGTATCTTTTTACTTTTTTATTTAAAAAAATTCAACTCTATATTTTTTTAATATGCCCACAAATGTGATGTTGATTAAAATAGATTACAGAAGTTGTACAAGATCAATCTAATAAGAGGCTACTAAAGCACAGAACAGGACTAGCAACAGCTTGGGTGTTACAGAACTTAAAGATAAAAAGGCAAAAGTTTGCTCTGTTAAATTCTTCATTTTAAAAAAGCAAAAGAACAACGCAATAACTATTCCAACAAAGTGAATATTCACTGTTCTTAAACAGCTTGAAATCACATACTTTACTTTCTGAGAAAACATGTACAGTTTATTTTCCTGAGCACAGCCTGACCTTGCAAAGCAGCACACGCCTCTTTGGTCAGTTACCCTTGGCTTGCGTAAGATGATAAAAGTAGGAAAAAAAAAAAGAAAAAAAAAAGAACACACAACGCTTTTCTTATTTCACCATAGCCATGATGTCTCAAAGTCCAGGGAAAACCATCAGCAATACCAGATAATACTGGTTTTTTATAACTGGTGCTCTAAAAGTCATTATGGATAACTCAGATTTGCCTTTATATGACCAACACGTTAACTGCCTTCAGAGCTTGGTCTGGGATAACCAGGAGGAGGAACAGAGAGGATCTTCCCTTCTTATATTTCATTTTATGTGTAACAAAAAAAAAAGTTCCTTCTTTTTATGTTCTTTAAAATGAATTCTGCCCTGGTAATGGAGGTGGATAAATATCACTAGAGAACAAGGCCTTCAAGTTCTGCAGGAGAAATATGTGATTCAGGGTATGATGCATAGTAACAGAACCTTATCGACTCATTCCAGTGGTGGTGTTGGAGAATTAACCATGACTAAGCCTCAATTTTCGGGAAAAATCACAGTAAGAAATCAAATGCTGGTTAGAAAAGTATAATCAACATACCCAAACTCTGTAACCATTTTTTTTTTTCCTGGGCTCCTAATTTTAACAAGTTCAGAGAAATAATTCAAGCCTGAAGAACAGTAATTAGAACAAAGTTCGTTCCAAAGCTGGGAATTCAATCAGCTGTAGCACACTGACAAACAACTTCAGCTATAGACTAAAACCTAAGCTATTTTGAGTTATCTCAGACTGTTGAATGCCAAAATTAGGAAACAAAGGCAGGAAGTTAAGCTGTAGCTTTTGGCAATAAATCTGCAATTAAGGACTAGGTTTGATTTATGTTTCTGGCAGAATAGACATTCTTGGAACTTTCTGATTTAAAAAATCTGCAAAAACTACAAAGCAAAGGGTTGTCGGGAGATAAAAAAAATTAATGGAGAATACACATGAATACCAGTGATAAAAGACATTTAAAACTAGTCAAAGAAAAGAAAGTAAGAAAGAAATGAGACCACATGGCAGCATTGCCTCTTGGCATACATATACTGAAACAGCATCACCATACAACTTTGTATTTTACTGGAATTGCCTGACAAAACCCCTGACATTAATTTTCTTTTCTTCTGCCTTGAAAGAAGAGGTGAAATGAAGACCTCTTTTAGGAGGGTAATAACTTACCTCTACTAATTTAGACACCAGATACATAGAGATAGTTGTACTTTTGTAAAACATCATAGAAATTCCTGCTAGACACCCTGTAACAATTAGAAAAGCATTGTTAAGCTTGTGATTTGCATTGTTAAGGTCACCCCAACAAACACTGCACAGGACTATTTATTTCTGCTGTTACAGACAGCACAGTTCAGTGATGTTCTTTTGCTGCCCATCCAAATATGGTTTGTATCACTAAAAAGAGAAAGTCTCAGAAAGCTGAAACAAATCTGTACTTCAGTGCTCAGGAGCACACTATCAAATTTCTCTGTTTTTTGTGGGATGAGAGATCTCTGCAGTTCCAACATGTGAGAGATGCACACGAGGGAAGGGCCTCACCACCACAAAAAGCTCCATGGCAAAAGCATCTTTCTTTGGACCCAGTGAAGCTCAATGTGTATTCTGTCACATATGGAACAGTGAGTATTTTCATCTCACATCTCTACAGCTGCAAATTACAGGACAAGTTTATATTTATGCACACAGTAATAAACTATCCTTGGAGCTAGCTGACCATAAACTCCACATTTGACTGAATCTGCCTTACAATTTTAATTCCAACTCTTTCTTTGACACTAGTTGAAACATCACTGTCACTTTGACACAACCTTCATGTACATAGAAACAGGAACAAAGTCCTATTTTCATCATAGAAGTCTGAAAATGGAATGGGAAGACAGACAAGAGGAATACTTACAGAATTCCAACACACACAACACAAACTTTCCATGGACTCACCAGCTACAAGTGCATGAAGCTCATCATCTAGGTTTCGGACCCAGCGCAGGAAGCAACTTGTACCCTGCAGGTGAACAGAATGCAGGCTTAGTCCTACTTATTTCTTATAACACACAGACTGGAGGTATTCCTTATAAGCTAGTAATATAGCACACAGTATGAATTAGGAGTGTAGCATGACAATACCCATAATCACAGAATCATAAAATGGTTTGGGTTGGAAGGGACCTCAAAGATCATCTCGTTCCATCTCCCCTGCCACGGGCAGGGACACTTTCACTACACCAGGTTGCTCAGAGCCTCATCCAGCCTGGCCTTGAACACTTCCAGGAATAATGCATTCTTCTACTTGGTACGGTTGTTACAATAAAAGACAATTTAATTGATAAGTGAAGAGGCAAACTTTCCCATTGTAAGAGTCTTGTAAGGGAAATGTAAAATCACATTGTAATTTCTTAAGAGCTGTAGAAACTTTCATTATAGAGACATGTTATGTCTGATTAGGTAATCTTTACCACATCAGGGAACACTAAATTACATCAACAAAAACCACAAGAAATCAACAAAACTAAAGAATAAGCTTTTCAAACGCACCGGTGATACCGAAGTCCAGAGAGTTGGATGTAGTACCCATAACATTTCAGTGTCTTAAATTTACAATTTACTGCTGCCATTTCTTTCAAATCAGAGAGCAGATTAATCTAATTTGAATTCCAATCTAATACCAAAGCTAATCTTGAATTCATGTCATCCCCATTTGCTGTACCTGCTGGACTCTTTCCCATGATAAAGGTTTTTTTCAATAACATACCAAGCCTCCAGAGATTTTTTCATGCATCCAATAAATCCTGGAACTAGGAAAACACATTAAACTAAAAAAGTAGAACTGCATATCTCTTGGACCCAAAATGCACCAAGCATTTAATTTTTTTTTTTTGCTATGGTCCAATTTTTTTGAGTGACTAGAATCTTTGCTGCCCTACATGCCTATTTAGACTGGAAGAAAAACATAATGCAACCCAAATTTGTCTAAGTTATGAAATGCAAACAATAATATATAGTAGATCATAGAATTGGAGGATTATTTAGCTTGGAAAGGACATTTAAGATCAAGTCCAACTGTTAACCTAGCATCCACCAAGGCCACCACTAAACCACATCCCCAAGTGCCACATCCACACACCTTTTGAACACTTCCAGAGATGGAAATTCCACCACTTCCCTCCTTTTCTCCTTCCACTTCTTGACAACCCTTTAAGTGAAGGAAGATTTCCTACTATTGAATCTAAATCTCCCCAGAGCAACTTGAGGCCAATTATTTTTGTCCTGTCCCTTGCTACCTGGGAGCAGAGACTGACTTACACCTGTCTGCACCCTCCTTTCAGGCATTTTAATGAGTGATAAGGTTCCCCCTGAGCCTCCTTTTCTCCAGCATAAACACCTCTAGCTTCCTCAGCCACTCCTCATCAACTTTGTTCTCCAGACCCTTCCCCAGCTCCGCTGCCCTTCTCTGGACATGCTCCAGCCCCTCAATGTCTTTGCTGTAGTGAGAAGCCCAAAACTGAACACTGGACTCAAGGTGTGGCCTCACCAGCGCTGCATACATACTTAAAAGTAGTAAATAAAGGTCAGAGTATGTCACCCTCACAAAATGAGTATCCACTTGGCTGAATTGCACCTCTCAGCTGGAGCTTTTAAACACATCAAAATTGTTTGGGCTTTCACAATTAAAAATGTTTTTCTTCTCTAAAGGCTTTTTTCTTAAAGTTTAAGCAAAAATTTAATTTTCAAGCAAACTCTGAACAGCTCATTTGCACTTGCTACCATAAATTTTAGACTCTGTAACCTACAAATTTTTGTCTCTCAGTTCAATTACTAATCAAGTGAAGTGCTGTTTTGCTTATATGTAAGACCTTTTTTATTTTTCAGTGAATAATATTTATCCTGAATAATACAGCATGATCTTAAATTTGAAGAGCAAATAAAGTGGCAGTTGAAAAATGCCATGTGATTAAGAATACAAAAGTGCAAAAGACACTTCAGCACTGCACTCTGCAATATATTCTGCATTAGGGTGGGTGCTTTGTCACATTCTCTTTTGGCATAAATAAACATAATTCGATTAATTCCAACAATGCTGTACGAATGCATATCAGTTCACAATCTGTCATCTTATAATGGGGTAGAAAGGACAGACTTCCAAGCAGTAAGTGCAATGTCTCCTCAGCTACACACTGTATGCTCTGCAGTCTCCTGCTATTCAGTGTCAAGTAAGAATTCCAGATATGTGAACCAACAAAATCTGCACATGGCTTCTCTCTAGTAACACAGACACTACTGCAGTCACTACTTGTGCCTGCATGAAAATGTGTTTGTGTAGCAGCAAATCCCTCTGAAATCTGAATTGTCTTTCTCTGAAGTACTCTTTATCTCCTGATCTCAAAAACAAGCTGCAAAATCCATCAGGTTTATTTAGAAATTACAGGAAAAAACACACAGAATGGAAGAATAGCTTTCTGTTTACAATTTGACTACTGCAATAGTATAAAATTTGTCAGTAACATGCTGTAGGAAACAGTACCAGTACTATTAAGCAGTTTGACATTTTAGCTCTTTGTGATATTCTGAAAAGTGAAATAAAAACCAGAGCATTTGTCATTTCTGTAGGCTATAAACTTACTTTGTATATACTGACAAAAGATCCCAGAAAAGCCCCAAGCTGGAAATTTTCCTTGTTGTAGAAGAGGGAAAGTAGCCGTGATGGCTGTGTAAGCAGATGCCGGAAGGTGGAAGGAATCCGAAGGCAGCACTGGATCAGGTAACCAATGCTAAACATCCTAATGAAGCCCTAGAGAAAAGAAACAGAGATTTTGTGGTAAGAAACCACAAATTCTGAAAACAAATAATTTAAAACCCACTCTGAAGGTAATATGTAAAATGCATAAATGTATCCTATCCCCACCTTCTAACTCAAGAGTTTTCTTTTTCTCAGTTACTCTGTAAAATAGCAAAAGCAGTAAAATCCCAGATAATTGACTCTAATTTCTATGAATTTCTGAAAGGTCTCAAGAGAGAGCCTTCTATTCTACTCCAAAATTTTGTCCTTTGAAATAATCCTGATGACTTCATTTCTAGGTTACTGACCAACTTTTAACCACAAATGGGTTTATAGAGGAAAGCAATGCGGCGGAAAAAAAACATCTGGAGAAAACAGTAAGGAGGAAGAAGTCCACCAAAAATAAATTTCAGAAAGTGTGAGAATTAGAAGTTAACCCTGGTGGCTTGGCACATGCTCATGGACTTTTCTTCAGCCAAACATGAGGTTGTGGGATGCCTGCAGCAAGGGAAAGGGAGAAACTGGAAGGGACTTCATGTGCAGAGCTACTGAGAAAAAATGGGTTCCAAGGAATTTACTTATTATTCCACCTTGGATAGGGATCTGGTTTTGGTTTTTGTTTTTTTTTTTTCACATGACACAAAACCACACTCACTTTTTTCCCAAATTATTCTCCCCAGTTACTTATAACTTCCTCCAATGCTTCCTATCATTATTCTTACTCTAAGGTGAACCTTTTTTAATAATTCTGAATAAATTTTACCCAGTTTTGTTTGGAAGATGCTTTATGTGAACTATTTCTGCACTCACCCGCAAATAAGGCAGGCACCTTATTCAGTGACAGGGACACAATTTCAGTGACAAGGAAATCTGGCAAAGGGTTTGATTGAGCAACATTTCAGACTCGGAAACTCAAACCATTTTTGCCTCCTAAAGAACTTTATAATTCAGCATAAAGCTCATAAAATTTTATTGTGGTTAAACATCCAGTAATAAACTCTTCCTGAAGCAATTACTCTTCCTGCTATTCAAGAAGAAGTTTATGAGAATCAAGTGGAAGAAAATAAGTCATCGATGATCCAACAGAATTTTTTTTTGATTGAAAAAATTCCATTCTTTCATGCTATTATTAAAAAAAAAAAAGAAAAAAAGTAAACCCAGGAGTTATGAACAAAGCCCAAAATAAGGAACAACAGAATGGTGTGTTTGATGTTTTTACTGAGGAAAGGTGACTTCAGTGGGGTGAGAAAACATCTAAATTACAACTGGAAACACTAAAACACATCCCTGATTTTATTCCTATTAGTAGCCAAATTAGAAGTGCTGAACCACAGAACTGAGTGTTGATGTACACGAAATACCAAGTATTGCACAAAATCTCTCTATTTAGCTCATTACTTCAACCAGGTGAAATTGTATCACACCTACAGGTGTTTTTTCACAGTCAGAGGAAGTATTATATCTTATAATCCCTGTAGAGTATTGTAACTTTTATCTTCCATAAAAAGACCTCCAATAGGAATGGATGTAGTATGCAGCAGAGCACGTGCAGGACACTGTAATAAGCACAAGTGAGCAAAGAAAACTCTTTTAAGAGCCATCTCTCCACTGAGATTTTTGAGTTGGAGCTCAGATCAGCCAGAAGTAGTAGTACAGTGTAATGACACATCTCCAGAATTTGTTGAATAAACCTTTCTTTCTGCTATTGAGAAACAAATTTCTTAACACATTCAAGATACTTGCTATAACTCAAATTCAGAAAAGCTCATGTGCACATAAACAGAATTCAGAAACATACCAAAAACTGTTGCAATATATTAGGAATCAGTTAGGACAGTTAAAATAAATCAATTAAGATATTTAATACTTATTCTGGGTATATAGTAGCCCACGTTCCTTCAAGAGACAGAACTCTGAGACTACAGCCACAAGAAAATAATCTCAGAGAAGCAGTGGACAGCCCATCCCTGGAACTGCTCAAGTCCAGGTTGGATGGGGCTCTGAGTAACCTGTTCTAGTGAAAGGTGTCCCTGCCCATGGCAGAGGGGCTGGAACGAGATGGTCTTTAAGGTCCCTTCCAACTCAAATCCATTTTATGATCCTACAACCTTCTTTGAGGTCACCCTAGTCACCAGTAAATTTGGAGAGTTATCTGGTCCTGTGTGCAGCACCAGCAGAAGAAACAGACAACCGGACTTCTACTGCTGGCTAGTGGCTCCTCACTGTAAACAAGCAGAATCCTAAAGAGGAAATATATTGTTCCACTGCTTTTGTCACAGCTCTTTTCAAGCACAGAGCATTTCAAGTATCTAAAGTTTGAAGGCAAGTCAATGAACTCAGGTGGCATGGTACTACTGAATGCTATGTAAAAGCCATGGTGCTGTCAATGAGCTAAATGTACATTGAAATGTGAAGCAGGTGAAAAAGAGCATGCAAATGACAGTTAAAGCACAGATGTATCAAGGAGAAGAAAAGTTGTTCAAGGGTAAAGGAGAACAGCACTGAGGGGAAATTTTGGCAATAAGCAGCTCCTCACATCGTTATCAGATTTGAAAGCTCCATTACAGAAAAGGAATTGCAAAAACATGCTCAAATCATGTCAGCTGACAGTTGTTACAGATCAACTTCAAGCACAGTCACAGAATTTAATTTTAAGAATTTTGGATCTTTAAAAATATAAACACATATAAAAATAAATAGAAAAATAATTTTTTTCACTCATGTTTTAATTTAAATAAAAAGTCACAGAACAGTCAGAAAATTAGAGGATCTGACTGTCATTTCAGCAATGTCTTCCTCATTAGATTATTGTAGTCAAGAATAATTTATAGCAAAATACTACAGATGGGTCCAAAGAATGAAATATATTTCAAATGCACAACTGTCTTCCCTAAAGAGAGAACAGCCTTATAAAAATTTCTTTTTAAAATTTACTTTTTGCCAGGTCAAGTCTTTATTCAGCTCTATTATCAGTTAGGTTTTTTCCGCCCCTCATCCCATTTAAGGATATATAAAACAAAACAGGATGATGATGAATCAGTAAGTAAAAAGGATGCATATTCCTGAATATCCACCTTCCTCCTCATCCTCAGGTTCCTTTAACATTTTAAAAAGTTATTTTTGAAAGTAATACAAATTAAAAGCATTTGAAAATACTCAAATACATTTTTGCTCCTCCATATATAAAAACAGGTCAACTGTTAAAGGACTGGGATCTTCTGGAACCTTACCAACTCCCAAAACAGACACAGCAGGTGGTACCACCTGTGCCAACCCAATGCCAGCCAACACAAATTTCTGCACAGTAATTCTCTTAAAAAAATGCGCTGATCACATTAATAATGAAGGATGAATTATACCACTGGAGATAAACAGCTCTTCCTGGGCGTAGCAACTGTGACCAATCTCTCATTACCCCAAGCCCTTAAAATAAACGACTGGAGGAGTGCACCCAGTGCCCAGCAGCGACGTTCCAGAGCGGTGCAGCTGCACGGGAACCACGGCTGCCTGCCACAGCAGCACATTCCAGGTGCTTTATTTAGGGGGGAGTCACAAGTGGGCTCAGCCGTGAAGTGCATCACATAGTTAAACAAGTTCCTTGCTTGCTAGTCCGTTTTTTCCCACACATTTTATGTTACTCATTCACTACAGCTAATCTGAAAGACCAGAGAACTTTAACTCCACCACCACCCCATCCTAAATTGAGAAAATCTGTTTTCTGGCTTGTCACATTTGCAATAGAAGAATGAGTAACAGGCTTATTTCTCACTTCCTAAGCATATGCTTTTCCTGACTACAGACTTTTACCCCCTCTTTGCCAGAGTTTGTCAATCGAACGTTTTCTGCACTTACTTTAATACAGTATGAGATGCAATTATCTCCATAGTGTTTACAGCATCTATGCCTTGGGCCATGTTTGCACCTGCAAAAAGCATAATGAAACACGTATTAACTTGTAGCTGTTTTCAGCGTCAGGAGACTTCATAAATTTATCTTGCCTAAAAATACATAAAGTGTTATTTGCCCAGCACTCATTCTCCCCATTACCCACTGAAGGGTACTGTGAACTTTTATGATGCCATAGAAGGACAATAAAAACTAACAATACTTTAGTTATGCACCAAGAAAAAAGTGTCTGCACACTTATTTGGATCTAACCTCTTGCCATACTACACATAAAATATTAAATTAAAGAACAAATTTTCTGCTGTGGTCAACAAGGAGAAGTGATGTGACCTTTCCTGTTTGTCTCTGCTCCATGGTTCTGGAAGGATATTTGAGCAAGCATCTGTTACCTGTGTCCTTTCATCTTTCACACTACTGTAAGGGCCACTGAAGGGCAATGCGGATCATACAAATGCACAGAAACACCCTGTGAGACTCCTCTCAATTACATGCCTCTCACTTTTGGGCTATTTCCTCTGCAGTGTAGATTTTTATGTAGCTCTTCCTTTGGACTGAGAATTTGACCTTGAGCATTTAAAACAGACTGGCTTGGGCTGGTGGAATGTGTGGACTGTACAGTTTCTAGCCCTGCATTATGCAGAATTAAAATAAGTAATATCATACTGAGTCTGAACATTGTATTTTGCTATATCCAAGTATTTAAGATTTAATGTAAAATAAATTACACAATTTATATACTATGTCAAATATCTTGGAAGTTTTGAATCATGTACTATAAAGTCTAATGGCCATAAATCATCTGTGAGGTCAGTTTATGTAGCAAAATTGTAATGAGAACGTGCTCAGGTTACAGGCATTTAGACTCAATTATATTGAAAAGAACCATATGGAAGAGAAACCAGTGGGAGCATAAAAACTCCATATTGAAAGTTTGCTGGGTGTCTGAGTTGGGAGTTTCAAAACCTTAAAAAAATGCTCTTCTCCATCTTCAAACCTTGTATTTAACTAGCAACAGAAGAACAATGAACTCTCTCTAGCAAACTGAGTAACAGGTATTTAAGACAAAAGAGGCATAGCAATTCAGGTAAAATAATTTGATTATGGCTGGAGGTGTCTTTTCCTTGTAGATCTTTTGCTGCCTAATATACTCATGCCTGAAAAACCACTGATGACTCCCCTCATATTTTTCAACTAAAAGTCACAGCAAATCATAGGAAGTCAATATGTGATGGGAATCACTTCATGTTTGTTCATCACCTGAGCAAGTAAAATAAGCCACTACTTTGAGTATACACAATGCACTTGGAAGACTCCCTCCTGCACAACAGCAGGTAGAGATTTGGTCATAAAATTGCTCTTGAAGAGGCTGGCAGAAGTGAGGATTCATAGGTGTCATGTGAACATACCCCTAACCCATTTTTTACTCCATCTTCCCTGTCAATGAATGACTCCTCGTAGTATCCAACGTGCCTGAAGTAGAGGAATCAGTCATATCAGAAGTCATCTGAACACATCAGACTGAAAAGCTCACTGCTCTCACTTCTTTAAGCTCATACTAAAAGACAGTGAATTGGAACCTGTAGACAGGGGGACACTTATCTTGCCCAGATGTCCAGATCTGACCTTGTGCAAAACAGTCTTACACTCACTCTTTGCTTTGCAGTTTCCTATCTCCAGATAGCAGAGGCAGCCCACGTGCCATCAATCCTATTTTTAGGTAGTTTTCCTTTATGCAATACAGGGATGTAGCTCCCCCAAAAGACGAGGCTACGGTCACTCATGGTGACATAAGTACAGTCTGCTGCTGCGCAATTTTCCTCCTTAATAGTACTTCCAGCAGAACTATGCCATGAAATGGTTTTGCTGAAAACTGCAGAAAAAGCAACCACCATCCTGCACTCATCATGGACTGAAGGCGCTCTCCCTTGCTAGACAACTGCATGTTGCAAGTCATAGCCACAACATACAGGTCTACAAGTTTTGCTTTCACCAGAGTTCATCATTTGCCACTATTAACCACCTAGTAAAAATGAAATAGAAAAACACTGAAATGCAAAGCAGAAGTATTACAAAACATTGTCAAATACAACATAACAGACATTAAAGTACTCTATATAACAATGATTCATTTTTTTTTGCTTTTCTTTTGGGTTTTTTCACTCACACTTTGTCCATGAACTTTTTTGTTAGTGCCAGTATGTTCATTGGCTGTGATACTTTTTCACTATGCTTGATTTTTCTATCTGTTTTTGAAAATGCTGCTTCAGGTGAAAAAGAATGGGTGGGGATTTCTTCTTTCCCTACAATGAACCTGAAAGAAAAAAGCAAAACAGAACAAAGCAATTACATAAATAACTCAAAGAAATACATTAAGTCCTGTATAAGCCTCTAAGTCTTAGACCAGATTGAAGTTACTCTCAGGTCTGTAAAAACCCATCTTACACAGCTGCAAAACCCTGTACTTCTTCAGAGAAGATCATTCCACTGATATATATTTAGAGATGTATCTCAGCTAGAGAATACAACTGATGCCAAATTTTTTTAAAACTAAAACCAAAAACATTAATAGGAAAGTCCACCTCTCAGACAAAAGAAGAACACTAAGTAAGAATATAAAAAGGCACTTGAAATATCGAAGTTACATAAGTTGATAGTTACTGCAATATTTTTATAAAACATCTATTTTGGAGAATCTTCAAAATGTTTTTGCTCCCACCAAAAGCACCAACTTTGTTTTGCTTGGCCTCATCTTCAGCCTCTTTTCTTCACCCAAAAGTTTCTATTGTCAATATATTGGCTCATCTTAGGTGTAGAATTACTGTGTATCAAGGGCAAGGGAGGACACAATGGCAAGATGTTTCCTAACATCATGCACTATAATCCAAGTTACAGTGTACATTGGCAGTCTTGCTGAGGGTAATGAAGATATAAAAACTTTGTCATTCTGTAATGCAGCAAATAAGCTCCAGGTAAAAACAAAGCAGCCATTTGCTTCTAGGAAAACATGGTTTATCATGAATACCAGTTTTAGAAAGACAGAAGATTAGTGTTCCTTCAAAAACATACAATCATATGTCTGAGTTTCCTTTAAGACCCCAATCTCCTCTCCTTTAAGTCCCAAATATGAAGGCATTTCTCTCTTGCTAGCATACAAGAGAAAACTGCCTCAAGCTGCACCAGAGGAGGTTTAGATTGGATATTAGAAAAATTTCTTCACGGAAATGATTGTCAAGCATTAGAACAGGCTGCCCAGGAAGTGGTGGAGTCACTGTCCCTGGAAGTATTTAAAAGATGTGTAGATATGGCACCTGGGGACATGGTTTAGTGGTGGACCTGGCAGTGCTGGGTTAAAGGTTGGACTGGATGATCTTTGAAGTCTCTTCCAAGCCAAATGATTCTATGATTATCCCTTCTTCAAAAGAAGGCATGCCTTCTGCTGTATACCTAAAAGTTGGACAAATTTTAGAGCAGCATGATTTTTCTTAGGAATAATCTTTTCTTACAATGCAGCTGCCACTGTGCGTGATTCCTCAAAATCTTGTCTTACATAGGCACAGAAACTTTACTTACTTTAGCGCAGAGTATGTAAATCCTTTCAAGCCATCTTTGCACCTGAAAGACATAACCAAAAGATTTCTCTATAATGGGCTGCTGGCAATATAAAGTGTTACAGATTAAATATGGCATAGAAAGGCTGCAGATGAACTCCAGCTTTTCATTAACAAAAACCAGCATGTTTGCAACAACTCTGTGGTAATCCTTGATTACCAGTTGTCACCACAGCCTTGGGACATCTCTGAAACAAAGGATACAGCATCAAATCCCAGGGCTTCTCTTTTTTATTCAAACCAAGAGCAGAGAAATTTTTAAAGGATGATAACAGAACCACTAGAGCAACAATGCAGGATGACAAGGAACTGTTGCTTTATGGAAAAGTAGTCATGATGAGTAAGTTTAACTGCAAGGAGAGAAAAGAGGTTTGGATCTCAATGAAACACCCACCCTTCTTGTGAAAAGCTACAGGGAATAGTTTCTCTGACTTTGAGATAAATTGTTGTACTGTGCAAAGTGCTGATCTCTGCAGCTTCTTACTAAGAAGACTCTTAATCTGAAAGTTCCGGTTTTTCAATTATACAGTCAGTGGTTACTCTGATTCTGAGCTTGATAGTCTGTATATATATAACATATATCTGTTCTTACCAACTATAGGGTTCCTTTTGTGAAGAATGACCACAGCAAGAAGCCCATATTTGGCTATGAAAGATTTAGGTTATTGACTTTTTTCTGTTCAATGAAAGGAGCAGAAGCTTGAAGCTGACACTGATTCCTCCTGAAAAACCATGTTGGTAGCATAGGAGAGAGGAGATATTTGTGTTTTCTCCCCTTTTCTTTTTATAGCATTATATGAGGAATACATGATGGTAAAACGCATTCCTGATACAATACACAAAGCACAAACTAGTAACTTACCAACATCAGCATTTCAAGAGCGTACCTACTCTAAGACAGGAAAGCAGTCGCAAAAAGCTTTGTAAACAGAAGCAGCTGACAACTACCCTTTGCCTTCCACCTGCAGAGACCACAGTGTCCCTGGAAGTGCTGTGCCCACACCCTTCAAGAGCAGGTGACACCATCTCCCAAAAGGCTCCATGCATGGTTAACGTGTACTACCAATGGCTGGATAAATGCAAACAGCAGGAAAAACATATCAAGGTCAAAGATGTACACAAATGAAGAAAGTCTTGCTTTTTCCTGGCAGGGGAGTGCCTGGTGCAGAGCTGGTAAGACATCACAGCACTAAACACTCTTGGGAAATTCTTCCCAAGGTTACGACCTTCACCACATATGTTTCCAAGGACTTGGTTTTGTCAGCATGTGCACAGTTGCAGAGAGCACCAAAAAATTCATTGCAAAGAGTCTGTCTTTTAAAATGACTGCAGTTAAAATACTGGTCGCATATTTATGATCTATAGGAGTTCAAGGTAAATACATAAAAATAAAATTGCTCATTGTATCTTTAATTAACATAGAACTTTAAAACCAAAGATTTGTAGTAATTTTATTTATGATTCCTTACCCATTCATACAATTCAGAAGCTGAAACACTATCACAGCACTTTTACAGAATGATGAACTCAAAGATGGGTTGAAAACTAAATGAGGGACTGAAACAAGTCAAATCAGGTTAGCCCAGAGATCACAGTGAATCACTGGTAGAAGTCCAGAGTCCAAATGCACAGATTTAACATATACCCCACTCCATACACAGAACCACAGTCCAGTTTCCTAAGTTTGATTTTAAACCTGCAGCTGACTGTAGCTTAAATGCCCTTTGAGTGAAGGGTGTCCAACACCTTATGTCTGCAAGCTGCCAGCTCATGAATAGGGCTTTAGTTTCTACTTTCCCAGTAAATTAAAACCATACACAAACTGCAATCCAAACATGCACGTAAGTGTTTCTAGAATAATATCAGAACAGAGAAGTAATCACAGTATGACCATAATTATGTTTTCTCCTTAATCATTCCAATGCAACTGCACTTCCAGTTGTAAGTGTTCAATGATTCCTTTACTGCACCACCAGATGTCCCTGCCCAGCTGTGCTTGAAGCTGTGATGGATGCTATCCTACAATTCATTTCCTTTAAACTGACCTCAAAGAAAATCCTTTCTTCACTAATATTGGAAATCAGAAGACATCCGAATCAAAAAAGAAAACAGTACTCCAACCCCCTACTTTTTTTCTCCACGAAAGAAAAGATATTTCTAATGCCTATTCTAATTACACAAAAAAGTCAATTCTATGCAGAAAGTATTTAGTGTATTGGAATTTTATTAGCTATGCTTACTTTTCTTATTTTTTTACTTGTTCTGTGTATTTGGAGCTACAGCTATGAATCTCCCTGAAAAATACATAAAAGTTAAATATGCAGTTCAGTAAGGAAGTGACACTAAAGACACAATTAGAATCTTTTTCCCCTTAATTCCTATTTAATTTTTAAAAAGTGCAATTAAGCTCTTAAATAAAATTTAATTAATGTTGCTTGCTGTCTAAAGTGTCTTCTGCAAAGCCATTCTGCAAAACTAATGGGTGTGCGGAAATAATGTTTATTAAGGGTTTTATAAACAGGAGCCCTAGAGAAACAGTACTTGCAGTCAAGGGTAGTTTGTACTGTAACTCCCCTTCTCTGGCATGGCCATTTTGCTCTTACAAATGAAGAGGCAACCAACAAGAAAACTGGAATTCTAATTTTTTGCTTTACATCATGGATCATGAATTCACTGTATTTAAGGTTTCAGAATGCTGGTCTAGAGAATGAAATGACCTTTTTTATTCACTCACTAGGTACACAACACTGGCAGCAACCAGAAAAGCCCTACACACTGACTCAAACACACTTTTTTTTTTTCTTTTGGTGCGGGGTACACGGGTTGTGACAACTCCCTTGCAGAGACATCACAAATTCAGTGACTGGCCTCGAGAGTGACTGCTGAGGTACAACACCGGCTGCACATGGTACGTTTCATGAACACCTGGCTGCTAATAACTGAACTAAGAGTAATGATTTGCTTCATACAGCCACTAATTGGTAATAATAATGCCACCACTAATTGGTTATAATAACTTTTACTCAATGCTTCATTGCTCAAGGGGTGAAAAAGCCTGCACTCTGCTGCTGACCCCTATGAGCTACTCAAGCTTCAAATGAGTCTAGCACAACGCATTACATGTGCCCAGCATTGCAGACACCCCTGAGAGGGGAAGAATCTAAATAGTGAATTGTAAGGGTTTTTTTTTTAGGGTACTATTCAACCTGCAAAGCCTGGGATAATAGAATTGTATGGCATCAGAGGAACTCAGTGTAGCTCACCTACCTTTCTGCACGGGCATGTAGTGATAGGACAAGGGGAACAGGCTTTAAACTGAGAGGGCAAGTTTAGATTAGGTATTAGGAAGAAACTCTTCACTGTGAGGGTGATGAGGCACAGGTTGCCCAGAGAAGCTGTGGATGCCCCAACCCTGGCAGCGTTCAAGGCCAGCTTGGACAGGTCTTTGAACAGCTTCATCGACTGGAAGGTGTCCTGACCCATGACTATCATGAAGGTTCCTTCCAAACCAAAACATTCTACTGCTCTGTGCTTCCCACCACCCTGAATGTCCCAGGGACCAAATCCCATTCTGCAGGAGGGCAACACTGCTTTTTGCCCAGCAAGCAGTAATTTAAATGGTGCATAATTTGGCTACATTTTCCCATCAGATGGGGATTGTCCCCAGTACAAAGCCAAGAGTGCCAGTGACTTTGCCAGCTGTCCCTGCTGGCACCATGTACCTGATCACACAGCAGAAATGCTCTACTTTGTTCCAGCTTGTGTTTGGCCAGAGCCCTGGTTGGATCCGAAGGAGCAGAAGAATCAAGGAGCCAAAGCAATAAATTTGGGTTCTCAAAATTCCCCTGCTGGGACTGTTCTGGCACATGAGCAAATAGGGTTGATTTTAATCGTGCATATTTATAAGATAAATTTAACTTACGGCCACACACATTTATTTTTTCATAAAGAAAACAGCTAAGGTGGAAGAGAGCCAAGGCTTGATACAAACTATACTTCCAACAAGACATGAACTAACGGTAATTATGTTTGTATATGTAAAGAGGTGCTGTACATGAGTTAACTGCACTCTCCCTCCATCCTGCGGGAAGAATTTCCCACACTGAACTGTACGGCTGGATGCCAGCAATTATGTTTTGGGGTTTTTTATTAGTATGTCTTGTCATAGCTCTTCTCAAAATTTCCTCTGTGACCAATAAATATACACTGCACAAGAAACCTTCTGAGGGAACGTCACTTTTCACCCATGGAACTGGTAAGCAGAAAGCAACTCACAGTAGTAACAACATGCCACGTTTAACAACATCCCCACAGTGCTTATGGTATCCTTCACGGTAAGAGTAAATTAGAAACTCCTACATGCAGAGCTCTCATTATGGCCATGTGGGAAGGAAGTACTTCAAGCACAGGACATGTGTTAGCATTTTACTGCAGGACCTCTGCCTGTGAAGACTGGTCGGGGGGACCATGTTTCCAAGTTAAGGTGTCTTCTTCATGGAGAAGGGAGGATCATAGTGATGAAATGTGACAGTGTCTGAACATGCTCGCTATATCTCTTGCTATTAAATCCCCTGCTGTTAGGAATTAAAGGCAATCTATGGTATTTTGTGACCTGTGCTGATCTCTAGAGGATCATCTATTTTCTGTTTTAAGTTGCTTAGAGAGGTTACTACATCTCCCTCCTTCTGTTTTTCAGCTGGACTCCATGACTTTAAATGATTCATTCGTCATCCTCTCTCCAGTGTTAAAAGTCAACAGCAGTAAGTGCCATTTTTCTGAGATGTCTTCTGTATCCATTTCTCATCTTCCTTTTCCATCTTCTCTTTTGCCCTTTCTTCCTACAAGTTGAGCTGCTCTTCCACATTTCCCTCCAAACGTCTTTTAAATGTTATTCTCAAAAGCTCATTTCTTTTTCTTAAAAATAATTGTACTGAGGAAATCAAGAGGTACATTTATGGAGAAAAATTATTCATACCCAGATTCTCTCTTCTCTGAATTTCCCCTTTTTCAGATTAAACATGTATTTTCTTTCTACCTTTACACACAGGTCTTACCTATTCAAACCAGAACTATGAAAAAAAATGTAAGGTGCAATTACAAGCAAAAAATCTAATCTTGTACCCCATGGACAACATGCAGCTTTTGGAAAACATGTCAGAAATCACATTAAAAATAATTGAAATCAGAGGAGTTGTAGTTTATAAAAATTATACTTCAAACTTTTAAATATGCAAATGTAATATGCAAAGGATCAAAATTCAGTCAAAAGTCTCATAACTTGTGTTTCCAAATCAGATAGCTAACTTCTGCATGTTTAACTAAAACACTAAAGAATGTATCCATGGCATTCTTTCAGTTGTGCCTGAAGTATAAAATGATCTTTTGAAAAGGCCACGGTTTTGCAACCGTTACATGCAGTGAATACAAAACCATATTTTATAAAAAAGTAAATGAATAAAGAAACAGTAAGTAGGGACAACATTCAAGGAGAAGGGTGAGATTAGCACCATGGAGGATGTACATTATTTTTTTCTTACCCAAATTGAATGCATCATTTCCAATACTTGGAAAGAAAAGGTGCATGCAAATAACAAACCATGTAGTCAACAGTGACCTATGGTCTCATTCAGCTCTTATGTAAATACAGGGAATTACATTTTAGAACGAAAATTCTACAATTCTGTGAACAATGTGACACTGCAATTGAAAAGAAAGCTGTTTATATTGAAGTTAAATTACAATACTAGATTCAGAGTTGTAAACCAAAGTTGCTATCAATCAACACTTCACATTTGAATGTAATCAAGTTTTCTGTGTTATTGTCAAATTAAAATCAGATTTCTAGTGATGTTAATTATCCTACTACTTACAACACTCTCATTTCTTCAGAGATTAGCACTTTCTGAAATGTGTAAGTAACTGCAATTTCAGAAGGTGGAATTTCTCGTAAAAGATGTTGTAAACAACAAACAAATTTTATGGATGCAGATGTTCCATATCTTTTTGTACCAACAATGCTGTTCTGTGGGCTCAGGAGCAACAGCTGAATCATTCAAGTGGCCATGTTCCCATCTCAAAATCTTTCATCAAAGCCCCTGCCTCACACAGCTGAAGAAGCAGCCAACATAGAACCATAGAACAGTATGGGGTGAAGGGACCTTTAAAGATCCTCTAGTCCAACACCCTTGCCAAGGGCAGGGACACCCTCCTCTGGATCAGGTTGGTCAGAGCCCCATCCAGGCTGGCTTTGAATGTTTTCAGCAATGGGACACCTAACACCTCCCTGGGCAACTTCTGCCAGTGTCTCACCACCCTTATAATAAAAAAATTCTTTCTTACATCCAGTCTAAATCTACCCTTTTAGTTTAAAACTACTAACTCTTGCCCTGTCACCACAGGTTCTATTAAAAAGTCTGTCCGCACCTTTCTCATAAATCCCCTTTAGGTAGTGGAAGGTGCTCTGTCTCCCAGGAGCTCTCTCTTCTCCAGCCTGAACAATCCCAAATCAGCTTGTCACAGGAAAGATGTTCCAGCCCTCTGATCATCTTCGTGGCTTCCTCTGAACCGGCTCCAACAGGTACATGTCTTTCCTGTGCTGAGGACTTCAGAGCTGAATACAGTTCTCCAAGCAATTAAAAAAGTTGACTAAACAATGATGTTAAAGATTTATCTGCTTAGTTCAATTGATTGCTGAATTTTGCAAAGTGATGTAATTTTTCCACTATTCAATTTTGACCTTTTTCTTACAGATGTTTTAACAAAATACAGCAACCTTCTGTTAAAGCAAAACCCAAACACTCTCTCCAAATCAGGCACAGAACAAAAATAGGAAATGGAAAAAACCCCTAGAGACAAGAAGATGGGAAGTCAAATCGTCTCTGGAGGCATGAGGAGACAGAGAAATGTACCTCGACACGTGTACAAACCCACATCCACCTCTGCAGCCAGGGCTGCACTGATGCCGTCTCATTGTTGTTGGAACAATGAGTCAGTCACTAAAGGGACATGCTGTTACAAGATTAAAAAACAAATAATCCTTAAACCCACAACGGCTTTTGCTCATTATTAAATAATAGTGGCACCTGCAGTGACTCTGTCTTAGAAGGAGACTTGTGCTAAATTTATCTACTGCCAGATTTTCCTCTGGCTTTTTCTACTGGCTCTTTGCAAATGGAAAAAAAAAAAAAAGAAAAAAGAGAAAAAATAAGAGGTTAAATGTGCTGGAACTGTTTTCTGTAAACATACTCAATGCTCTTTGCAGATGATTCAAAATTTCAGTGAGCTAAACCTCTCTCATTGAATGATTAATTCAAGCATTCAAGAGAAATGGATACAGCATTTGATTTTCCCAAATGATCCTCTAACTGGATTTGAGGGAAAGGCTTGGTTGTTTGCTTTGCTTCAATTTGGGGAAAATGTGATTAAAAGGAGAAAATCCATTTATATTTTTATATTTATTAATCCTATCTCTGACATTTAATAATATATATGATCAGAATAAATTTATAATGAAATTAAAAGCTATAAATATATTTTAAAGAAATTAGCAATCATTCTGAATGTGCCCAGGCCATCGCTGAGCTAGGATAGAGAGTGAAGATCAGTGAGTTATTTTTAGTACATTTACTCAAACTGTGATCTTCACTTTATTATTCAGAAATATTTTTAATTCTGTATAATGCAGAATGTTGCCAAAATCATCGAGACTGTTACAAGTATTTAGCTATAAAGCATTGGGACAAAATCAGCTGGTTGTTATACACAAATTAAATGACCATATTGCAAAGTTTGTTGAAATTCAACTTCAATTTCTTTGTGATGATGACTACCCCTTGCAGATTTACCCACTGACCCGCGTCTCCAAGATGAATGCTGTAGTATTTGCCTCTGATGCGTGTAAGTACCATAGGAAGTCTTGAAATTACATTAAAATGTAAAATCTGTTCTGGAAAAACCACAGAGTGAATCAAGTGTTTGTGCACAGCCTCAAGAAAACACTCTTTTGAAAACTAAATTTCAGTGCAACCACAGAAATTCACTCCTGAGTAACTCCCTTGCTGGCTTATACTTCTGCAAGAGACCACATTTTACTCTAACATAACAGTTTTATTTTAAATTACTACAGTGCTGGTCAATTAGATCATATTTTTAGTGCTGCACATCCAGGTGCAGTATTTGGAATAGAAAGTTGCATCACCAAAAAAATCCCAGAAAAACCAACTTGAGAGACTGGTCATGAGACCTGGAGTGACCCGACACAAAGCCCAAGCCTACAGGCCACAGTCAGAGGGAGGATGTGTCACTTCTGTGATGGACAGTTCTTGTTCTTTTTTCTTCTAATCATCACATAAATGTGGCTTCTGAACATCTGTAATTGCTTCCCATTTTTATTTTTTGAAAAAAAAAATTAAGAAAAAATTAACTCCATACCAAGAATGTATATAATCATCCATATAAAACACAAGATTTTGTCAAAAATATAAAGAAAAAATAAATTATGTTACACTGAATACTTGCTGCAGTTAACTAATTTAAGCAAGAACATGGTATTTACGAAAATAATCTACCAAAAATTATTGCTGGGAAGTTAAATGCTGCTGGTATGCTTTAGGAGATCAGTAGAATCCCCCACAATTATTTCATTTCATAAATACACCACATCTGCTTTTGTCAGCTACAAAGTACATAGCATAATCTGAATTTTCCTGGCACTCCTAGAGAAGGCCAGGTACAGATTGATTGTGAGCCACCAAAGAGACCTCAATAGTGAGAATGCTTGTAACACTGGGGATGTTTAGGTATTTTTAGAAAAGACAGTGCTAAACACTAACTATGGTAGTGTCTGGGAAAGGAGGAATTAGACAAAACTGCAATTCAACTGGCTTCCTAAGGAGGAAGGTCGTACATAAACAGACCCTGTAAGCACCTGGAAGACAATCATGAGGACATCACTAACAATAAACACATGCTTATAAAAAAAAATGCTTGTAACACTGGGTCTCAATTTGCGACTAGGAATGTGAAGAGATAGGTCATATGCTATTGACTTAATTCAGGCTTCAGACCTAGAGCACGTGACATTTTCTTACAAAAACAACTACAGAAATATAATCTAATGGAAGATATCTAGAACAAATACAAAACTGGTTAGACAAGAGTAGTGACAGAACACTTGTCAACAGCTTCCTGAAAAACTAGAAGGACAGACTAAGTGGTACTCCACAAGGACCAGTTCTGGATGTCTGCTACTCAGTAATTTCAGTAGTGGAAGTGGTGACAGAGAAAAAAGTGCATGCCTATTACATCTGCAGATAATACTGAGAAGAACAGGGCTACAAGGGTTGCTAAAACAGGCTGAGAGAGTTGGGGTTGTTCAGCCTGGAGAAGACTTTGGGGAGATCTTATATCACCCTCTAATACCTAAAGGGGTTACAAGAGAACCAGAGTGGGATTTTTTAGGAAGACATTTAGTCTTAGGACAAGAGGTAGTAAACTTAAATTGAGAGCAGGTTTAGAGTAAATATTAGGAAAAAAAACTTCCTTGAGCATGGTGAGACTCTGTTACAGGTTGCTCAGAGAAGCTGTGGATGCCTCATCCCTGGAGTGCTCAAGGTCAGGTTGGATGGGGCTCTGAGCAGCCTGGTTTAGTGGAAGGTGTCCCTACCCATGGCACGGAGGCAGGAACTTTAAGGCTCTTTTCAACCCAAACCATTCTGTGATTCTATGATTTTATGAAGTGGAAGAGATTGGCTCAGAAAAAAACCCAGGATGCTATTCATCAACTGCGTGTGCATTATATGTACGTAGAAACAATCAACTGCACAAATACAGGATAAGAACTGTGAAGCATTAAAAAGTAAAAGCTGATTTGGGATGCAAAAGAAAGGCTACAACTTGCGAAACACTGAATTATCTTGTTCTATTGTATTTATCAAGCTTTATCAGCTGAAATAAATTGCCTTGTGCATCACAAAGGGGAATAGGGTAGAGGGAGACAAGGGGTAGAAAATTTTAGCAGTATGTGATAAGTCTTTCCTACTAAGGTTTGCTACAAAGTAAAGCAAATAACCTGCTTCCCTCATGTTTGTGGATGAGAAAAGAAGGAATAGACCAAAACTGTATCAAGATATATTCAATTAGACTCCATAAAACTCTCATCCAAAAAAATAGCTAAGAATAGATTGCTTAAGGAAGTCATGGATTCTCCATTATTGAAGACTTTAAAGAAAAATAAAAGTCAGATATTTGACATAAACGGGGAGAAAATAAGACACTTTCTTATGATTTCAAGTATTTTTATTCTACATTAAAAGACTGAAAAATAGAGGCAACACTTAACATAGATGTCCTTACATATCCAAAATTTAAATCAACTGCATTAAGGGGGGAAGAGAAAGTGGAGATTCTCTAAAGCTGTTCTGAAGGCTTTTTGTCCTTGATAAAGTATCACTGCAGTGAATGAAAAATCAGAAGGAATCAGCCCATGGTAAACCCTTGGTTCCTTCAGCTGAAAAAAAAAACTCAAAAAATAGTAAACAAGAGCAAGAAAATCAGATTTTAACTTTGAATTCACCTGTTTCATACTGGAATTTTCATTCACTTTAAATGTTCAAGTCACAAATGTAACATTTGTCCTCCTAGAATAAAACTAATTTTACCCTCATTTTACATTTAGCCAGCAAGCTCAATGCACTTTGTTGTTTTTGAAAATATAAAACCATATAAAAATGTTTTTGCAAACAAACCTTCTTGTGGCTGCAGGCCAGCAGGCCTGGGAATGGAAAGTGGTGCACTGTGTTTGTTATCCAAAAGTAAAGGTCAGTTTTGGAGCTTAACTTCATGAAGAAAAACAGTCCTAGTTATTTATCAGCCCAAAGAAGAGGCACAGCCAGGTAAATAAATCCACATGGACAAAATCCACATCTGGAGAAGCGACACAACTGGCTTGGCTGTGGAACACAAGTGTGAGACAGCTGCAGGAAGGCCAGAAAGCACATCTGCCACTGTGTTTGATACAAACGTGCAGCCAACTGGAATTAACTGTTCTACTGGTCTGTGCCAGGCAGTTTTTTAGAAGTCAGTATTTTGTAAGAAACAATGTCAAGTGCAACTGGTAGACCAAGGACTCAATATGAAACTGTGGGCTGTGCCCCTACCGATCCAGTTAGCTGGCCACACTTCTCTCTTTTTCCTCTGAGTTTTCTTGTACAGAGCACTTCAGGAGAGATCTTATGTTTAGGTCTTGCTCCTAAGATGTGTTACCTTTATAAAGGTTTAGTAAGAATAAAAAACAGGGATTGCCAACAACACGACTCCTTAATTCCAATCGAAGAACAAAACTAAATATGGCAAAGCAAAGGAAGAGTGTAATACACAATGGAAATTTTTGGCCCACTTGACCTTCTTAATACTACACATTTTAACAAGAAAGGAAGAAAATCATCAGACAAAAGATTTGCACCATGAACTGTTCCTTCAACTCTGACAGCTTTCCAGTGAAAAAGTTTAGAGTAATAGCCAGGACATTTGGACTGTTTTCTTCAGGGGATTACATTCCTCCATCTATCTCTTCCCAAGCCAGAATGTGTCTTTTTTCTAACTGCACCTGATGCTGACTCATGGACTGCTCTGGACACTGCAAAGCTATGAAAGCAGATTAGACAAGGCTGCTTAATTTTTAATTTGCAGTCATTAGGTGGAGAGGAATCCAAGTTCTAGTGGCACGTACTTGGTGCTCTTTCACTACTTTAATATACTCATCAACGTTATGTGAACAGTGTTCCTAACTTCATATGGCAGACGTTAATTTTTAGAACTATATAATTTTAATTGTTTATAATAAAGTTATGAAAACTAGCCAGCTGTGGGAAAGATCATTATGGTTTCAGAATTTTACTTGTAATCCAGCAAGAAACTACCACTAAAGTTTTACTTTTGTATGGCAATCAAGTAAGTTATTAACAAGTATGTAAACCAGGCAGTATGTAGCAGCTGCATGGTCTTTCATTCTACCCGTCACTTGCTAAAGTTTAATTAAATTCATTATTTTCCACTGGCTACCAGAAATACAACATTTTTTAAAAACAGTACTATTTTACATGTTTCACCCAAAATACACTGATAGATGAAGGCGAAGAGTATAAGCATTAGTAAAAGTGGAAGAAATTGAAGGTTTATGGAATTATTTGCATGAATGTGCATATTCATGGTAAATTTTACTATATGCAAAGAAGACAAGTTTTCAAATAACTGAAAATAAACTACTCTTCAACAGGATTTAGGAAACTTGTGAAAAGAGATTATTAGAACTGTATTCAACCAAGAGCTGGTGTTTAAAAAAAATGTGAAGAAGCCATGTTTTGAATTGATGTGTTTCAGTCTACAGCACTGAGAATAAGGAAAGGATTCATGGCAAGGATTAGGATGCTACAAATCATATGGAACATATGAATAGGAGTCTGTTTCCATGTATCAATAGGGGCTTAATTTCTGAATGAGAAGCTTAAGCAAGAGCACATTCTTTTGTAAAATATCCCACGGGTTTCCTAGAATATACAGATGTAGTGACATCCTCACTTCTAACTTTATTCAATAGGTTCTTATAAATCCTTGATGAATGTTTAATTTAATTCCTAAAAAGTAACATATTGAAAAAATTTTTGAGAAGTAAAATAAAAATAGAAATAAAGTTAATGACAGAGAGAAAACTAAATGCCCCTAACCTAAGAAGAAATATTTATTAAGGAGAGCTGCTCGTAACTTCTCAAAGTTTGCTACTGACTGCTATCCGAAACTATGGTTTCCCAGGGGAAAAAAAACCCAAACCAAAGCAAAACAGCCGGAACACATCCTAGAGATAAAAAATAAATCACTTGCAAGTGAATTCCACACTCAGAAGCCCCAGTCAGTACTCTATACAAACAACAAAACAAACAAAGCCCAGAAGGAGCATTAACATCCCTGGTAAATGGTGTCTACTAATTGCAGAGCATCAGGACAGCTTCAGCGGAAAAGCAGAGCCTGAATAGGATTGTCTGATAAATCTACTACCCTCAAACACTCCACACAGTATTTTTGACCCTGTAGGTCACAACCTTTTGCTCCTAAGTCACTCATGCCAAAGGGAATAAAGAGATTTATCCCATTCTGTTAAGTCCTTGTAATTATTTATTACAGTTTTAAGTCACCTAGCATTATGTACATAGCAGTTTGGTGAATCACACATGCTCTTTTCAAAGGAAAATTCAACAAGACAAAATGGATGTCATTTAAAAACCTGTAAGGTAGCCCAAAACTTTACAAGTTTAATTACTTTTATATTCAGCTTGTAAGAATTCTATGTACTAAACAATATGTAGCAGGCAAATTTGATGTAATAACCTCCAATTATGTCTAAACCAACAAACGTGAATTAATTCACAATAGAAGAAGGTTAGAAATTTATCTAAAGCTTAAATTCACAAAGATGGGAAAAACACATACTGACCACAATTGGACAAAAAAAACCAGGGTACCATCAGAGAGCAGCACAGTCATAAGTAAGTCTTCAGATAGTTTTCATTCTCAAATTTCACGTCGCTAACAGTTTGCTGTCAAATACAATATTTCTTTTATGGTGTAATTTAGCTAGAGTCTGCCAAATGCACTGTATAAAAATGATTACTTCACCTTATGAATCACTTTTCATCAGCATACTTTTAAATACAGCTGTGAACTTTTGTTCTAGAGAAAAACAACAATTTTACACTGTTGATTTATCTATAATGGAGCAAAGGGTGGAGCCTGGGGATTTAGGATGTTTTGAGGTTTTTTATATTCACTTATTTGTTCTGTATTTTAAGTATACCTACTTCTTTTATAAATACATTTCAAAATACATAAAAATATGTGGATTGTTAGCTTGCAAAACAACAGTATATGGCATTCAGAGTAATGCGTTATGATTCATAACATGCTTGTAAAAAATTGTCCTGGGGAATGCAGCCAAGAGAGTTTTGGGGGTCACACTGCAGTCTGGAATATCACTTTGGACTCCATTAGGAAGAAGATTTTAGCCATATTGCTAATCCTACTAGTAATAGTAAGGTCTAAATGCCCTAGAGCCATGTTCTCTTTAAAGGCAACATCTTGCAGAACATGCAGATGTATCTAAAACTGGCAGTTCGAAAGGACAAAGTAATCAATGCCTATCTTACTCATGTCAAATCCTAATAAGAGTACTTCATTAATTATTTTCTCTTTTTTGGACTCATGATCCACTCCTATGGGCCAGAAGAAAACATGTGCAAGTTTAATATATAAGGAACAAAGGAAAGTTGATTACAAGTAATCTGCACCAGGAATAGCCTAAGTGCTTTCAACGGTGCTTCAGAAAAAGTTTCCATAGAGGTTTTGTTGGTGTTTGCTTATAATGTGCACAGAACTACATTATTTAAAGGATTTCTTGGAAGGTTATCCTCCAAAATGTCGTATATTCCTATTACCAGAATAAATATTCCAGAATTAAGACTTCTTGATAGAGGCAAGCCACACTGATGTCCAGACAACTAATGAACCCTGTAGCTACAACCTTGACAAAGAAGCATGTGCCTTGAAGCTTCGGAACATTTACGTGGTCAAGTCACAGAGGCTCCACAGAGCACTTGGTGACACACATTTTAGCTCTCTCTTGATAAATTGATACAGTTTGATCTAGACTCTGTCCCAGACCTTCTTATGCTTTGTAACAGCGGCTTCTAACAGTGACTGCAGAACGCCTTTCCTCACATGGAAGGCCCATGAAGATGCAAGAGGCTGTGTAGTGGTGGTGTCAAATAAAAAACCAGAGTAATGCTGCACCTCTTCATTAAACCTACTGGTTTGCCAGAAGACGTTTCCGCAGAGGAGCAGTGTACGTACACATCTGCTGGTGTTTTGTATATTGAAGCCAGAGAGAGAAGCCACGGAGAAAAGGCATCTTTTATCTTCTCAGATTTATCTTGCCCTCCTGGAGGATTCAGACTCTCTTACCAAACATGCATATTACCCAGTTTGTTTTTTGAGGTTTGTATGTGTTTTTTTCCTGTTGTTCCATCAATACAGAATTTGCATGGTTACAAACAGTAACTTAATTTAAAAAGTTATACTGAAATTGTGTCCCAAATTAATTTAAACAAAAAATTAACAATCACAGAATTAAAGAATGATTTGTATCTGAAGGTACCTTATAGATTATCTAATTCATACTCCTTTGTTATAGGCAGGGACACCTTCCACTACACCAGGTTGCTCAGAGCCCCATTCAACTCGGCCTTGGATGAAGAATCCCCTGCCTCGCCCTGCTGGCCACGCTGCTTTGGACGGTTGGCTTTGTGGGCTGTAAGGGCACATTGCCAGGACATGTTAAGCTTCTTGTCAAACAACAGCCATCAACTTTTTGTTCTGATACATCCAAGTCATGTCTTACACAACTCAGATTTTGTGTATCTGCACACAGTGAGCCTTTTTATTGCTACTTTATCTAACTTGCCAGCACATCAAACCATAGCTTGATGAACTTCTCTGCCTTCCAGGATTTGTTTGGATTTTTTTTTCCAAAAATGTAGTTTTCTTTTTTTACTATTAATATTTTTTAAAAAAATAATCTATACTGAGAAGAGTGCACATAGTCATCCTTTCGGAGTCAAGAAAAATACCAAGACTTTTAAATGCCCTTTATTATTGATTAGACAGGGTTTTTTTATCATCTCTATTCAACTTGAGCAGGAGAGTGGCAAAGTTGTTTAAACCTCTTAGGCTAAATAAATTTTGTTTTTTTCATGAACAGCTAAACCAGCAACTTCTTCCAGGAGCAAACGAATCCACAGAGCCTGGTTTCTGGAAAATGTGCAGAGCAAGCATATTCCATGAGTGCAACACCCTCACGTGCTTCTCCGAGGTCTACAAAGGACAGGGTTCATCCAGGAGCCTGTGAGCACCAGCACAGCTGTCTTGTCTGTACAACTGCTTATTATTATGAAAAAAGCAGAATTTTCTGTAACTTTGGGACCTTTATGCTTTTACAAATATGACCAAAACTGCCTCTAGGGTTCAAAGTTTCCTTAGGAAAGAGACTGGTAGAAACACAAGGGAGTGCTGTGGGTAACATCCTTCCTCCTTTAAAAGCCAGGTGAAACACAGTCAGGATTTCACTTGACTAATACTATGAGGTTTTACAGTTATCTCCCCTGACAGAAATTATGTCTGTTAAAAGGCTAACCTGAAAAAGACACACTTAAGAAAAACAAACTTTCCTCAACTTTTATCTTTCTCACATCTCGTCATCTGTTTTTGTGGGAAGTTCCTATTGACATATGTTCACAATATGAATTTCAAAAGTTGCATATTAAATTCAACCCATTATATTCTGAAATTGAGATTCTCATATATCACTTTTTACCCTTTTTTGCCCTCAGATTGCCTCATTCTGCCAGCAAAAAGCACCTCAAACTTAAATCCACAGTGAATTTAAAAATCATACCATTTGTTGCTTAAAATCTCATTAAATGAGCAGTTTTAAAATTCACGAGTCATTTTTCTAAACAGATATACCACAGCTACAATGTAAAAATGCAAAACATTCAAGGAAACACCACAAAATTATATGAAGCCAGAAGAAAGTGCCACAGTTTGCTTGCCACAGATTGCCTTAATCAATGCTTTAATGAATTGTGACTACTTGAGCTGTACCCTACAAAGAAAACTCACACTCCATAATATGTTCATGCAAAAATCTAACTGTGGATGTTTATATAAATTAAATATAGTGTAGATTATAAATTACTCCTCAGATCCCAGTGTTAGTTGAAAAACTGAAACACTGCACCAGCCTGCACATTGATGTCTATAAGAATAAATTCATATATGTATGTCAAAAGAATTATTCACTTTACTGGCAAAAACTGACTTATTTCTCCAAGATGGGTCCCAATAAAATTTCAGAAAATATGACAATGGAAAACTTGCTTCTGAATGCTGGTTCTTTGGTATCATTTGGATAAAGGATTTTTCTGAAGATTAGCTAAGAAAGAGCCTGTCTTTGACTGCAGCCATCATAACATAAAAGCAAACATTATGAAGACCATATTTCATTTGCAGATAAGAGCAGAATGAAACAGTAAAGCATTACAATTTGGGACATTCACATTTTCCTCATTCTTAAATGAAGTTCCCAATATCAGAGAAACCTACCTTTTTTTCTCTGTAGATATTTTTTTAAATGGCACTTTTTAAACTGGAGAACTTCTGGTTCTGGGCTACCCTGCCATTTGACAGGGCATGCTGGAAAGGTGTGGAATTTTACAGAATTTTGTCAAATTCCTTTATGAAACAAAGTCACCAATGATACACAAATACAATATACACACACACTTTTTTTTTTTGTCTCGTCCTCTAGTAGAGGTACCTGTCCTCAGGGATACAATTTGTTAGATGCTGAGCCCATACTGCGGCAACACAGAGACATGGCTGGAAGGAGACTGTACTATAGGACCATGCCCATTACCTACAGTAAGCAAACTTAATTCTCAGCTAGGAACCACACTTCTGAAAAGCAAATCTTCATATTCCTTATTCCAGAAACTCATGAGACTTATTCATTGTGAAGCCTTTCACTAAGGAAGATATGAAAAGAAAGGGAAATTAAAAGGTGGATTTTCCTTTCCTAAGTGTTCCACTGGCCTCAGCAGGCAGCTCAATGCTCAGTTCAATCTATTTAGATTTAAGAGATGTAAAACATGGCTTCAGATCTGGGTGGTCCGTGTAATGTCCAAGAATATATGAATTGGCTCACCTTCAAAATAATATTTTGCTGCTTTCTTTTCTTCAAACAATAAATTATATCCACTTTCGCATAAAATCATGGGGTAGTGTCTGACAATACTGTTCCTCCACAGTGAGGATCACTGACATCTACCTGCTTCTTCCATTTAAAATAGCAGGATAACTTCAGTAAAACTATTATTACAACTGGATGAGCAGATATAAAGTCAGAAGGCGCAGGTTTTACACAGTTTCATAAACAGATCAAAAGTCTTTTTCTCATCATGCCCTAAGGGGGGAAAAAAAAAAGGTAGCTCTCTCTCTGTAAAATTAGCTATGTGCAAGGTGTAGCCAAAACTCTGCTGAAGCCAGGAAAAATATGACAAGGAAGAAAAGGGCTGTGAAACTGGGTCATGCCATAAATTGCTGAAGAAATCAATGCATCAAGCTACTACCTTCTGTAAGACATTTTCAGTCATACAATCATATTTTCAATAATATGAACATCTGTATAGTGCTTCAATCATCTTCACAGCACCTCAGGCTTATTTAACACTACATGAGTTCCTAAGTGTAATCCAAAATTAACATTCCACCCAATCCAATCTTGTGAAGTCATACCACACCTCTAATTATGCGTCTTATAAATACACTGATTTGAATTTTTATTTTATATTTCATAGTTCCCAATTACAATTGATTTTTACACAGGAAACAATTTTGAAGTCCTAGTAAGCATTAAGAGAATACTTTATCCTTCTGTATTACTGGTATTTCAAAAGTAATTTTGCTAAATACAGTATTTAATTTTCTGAGACCAAAACCCACATTATGTCACCTTTAACTGTGCAGTAAGTGTCCATATTAAAGCATTAAAATCCCATGCTGCCTGACAACCACCAGTCAAATATTGTATTTAAAGAAATCCTGTCACAGACATATAGTTTAAAAAACCAGAATTTGGTGGAAGAATGGGGAGTTTACCTAAAATCTAGTATTTTCCACAAGTATGTCAACAACACTTAAATTTTCTTGTGCTGCATCTTTCCACCAGCATTCACTAACAGGTTAATTTCACCCTGTGGTTTTCAAGCAGCTTTGAAACCCAAACAACTTCAATTTAAATGAACCAGAGCAGTGCCTGCTCTGAGATCTGCAACCACACACATGCAGCAATAGTACTGCTGGGTATTCACCAAACATCCATTGCCAGAGACCACAGCAGGACATGTGCTGTTCATGAGGGACTCCAGTTGTGCCTAACAGAGGACTCTGTGGATGCCATGACCTCCACTCAGATCATCACCACTGGCAACACTCACTTCTTCAATGCTGAGGAATTTCCCACCCCTGAAAGGGATAGGGTAGCCCTGCAGGAAGGCTTCTACACGGCTTCCTCTGTATTTCCTCAACCTACAGCAGTCAGGCTTTAAATAACCTAATCATGTTTTCTCCTAATTGCTTAAAGATGGAAATTCCTTCTCTTCCATTCCTCAGAGAAGGATTCTGAACCTTCACACCATGAACTACTCAGGAACCAGCTCTGTCACATCTGAATAGATGCTACATCAAACTGTAGATCCTACATGCACGTATATCCTACGTTCACAACCAACCATACACCCAACCATTATCAGACTGGTTTACACACAACAGGGCCTCATATGAAGACTGTTCCTGTTTCTTGTGGCTACAGCAGACCCGTGGGGGTTGGTTTGCACCTCCACAAGACACACCTCACACTTTAAGTGCCATACTCTGCTATTTAGAAGGCACCACTTGAACATCTTCCTCCAAGGAATGGGGCATATGCTTGTTTATTAGCAGAACTGAAACACATAATGACCTTAACAAAACAGTAGTTTGATGTACGTTGTCCCCCTGCCCCCAACTACACAAGTTATCATTTTTCCATCTTACAAGACTCTGCAGAGACAGGAGAATGAGGAGCTATGTGCTTGGCTCCTGGGGAAGGAAGGCAGGTCAAAACAGAGGAACTATGGTGCAGACCTGGCTCTAACAGGCACCTCAGCCACACAGCCCCACCTTGCAAGCACAAAGCAAGGGCTCGCAAGCAGTGACCTCCCAGAAGACCACTGCTCCATGAGGGATTTTTCTGCAAGTACCTTCTAGCACTGAGACTTTAACTCAATGAAGGAATGAGACCTCCTGTGGGGCAGGAAGATGGAGGTGGGGGGAGATCAATCACCCATGATTTGCACTCTGCTGCCAGGTCTCCAGCTGGGTTAAGCATTGTGTGACAGACCTGAAATCCTGATCAAGTCCTTGATTTATGTTTTGGCATGCTTCACCAGTGCTTCTCAGCAGGACTAGATGAATCATTGATCTGTTCCAGTACAATGATTTCTATGTATGCTCATAACCTTGGAAGAATCTGTGTAACATTTAAGCATGCATTTAGCTTGCTCAGTGCTCAGCTTTAAATGCTGAATTTTATTCAAGTTGTGCACTTACCTTATTGCTGCCTATGTCTGCACATTTAAACAAACAAATTTTAGAAAAAATACACATTTTTTATAAAATACAGATTTTTTAGAAAAAGATATAATCATCTCTTAGATTTTAATTTAGGTCTGAATTTAAACATTTTGTGAGATAAACAGTTGGTAAATTAACTGTATTGGACAATGTTACTCTCATAAAATCCTTGACCCCAGAAAAGCTTGATTTAATTACTGAATAAAATAAACGTAGCAAGAGAGACAGCTAGTCCTTGAGCATTCTCCCTGAATTCTGTCTCAACCACTCTCATGCAGGTCAGACACAGACAGACAGTCGTACACAAATGAAAGTACAACTGCCGATACTCAGAGAGCTCAAATAACTCTCTACCCTTGCACAGCCAGGAGCCCACTGACATTACTTTTTAAAACAAATGAAAAAAAAAATTATAACGATCTAAAGAAATGTCCTGTTATTCTGCTCAAGAGAAAACCCCCATCCCATGTCCTTCACATATGGTGCAGACCATCGGCATTTGCCAGGCTCAGAACTCAGGGCACATTTTCTTAATGAGCATTACAGACAGATTTCCAAAGCTGTAACTCATAAGGCCTTTGGAGCACCAGGAGCTCCAGGCTCCCTGGGGGTCCCTGACCTCTTCTTCACAGGTGGGTGCCACAAGGCTGAGGACCAGAGCAGCTCTGCTTCCCACCTGCCACCTCACTGACTCTGGAAAGACTGAGTTTGCAGCCCTACCTCCCCTTTGGTTTTCCTCAAATTAGGCTCCATTTGATCCTTACAGCTCCATTTCATGTCTAATGTACCACCTTGAGCAACTCTGGCAGTTAGTATAAAGGAGAGACAATTACCTAGTTACAGAAATACTATACACAATGCAAACAATTCTTTCCTCTATATATCAAGAATGCCTGAGGTTTTATAGGGTGTTTCTTAAGAAATATTCATTACACAATCATGCAAAGAAAACAGTGAATATTTTGTTTTACTGAGTCTTGCTCAAGCTTGTTGGCACCAACGTATTCAGCATCAACTACCAACTTACTTGATTGCGAAAATGAAGCAACTTCTTCTGGTTTGTTAAATATCCACATCAGAAACCATCTAAGATCATATTAGATTAAATATCCAATCCCCAAGTGCTACTTTTAAAACACCAGGCAAAATAATTCAGGCAATATTCCACTTCAATATTTTTTTAAATCAATAAATCTAAAAATGTGCTTATCTATTATTCCAACAAATAACAGCAAAGAGTACTGTAACTAAAAAGAAAATGAAAATAATTCTTTCTCTTCCCATAACTTTTTTTTTTTTAGTTGCTAGCATACTCAATATCAAAAGAGTACTTAAAATTCAGGTAATGACACTGTAGAACTACAACATCTGCTGTTTAAAAAGAAAAAGGATTTTACTATTAATTCTTTAAAAATCTTAAATGAACCTTAAGTGGCAATGCCTTCTGAAGCACCAATGGAATGGCACTTCAGATGTAGTTTATTAATTTTTTTTTCCTTCACCTGTCGTCATCTTTTAAGCTGCAATTCTCACACAGCACGAAATAAATGACATGAAAATTGCAACTAAAAAAGGACATCTGAGTGCACATTTTAAAATAACTGTATTTGACAACTCTTATGTAAAGAGGAGATTTCTGAAAAACCTTTGTCAATATAAAAATGCAGATGAGGTTATCTACCTTCTACTTACCGAGATATCTAAAACAAGATTATCTGTACCAAATTAGATCTGACATAAGATGAAAAGAGCAAAGCACAGGAGAAGAGATGCTAAGCAGAACAGGGAAGGTGTTGGGTTCTTGAGATGAATGTCAAGTATGCCAGGTAATCATTTCCAGCTAAGTGAAAGAAAAGGGGAAAAAAAAAAAAAAAAAAAAAAAAGGGCTATTACCAAGCAGATGGCTCCCAAAAGAGAAATTCTCTAAAAGCTCAAAAGCTCACTCTAGGCGATGGCAGAGTAAGAGTTCTGTGTAAACAGCACCCTGAGGTTTACCAGCGCACTAGTTGCACGCAGTATGCCAAGGAGCACTTGTGGAAGTGAGAAATTATCCTACATTGCACACACCTTAAAGCCTTTCAGACCTGAGCTGATTTTATCTCTACATTATCAGACACCTTCTGAAATGCTAAAGGGTTTTTCCTTTATTCCCTGTTTTTGCAAATAAAATAAAATGACAGAAAAATCACAAGCCTAGCAGACCATCTCATTTGGGGAAAGAAAAGCTCCAGGACTGATCTAATGGGCATGGATTAGGCTATCCTGTACAGAATTAAGGGTTAAACATTGCCAGTTTCCTGATAAGAAAAGTCTGTCTAAATAGATGACTTCTTTACTCGTAATCTATAGAACAGAGAATGTAATATATAGAACAGAGAATAAAAGACCTGAAAAAAGAAGACTTTGAACTTAAGTATTTGCAAATCTCATCTTGATGCTCTGACAATTTAAAACACCAGATCTTCCCTAACATGGAATCTTAAGTCATTTCAAGTAGTAGAGGGTTCTGAATATATATATACACATATACACAAAATATAGTATTTATATACAAACTATTTTTGCTCAAAGTCAAAGAATAGTTTCAGCTGAAGTTGTACTTTACAAGGAGGAATAGAGAGGCACCAATTAGAGGGCAAATAACAGAAATGCATATTTTAGATTTAATTTAGCGGAAGGCAGTCAACCAAATAGTTCCTAAATCCTAAAACATACCATCATAGCTTTGGTTGTTTTCCAAAGTCTTGTTTACTTTATATTAAATTAATATAGTAGCATAAATTAAAGTCTTAAAATGCATTTGCAGATCCAATGCCAGAGGACTTCTTTAAAATTCGAACTGAAATGGAACTGAACGTGCAGGTATTTCCACCTTTGAGTACATTTTTTAATGAGACTAAGAATATTCAAAAGAAAATTGACTTTATATTCGTTTTCTCTTTCCTGAGAAATGCTGCATTTTTCTTGAATGCCTCTCATTGAAACCTAGATAACTGCTTGTCAACAGGTATATGTGAACAAAAATGTGCGTATCAGTCACAGCGTTATCTAGAATTCTGAGTACCAGGTGGCATGTTCAACATTCTATTAATTGCTGCTATGCTACTTGATTGCAAGGGCACTTTAAAGAGGCATATGCACAGAATTATGCATAAAATTAGTCTTTTATATTTTTAAAATTAATAGTAGCTGTCTGTGAATCAAATGTGTCTGAAATAAGGACATGCTGAGAGTGCAACAGAGAACCACCAGACCGCTTTGGTAAATCACAAGAATAATTCCTGGGTAAGTTACTCTATGCTTCCCAAAGACAACCGACAGCAGATTAACAGTGAACCTACTGTAAATAATCACATCTTCAACTTCAGCTTATGAAACATATAATGCAAGCAAATGTCCCTTATATTGCCAAAGACAAAAGCATGGATATTGGTTAAGAAACTCAAATAATTTATTCCTGCACTTTCCCTTTATGTTCATCGCTTCTTAAAACACACTCAAGCACTTTATAACACCCGATAAACCATTCTGATAGTGGTCTAGAGCAGTCAATGGTTTTACATTTTAATCAATAAGATTTACATTGTATTTCTAATACGACTCTTTAGACTAGAACTGCTTGGGTGGGTAGTGCTGATATAACTCAAACTGACACTGCCCTGTCACCTACTCGCAGCACACTCAGTACAGCGAAAACATTCACACTCTTATCGGAAGCCACAAATAAAGCTCCAAACCTCTTAAACTATTTGAAAGCTTTGCTTTCAGCACAAGGCTTAGCCTTTGTTTGTCCCTGTGAGAAGAGGTGCATCAGCAAGAAATTATCAGTAACCTGTCAGTCTTTATTACAGAGTGACAACAGGGGATAAGTTAAATTCCAATTTCATTAAGTCAGCTTTGGAAGGTGACATATGCTGAAAACCTAATAGTGCTACCTTTTAGCTGGGTCTAATATTTAACTTTGCAAAAGGACGGGGACAAATCAAATCACTTCCTTGTCTTATTTTATCAACTGATCTTTAGAAAATTAGAAGAATGAACTTGAAGCAGAATTCAAGAAAGAAGCTTTTCTATTTATTTATACATTCTGGTTTCAAGTATTTTATGACTTCAGTTTTTCCTCAAGTGCTATAGGTAGTTATCTCTTTAGTTAATTCTTCATGCAGCAACAGAGAGAAAAGAAAACCAGGAAATTAATAATTGGAAAAACCCTATGTTCCTTGGTATTTCCATCACACAACTGATGAGATTTAAATATTTCAAAAGCCTTCTACAGCAGCTGTTAAATAAAGATCTGCACTACAATCATGTATCTTTTCTTTCTTTCTTCAGGAGACCTTGCACTCCTGGAAAAAACGCATAGAAGCATGTATAGAGACCTAGCCTATGACAGCCACCACACGTTTACATTGCATGAAGTCACCAAGGTGTTCCAGTTACTCCTCAACACATCATCTTCCTCTCTACAGCCGAACTTTGTTGCTTCAGTGGCATATTTATTTTGGCAGCAGTCCTTCCTCAAAAATTCTACCACTAAATACAATCTACTGTTCTTTGGCATCTAGGTGATAGAAAACATAGCATTTCCAATAGATTCTCTTTTAGGAGTGATGGTTCATGCTTTATGCAGGAACAGTTCCTGCAGGGAACAGAATTATTATTATTTTTTAAAAATCCACTTTAAATATCAAAATTTCCATGTTAGTTCAACACCAGACCCCACATATGAATGCTGGCCCACTTGAGTTCTCCTGCACTTAGAATCAACATGTACTCTCAGAGACAGGGTCATAATCACATTTGAACTTTGACCACAAGTTACATACAATAACCATATAAAATTACAGAAGAAATTTCAAATAGTCACTCCATCAAAAACAACGACTGCAGCTCCACCCTTCATGTCAACTCTGGTCATGAAACCATCCTTCACTATCTGGTGAGTATTAATTTTAGAAAGTTTCTTAAATGTAATTATTTCTAGCCCACGTTTAGACCCTGCAATTCCAGACTATTATTTCTTTTGCTTTTTACCCAAAAGAGAGCTCTTTATTCTTGCCTCTTGCACACATGAGAGACTATTATCAGCTTAACCTCCTTCTAGAGTAAACAAAACATTTCAAGTAATTTAAAGTTCCTCAAACAACATGGTCTATAAATGTCTGATCACTCCCATTCTGCTCTGGCTCTGCACAATGTGTCCATGTATAGATGAATTTCGTTACTGCAGCTGACATTGACACTAAGGAGACACCAGTGGTAATTTCACACGCTTTGTATGCTGTACTCTTATTTATATCATCACAGAATCAGAGAATGTTTTGGGCTGGAAGGGACTTTAAAGATCATCTAGTTCCAACTTCACTGCCATGGGAAAGGACATCTTCAATTAGACCAGGTTGCTCAAAGTCCCATCCAGCCTGGCCTGGAACACTTCCAGGGATGGAAGTGCTCTCAGTATCTCACTGTCTGTGTCATTGATGAAGCCACTAGCAGAGCTATGTTCCATGACAGAGCCGTGAAGGACATCATTCATCACCAGCCTCCACCTGGACACAGAGCCATTGATGACAGCTCTCTGGCTGTGTCCATCCAGCCACCAGCCACATACACCAAATTACAATTGCTGTTTTCCACATCTCGCTACTTTGACTCACGTTCAGGTTGCCATCTAATTCCTCTGCACTGCTATGAAGAGCTGCGACCCACAAAGAGGTTCCAAATTCTCCATCTGTACAGCTGATTCTTTCTTTTGAAGCGCAGAACCTTCCATCAATTTGCATTGTAAACCTTGGGACTATTTTCCCACTTGCCAAATTTCTCTGAATGACACATTCATTAAAGCCGTGGAAAAAGCCAGAAGACGGGTTTGGTCTCATTGTTCAACAACTTTAATAATGATCAGGATGATTACATAGAGCTTGATATTAAACCTGTGGATGGAACCAATTATCCCTTCCACTCTGATGGTAAATTCAGTACTCAGGTTTTTCAGCCAGTTTTAAATAGAAGGGTTTTCTCCTACAGTGTACTTTCTGGCCTTTCCTATGAGAACGTCACATGAGAGTCTGTCTAAAGATTTACTGAAGATATATGATATCCTCTATTACTTCTGAATCAACGAAGCCTCTAATCTTCACAGAGGGAAGCCAGATTGACTTGACACAATTCATTCTTCATCAATAACTGTGCACACTGTTATTCACCTCCTTGTTTCTTCTAAGTGTCTTCAAAGAGTGTATTTCAGGAATCACGCCAGAATTTTTGACATTTGCATGATCCTGGGCTAAACACTACTGTAATGTCTCATTGAAAAAAAATACATCTCCATTCAAATTTACAGAGAAAAAAACCTCTGGCATATCAGAAAACTACTATTTAAAACACCTAAGGTATCCGGATACACCTACTTTACAAAACAGACTTAAATCTAAAATGCACTAATCTTACTCCTTTGAGAAAATACTCAAATATTACTATTCTAACTTAATTTTTTTCCATGGTTTTTCTCCCTTACTATTTACTTACATAATTATCTTATTCACACCATAAGTGAAATTTAAGTGTTTTTACAAGGCAATTAAAATGAACCATAGTTTCACCTGATGATGACAACCATGGTTTGGTATTAATGTGCAGTGGTTTAGGTTCACTTCCATGATGCAAAACCAGGACATTATGTAAGAGTAGAGTCAGAATTTGAATTAAGTTTATTATTATATTAATCAGATCTGGTTAGTTCATGGTAAGGTTTATTTAGGCAAAAAATGTAAGACTAGAAACCTTTCCTCAGTATGGTTTCTAGTCAATGTATCAAACATATGAAAGAGAATAAAGAATGTCTCATTCTTTAGAGTATTTGAAATGGCCCATAAAGTCTCAGTTTCACAGAAGAAACTGGTTTTTCTTGCAGCAGTTTCTTTTTCTGTGAAATTGAGACTTTATGAACTGAAGCATGTCTGTGAAAATCATCTATGACATAATTTATACTCTTCCAACCAAATAAGCAGATGGTAGAGTGAAGAACTATGTAAATCAATGTTTATAAAGTAGCAGACATTTGACAGGCTTCAAATTATGTCCAGGGTACACTGATAGATGCCATTATCCATTACTGTGCTTTCTCTGACATTTTATCTAAGGGCCAAAAGCCAAAAGAAAGACCACAAGCATCTGACCACAAAGTAGCTCTTATTTTCCTATTCTAGTCAGCAATTAGCTCACAGGAACAGAATTTCAAGTATTTCCAATGCCTGTAGTTAAAAATATGCCTTTTTCTAAAATGAAATACAAATGTCACATGCTAAAAGCCCTATCTGGGACTGCAGTCCTTGGACTACAAATATATATTCAATTTGCACAGTAGTTACATGTAAAATATTTGATCATGTGCAACCCTTACCTAAACAGAAAGACTATTTATTTTAAAAATACATACCAAAACATGTAGACTCTAATGTAATGTAATTGCTTTCTGCTTTTCATGAAACGGAGATTTTCTGCCCTGTCTGCTGTCAAATCAGAAACATGTGATGAGTGTGAGTTACCAGTTCAGGACTTGTATTTCATGACCACACTGGTGTCTGCAACCACTCAGTCTCGCCACAAAGGATTGCAGCAATCAAACAGACACAGGTAACATTCAAATGACAAGCAGATTTCTGAACTCTAAATCCAGCTTCTAAAATGTACAGTTCATTTCGTGGTGTGACTCTCATAGGTGGATTTTGCTAACACATAGGTAGTTGTTAAATTTTTCCTAACTGCTTCTCAAAAGGATCTCTCCTTCTTTAATGTCAGGAGACTATTTTTCTTTTCTAATTTAAACAACTACATGGACCCTCAGCTCAGCAAAACTAGGTAACTATTCTTTAGAGAGCAGCAGCAGCAGCAAAACCAGGAAGAACTGACAGGCAACAAATGGGCAAAAGAAATTAAGCCGAGCTGAGACAGCAAAGGAAACAAGAGGAATAAAGAGTACAGAATGTGTTGATGATAACTTCCTTCTCCAAGTGCTAGAGGAGCCAGTGAGGACAGGAGCTATGCTGCACTGCTCTCACCAAGACACGGCTGGTGGTGGATGAGAAGCTCAAGGGCAGCCTGGGCTGCTGTGTCCATGAAGTAGAGAGTTTCAGGATCTTAAGGCAGCAAGGTGGACACACAGCAAGCTCAATACCCTTCAGGAGACCAGACTTTGGCTTCTTCAGGGATCTGTGTGGTATAATACCATGGGATAATGCCCTGGAGGGCTCAAGAAATCTGGCCGATACTCAAGGATCATATCCTTCAAATTCAGGTGTGACGCATCCCAAAGAGGAGTTCAGCAAAAATGCCTGGAGGCCTGCATGGATGAACAAGATGCCCCTAGGCAAACTCAAACAAACAAACAAGCCTACAGAGGATGGCAGCAAGGACAGGTAGCCTGGAAGAAATACAGGGAGATTGCCTGAGCAGCCAGGGATGAGGTTAGGAAAGATAAATTCCTAAGAGAATTAAATCTGGCCAGGGACACCAGCAGTAACAAGAAAAGGTTCTGTAGGTACACTGGTTATAAGAAGAAAACAAGGGGAAGTGTGGGCCCTCTCTAGAAGGAAATGAGAGACTTGCTTATGTAGGATTTGGAGAAAAATTAGGCACTCAGTGACCTTTTGACCTAGACTTCACCATCAAGTGCTCCAGCAACATCGCCTGAGTTGCCACAAGGAAAAGTCAGGGACTGGGAGATGGAAGAGCCATCTGCTATAGGAAAACATCAAATTCGAGACTATCTTTGGAACCTGAAGGTGCACAAATCCATAGAACCTGAGGAGATGCATCTACAGATCCTGAGGGAACTGACAGATGAAGTGGCTAAGCTACTTTCCATCCTATGTGAGCAGATGTGGCAGGCTAGTGAAGTTCCCAGCGACTGGAAAAGGGGAAACAAAATTCCCAGTTTTAAAAAAGAAAAAAAAGAAGATCCAGGGAACACAGGCCAGCCAGTCTCGCCTTTGTGTCTGGCAAGATCATGGAGGAGATCCTCCAGAAAACTATGCTAAGGTACACGGAAAACAAGGTGGCGATTGCTGACAACCAACACGGCTTCGTTAAGGGTAAATTGTGCCTGACAAATTTGGTCGCCTTTTACAGTGGCAGTACAGTGGTGGTGGATAAAGTAAGAGTGAGTGGTGTCTCCTGCCTGGACTTGTGCAAAGCATTCAACACTATCCTGCACTATCCTTGTCTCTTGCCTCTTTCTATGGTTCTATATAGCTGTTTATATACTACTTCCTACCTAATTCTCTGGCAGCAATTCTGTACCATGCCCCACTTTTCAAAGTTAAATTATGTTCTGTAACAAGAATGCAGGAGAGATAGCCTTGTGATTTAAGAACTAGACTGGAACTCTAAGGCTCAAAGGCACACAAATTTTGTCTCTGACCTTCTGCACAGTACTTAAATCTTCTCCTTTAGTACTCAGTATGTAAAGTGCCTTGAATGTATGTGAAAGGGTAAGCCAATTAGCTGCCAAATCTTTACTATACAGTACACACATAGGAAAAGGAATTTTAAATAAGAAAAAAAACCTAGTTGCTTGTAGTGCTGGCAAAAAACATAGATAAAATACATCTAACACTTTTGAAATCCTGCAAAAATACAGCCAATCTCTACATCTTGTGAATGGATCTTTTTAGGAGTGGGATTAAAGCAACCAGAAATCTTGTCTGCCCTATACTTCCACTCACAGAGCTTGGTGCTTTAATGCCAGGATCAAAGACAGAAATCGAATCTGTGAACCTCAATTGCTTTTTCATCATCTGACTTGTAATATCAGCCTTGTTCTAGCCAGTGCCTGGGAGCTACAGGGGTGATGTGAGATAGTGCTAGTGATCACATCCCCACAGAAGGCATTCCAGGGCAGCTGGGATGCCGAGGTCCCCAGCAGCCACAAGCAGTTTATTCTCAAAGCCTGAGAACCAGAAGCTATTTCCTTTCTTTTATTTTGCATTTAAGGATGACAGGAAGATGATAAACAGCCAAAGGCCAGCCACATCAATATGCTAGCAGTACAAAAGCCCTTTGTGATTGACTGACAAAACCTAAAGAAGGGGAGGAGACCCTCTTTTTCTTCCATTGGGGATGGCTCTGGACAGAGACGCCTGAAATTTTAGCCCTCAAAAGCTTCTCCTGTTACCACCAGATCACCTTGCAGGTAAACACTTTCCTGGTTCATTGAGTCACTGTTACGTATCTGAAAAAGAATCTCCACTGAAAAGTGATAATGGTGGAAAAATACTCCCTATTGTACAGCCATAATTCTTGTACTGCTTGTCGGCAGGCAACGCATTTCCTCTCTTGAGGAGGCTGTGCAACTGGATCCAGCTACATGTAAAGCAATCTGTTAAAACAAGGACAAGATTTACTGTTGGAAAGAAAAAGTTTAAATACATTCCAGGAACCTATGTACCATATGGCTAAAAGTGACTAAATGTGGTAAATTAAATTTAATCTCTTCACATTACATTCAAAAGTTTGTATTTTTCTATACAAGAGTAAACTTACCCATTTCACGAATGCAATGAACTATTTGTAGTAACTGGTATTCCATTTTAACTCCTAAAGAAAAAAATTATTTCTATAGGCTAATTAGTTACATTTTTAATAGTGTATGCACAGTACTAAAATCCCTATTTCACTTATTTCCTAGCATGCAAATTGGCATGTGTACCATGCAATGTGGCAATAGAAACCATGATGCTTTTATCAAAATTTTTTCCTTTCTTCCCCTATAGCTGTAAAATCATTGGTACTATTTAATCCACAGGAAGCAACCAAGCAAGACTTCTGAATTTATGGCAAAAGGGGCTTTGTTTCTTTTTAAATGCAGTGAAGCCCAACAAAAGAGAAGCCACATGCTTCAAGGATGCTTTAAAGAATCTTCCTGACTTTTGACATGTGTATTACCATTGAACAGATGTACCAGCATATCTCAATATGAAAAACTACAACCACAAAAAAAGATAGGAAAGACAGGAACTAAACAGAACATAATTTTCTTCCCTCATTGGCAGCTGAAAAAGCCTACTCTGCAGCCTTTTTGCAGACTGCAGGAATCAGGAGCAGCACGATTTAACATAGGGAAAATGAAAACTAACCCAAGTTCAGCCCACACATTTGATACTTCTCATTTGGACCTGACCTAACCACAGCTCATGCCATCAAGAATAGAGCTAGTTTGAAGACAAGGGTATAATACAACAATAAAATACTTGCCTACTCATTTCAATCCACTATTAGATTTTAAACTTGAAAGACAAAGTGAAAAATACTGGGACTGGCAAACTTCCTATAACAAGAAAGGTGGTTCAAGGGATTTGAGGCAGTATCCATCTTTTTTTAAAAAGCCAAAAGGACAATGATCACCTTTATTCTGGGCTATCATTTGATACAGATAACATTTAGGTACTGCTTAGGCATATAAAAACAGAGTTTCAGAAAGCATGCTGCAAAAGTATGTAATGTTTCTGTGTTAGATCGAGAGGCAGAAACAAAAAAAGGAAAAAAATGACCTGATTATTTGCAAATTAGTTACTTTGATGATCCACTATGCTTTTAAATAAGGACTTTATCTCAAGAGCTTTGGTAAACCCAAAGACAAAAAGCTGCACTACAGCCCTAATAATGCAAACATCCATGTTCTCCTACTCCTTTAATTACAGCTGGATCATGGCTGGTCAAAACCCTCCCCTGCTTGGCTTCTTACTCCTTCACTGTGGATACTGTTCCATCTCTCCTTCTCACATTTTTCTTCTCTGGTCAAGCAGTGCATCTGATAACAGGAGTAGGTCAAGGGGAAACAGCCAGTTTTGAAACTTAGTATAATCCATCATGAAATTCATCCTCCAGAGGATGAAAGGCACTCAGGAGTAGCATTTGTTTTCCCAGCGCACATAGCCCCATACGGAGCCTCCTCCCAGTCCCTTCCCTCCCCCTGGCTCCCACCACCACTGCTCCCAGTCGATCACAACTCTGGGAAAGCTATGCTAATCATCTGTCTCTGCTGATAGTGACACTGTCGCTGTGACTCTATCTCACCTTTCCTACACTCTCACCTGCTTTTCAGGAGACTGCGGAGCTACCGGCTCGGACAGCGGGAGGCAGAGGTGACACTCGCACGGCTCAGCACCAGGTAACAGCTGCTCTGATCTTACTACCAGAAGGAGTGTTTGAAATACTGTAAATACATTTATGCTTATCCCTCTGAACACCTAAATTTAGCAGTATAGACTCTCAGGTTTGGTTTAGTTTCCTATGGTGTATATGGACATGCACTGTACACCTCTTCTGGGGGTAGGCATGGACATGGTGACATTGCCTGGCTTGGCATGACAGCCAGCTCACCATAAAATAACCAGTACAAGGATTAACGGCTGATGTGGGGTGCATTTCCTTGGGAGAAACTGTAAATACAACAGGCACCATTCAATCAACAATCATTATCAAAATGTCAGAAATTTTCTCTCAGAGTATTTTCAGGAAATTAGTCCAATAACTCCTGGTATCTTAAGACTAAGTCTGTTCTAGTAACATTTCAGTATCACAAACACATATACTCGGAAGGCAACCATGAACATTAAATGCTACATTCTAATCACTAAACCAAATATATTGTTAACACATTCTTTCTCAAGAAAAGGTACTAGAAAAAACTTCATGAAATTAATATCACATGACAGATCTCTAATTTAAAGCAATACTTTAAATACTATTACCAAATTGGCATGAAAGACAGAAAAATAATGCAAGAAGAAATAAATAATTTGAAAGACAGAAATAAATAATGGCAAATTTAAACCTTTCCACTTCCAAAGATGTATCTCTAGGACACAAAAAAGGTATAAATACTTTCACTTTTTCCCCTTGACAAGGATCTAAAGAGATCAAAGAGTTTACTGAAGTTCTGAAGTTTATATTACTGTAAAAATTATAATAATTCTATTTAGAACTTAAAAGGATATTTTCAAATGTTTCACATATTTTTTCCAAGCAGGAGAGCAGCTTGTTCTATGATGTCCTTTTCCTGTAATTTCCATCCAAAAACTTTGGCAATAACCCATAAAAATCAATACTTAAATAAATACTTTAATATACATGTCCCTTTCAGGTTTTTTTGCTTTTCTTAGCAGAACGTGAGGTAATTTTTTTTCATATCAAAGCCAAGAAATGGAAAGATAATGTGGGCCATGTATGCAGAATAGATTAGAAAAAAACTTAAAATCATAGTATCTCAGCATTTCATTAATTCTAAATACTTGCCATCCCTCAGAATAATTTTAACAGGATCTCTAGGTAACTTCAAATAAAAATGTTAGCCAAGATGTACTCCACCTAGAACTATGCAAGTAAATTTAGTGCACAATCCCCTATATAATCAGGTAGAGAGAGGAAGCTCCTCAATATGAGTTAAACCTACACAAGATGAGAACTGCCTTTGATTTGCCCATTTTTTCCTCCTATTTCCTAACTTAAATCAGATAGGAACCTAAAACTGAAGATGAGTCTTGGAAACAGACTCTAGAGACACACTAAATATCTAATTGTTCTAAGGTTCTCTTTAAGGCTATGTTTGCGATCAAAATGGATTTCCTCTAATTTTATGAATACCACTGTTGCCTCCTTCCCCCAGTATCTCCCAAAAGAATACGTGAAAAATAATGATTTGCAGTTGAAAATATAAGAACACAGAAATTGCAAAAGTGGGATTTGCTCATGGATATTGTACAGCAGCCACTGCAAACAATGAAGGTGCAAGAGCATCAGGAGAGGCTCACAAACCAACTAAAGATGTCCCCCTTAATCCTGCTGGACACTGCAATTCTCCACCCTAAACATACCTTTTTTTGTAAAATCTCTAGGTCCAGATATTCTTCTTACCTGTATGAAAATCTAAAAATCCAGAATTCTTGCAGTAATAAAAATGTGCTTAAGATGCATCTTTATCATTTCTGTACTGCACATGTATGTCCAGCATTAGCCTGAGGAGATCAGTCTCCCTCTCCTGTGGAGGTAGCACAGTTCAAAGCAGAGCTGCACAAAACTCAGCAACCCACAAAATTTCCCTTGAAACCAAAGCAGAAACAACAACAAAACCCTTAAAATGCAGTGGAAGTCTTGCTAAAAGACTATGAAAGGACAAAAAACATGTTTCATGAAAAGAAAAAAAAAGTAAAAATCTTTTTCACTTTTTATACTATTGGTAGATAAACAGAACATGAATTATCTCACCTTTTCTTCATATTTATATTTGAACCCAGTCTGTACAAGTCCAACAGCAGGTCTCTGGGGGGCATCTTTAGTTGGTTTGTGAGCCTCTCCAGAAGTGCCTGAGTTAACCCAGGTTATCTTCTCATCCCCAACCCCCTCCTGCAATCCATGTTCTACTTTTGCTCACACTAAATAAAGCAAACTGGTATTTATAGCATTTCTTAGGAGGCTGAATGTTTTCATCTACTCACCAGGTCATCCAAAATACCTCAGAAATCAAGTTTCATGACATTTACCAAAACAACGCTTTGAATCACTAAGTTTGAGATGTTTATATAAGGATAGTAAAAAACATATAAACATAGAAAAAATCCTCATTTGTTTTTTTCTTCTGATTTATTACATAATAATTCTAGAGCAGAGGACTTTTAATGCACTCCTGTAACTCTACAGCACATGGAAAAGCCTCCAAAATAATCTTTATAAGAAAGGGGAAGATTATTTAATATTAAATCCATGTAACAGCAATGCCGACCGTTAAGCTTGCTGATTCTACTGTAGCAGAAAAGTAGAATTATAAGGCAAAAGTAACTTTCAAGCAGTTGTTTCAGCACAGAAGGCAGTTTAGGTGATTAAACAAGAGACTAACATGGCACTGGTACCACACATTTTTAAAAGAAAACAATGGCACTTTGAAACACCATGTCAAAAATACTGAATACATTACAGGATATGCGTTTCACAGAGAAAGAAGAGCAAATAGCTGTAATTTAGGAGGCTAGAATTTCCTTATGAGATAGCATAAAGGACTTCGCAAACAAAAGGACCTTTCTCAAAGGTTTTCAGTGTCTTTACACAAGTTTTAGTACTCTAGCAGCAATATATGACACTACATCTGCATTTCTCAGGTATCTTTTTCTCTAACCATTTTTAATCAGCACATAATATATAAAAGGCATTAAGAGATCAAGAGCTTTCTCTTGTGAGCTATGCAAATCCTGAGTTATGAAAAACACTGTCCTGCTTTGTGAAATCACAGCAGTAACTTCAGATTGTCTGAAATTACTGTTTCAGAAAATAACACTTCAGCATTTATCTCTAGAGAAGGCAGCCTTCATCCTCAACTCATGATCAATCAATCATCAGAAACATTCAGCTTCTCTTAATAGCTGGTTTCGGCTCGTAGCTGGGGCTTTGCTTTCTAAGGTTCAGAGCAGATGAATTAACATGTGCATATTATAAGCTGGTAGTATATGGTCTAAGGATTAACTACTATAACAACCAGTACTGTAGTCTGCCAACACATATTCACCCAAATTGCTGGAGTTTTTAAGTTTATATGGATAGGATTTCTACGTAGGTGTTCATTTATTGTACAGAGATTGCAAGTTTTATATTAAATGGATTTCTTCAATCACGAAAATGCACAGCCATTGCATCACCCTTCCAAAAAAATGTCACATATTATGAAACTGCTATGAAAAAACCAATTGCACTGTGTTTTACAATTGTTTATTTTACACACAATGTTTATTGTAGGATCCCTCCTGCTTCTTCATTTCATTCTATCCAATTACTCTAAGAAGAGTATTCTGGACAATACCATGAATTATTCAAACTGAAATAAGCTGGCATGAAACCATGGTATAATCAAAACCTTTTTTACAAGAAACTTAATTCCATGCCAACTGCAATTTAAAAAACTATTAGAAGCATTAAAGAAAAGTGTACTTTTATTACAAGACACTTAAAGAATGGTCTCTGAGGATTGATCAAGTGAGCTCTCTGCTGTCTCTTCTCCCTGAAGGGAACTAGCACTGGCCAGACTGTGCATATCTGGAAATATTTTCACCCAGACCCCTCTATACCTGGTTTCTTTAGGAAGGTAGCACACTGTAAAGAAGTCCTACTCACAACACGTCAGATGACACCACTAAATATTGGGTTTTATGACAAAGTGGTGAACATTCAGACGCAGCGGAGTAAAATATCACCTAAAAATTAATTCCTACAGATATGAAAATATTTCTCTACCCAGATACACTTCTTCACCTAAGATTGTCAGGCAAATATGGGTGGAAGGGGAACAATCCTGTTTCAACTGTGGTTGTCTATATGTGCAAATTAAATATACGTATGCCAGATTCTGCTATACTGTGTAAACTACAGCTATCCACAAATGAGTAATGCATCTTAATTTCATCACTTCCAGTGGAGTGGAGCAGAAGCATTTTGAGAAAAAACAGAGGTCCAAGTTATAAGAAAAGTACCACAAGATGAGGATGGAAGAGAAGAAATAAAAAAGTAGTGCACTAAAATATGCTTCTTTTTCTTCTTCTGTCTGTAAATATAACTCTGTTCCTTGTAAACCTATCATCTGCATTTCAGCTGCTTTTTTCCTAGTATATTCTTCTATTTTTTCCTGTCTCCTGACATGACCTTTTTTCTTCCCTCTTTGGTCACTCTCTCCTTCCTTCTTCCTACTGTCTTCCTTTGTATGCTGCTCTTCTGAATTTACCTTTTACTCTGACTCTCCTCTCACTTTACCTATTCTGGAGTAATTATTCCTGGTTTTTCCTTCTATCATTTCAGTTCTGTAACCTCACTTCTTTACTTCTGAGATTTAGCACTTTCTTTTTCTTGTCCTGTAGCAGATGCAATAATGTTTGAACAGTCCAACAGAATTGGGGGAAAACTCCAGCAATAAATATCAAGGCTGCTTGCTGAAGTTTTCAACTAGTACGAAACAGACCATTATTACAGAATTTGTTTAGAAAACAATATAAGAGATTATAGCGAGATACTGAAGACAATCAATATACTAGAAAAGGAAATATTCAAATAAATTAAGAAGAACAATGTCTATACTTCCACAGATATGCATCTGTTACAGCAGTATTTCCTGCAACAGTCGGAATAGATAGGAAGACACCCACCTCAAGGGAGAGGTGTGATCATGTTGCAAGTAAGTGCCATATTATTTCTTTTCTCTTTTAATGGATAACTATCAACCAGAGCACTGGCCTTACAGAAGCAACACTACGCAAACTCAACTTTACAGGCTGCTATTAACCTGGCAACCTGAAAGTTACCCTGGAAGCTGTGTGACGTATAGAAGATACCTCAATTCTTCCACAAAGAAAACAGCTTTGAACTTTCCAACTCAAATAACTTTTACTTTCCTAGATTCAGCTAAGATCACCTAAAGTCATGCTGGTATGCAGTTACTTAAAAATGACCAAAGTCCACGTGAACGCTGTGGAGCATCTCTGCTCTCCATGTTTTCCCAATCAGCACCACTGCCTCAGTCCAATACAGCTACCACGCATTACGGTACAAGCTATGCAAGGAAAATGATTCAGCTCAAAACTACCTGGAGCAGAAAAAGCCAAATTTAGTGAAACCTGGAGCTGTTAGGAGTTGGTTCCAACCAAGGCTACCTATTAGGGACAGTAATAATTTTTAAGATCAGAGGACTCGATAACCTCAGATAAGGCAGTTTATATGAACTCAGAAAATAGAAGACTATTTTGCTTTTATTCCGTGCAACATTTGACTCCCAAGCATCAGCCAGACTTTTCATAGCATAGAGGCAGACTTACATTAAATCTCTTTTTAGAAAGGTTTTAAGTTTCAAATTACACCATATAGATATGGTGGATACCAGGTATTTTATCTTTAATAATGAAGACATTTTACATGATCTTGGTGACTATGACTGCTACTGCTCTCAGTACCTTTGTTGACATTTTAGCTGGGTGGAGCGTACAAAAAGCCACTCTGGGAACAAATTAAGTACAATACAAAAGAGTGTTTACTGATTTTCAGGTCAGTGAATGCTTTTCAAGAGTTAACAATGTTTTATAGTCAACAGGAATATATTCTACAAGCCAAACAGAGCTGACTTTGAATAAAGTGTTTATTCCAAAAGCATGAACGTGATTTTGTCAGTTTGATCCACTTGTGATTAAGAAAATGGCTGAAGCGATTCTGAGCCATTAAATAGGAAATGTAATTTAATGACTCTCCCAATTACTTTCTGCTTTAGATGACAACAGAGATAGGAAGATTGCCTTCCCTGGGCCTCCACACAGGATTTTTCCAAGGGCTGTCCAAAATCTTCCTGAAAGAGCATCAGTGGTTAATTCCCATATCGATTAAGACAGCAATCAGCTCAGAGTCACAGCCAGTCCAGACAAATGGACAACTCTGAAGCCTGATTAAGGGACCTCTCTGCTGTCTCTTCCCCCTGAGCAGTTGACCACACTCCGTGCATATCCAGAGGTATTTTCAGTCAGATACCTTTATACCTTGTTTCTTTAGGAAAGGAGCACACTGAGAAGAAGTCCTACTCACAAAACTGATTACACCAAGAAAGGAAAAAAAAACCACCTTAAAATTAATTATTATTGACAAACTAATTAATTATTTTTGACAAATTTGTCTTAGCATATTCATTGGTGTTTACAAATAGATTATTTTTTCCCAATAATTAAACTTGAGCCTCTATTTTAATTTCACTGTTAAAAACACAAAGACGAAAGAAATTAAATGTTGTTGATGATTGCTCAACAGGCTATTCCATCAACCTTGGCATAGAGTCACTATTTTAGAAGAGAAAGTGGTTTAAAGCCCATTCCTGTGTCAGGTCAGGGAAAAATTCACCAAACACATCTGGGCTCTGTGTCAGTTCTTACCTCTAAAGAGGCCACAGGAAAGCTGGAGAGGGACTTTTTACAAGGGTACATAATGAAAGGACAAGGTATTGGCCTCAAACTGAAAGGGGGCTAGCTTAGATTTGATATTAAGAAGAAATTCTTTACTGTGACATATCACGTGGTGGTGAGTCACCAGAGTGGTTTCCCTGACAAGCTGTGGATGTCTCATCTCTGAAAGTGTTCAAGGCCAGGCTGGATGGGGCTTTGAGCACTGGTCCAGTGAAACATGTCCATGCTCATGGCAGGCCGGTTGGAACTAGATGACCTTGAAGCTCCTTTTCAGACCAAACTACTCTAGGATTCTGTGATTTAACTTGCAAGTTCTCTCTAAAACACCGCTTCATTACCAAAAACATAGATAGGAGACAATTAGCTTTCTCCAAGATTATACAACATTCATAGTTTTGACCACAATTTTAGTGCTCTGAGTTCATTTGACCAGCATTCATGCAGACAGGTGTCTAACCTCAAGCTTACAAGTCAAATTCTCAGAGGCTGTTATGGCTTAATTCAGGGACATAGAAGAAAATAAAGCAAAAAGACTGCCAATGCAAGGTTCTTAATAGGTTATAGATGAAAGGAGGAATGCTTCTTCGAATCCCCTAAATTAACAGCCCTCTTCTATCCACAGACTGTTCTTGGCCAATATCCGTAAGTAATGGAATTATGAAAAACAAGCTGCAGCTTCCAGAGTTTTGCAATTACCAGGGGATCATACAGCTTGAAGAACCATAGATGGCTGCATGCCGCAGAAAATTCTAAGCCAAAGGGTTGTAGTCAAAGGTTACTTTAAAAAGCAACTTTCCAATTTGAGATATAATTAAGAAAATTTGAAAAGTCTGGTATTTAAAGGGAAATAAGATACATGACATACATCTATATTGCAAACTAAGAAAGAAACAAGACATTAAAATGAGCGTCTCATCCACCTTGTACCACTGTAAGTTTTAAAACATGGATACAATTCATAACTTGTGAAAACATGTGAAACAAGTTTATTCTAAAATTGAAAGAAGGTTGTTACATATGCACACAAGTCAAATATTTAGTATTATTTAAGACTGCAAAATTTGATTTTCCTGTTCTCCTCTATTTTTACCAGAATAGAAAATGTAATTTTCCTGCCATGAGCTCTTAAAAAGAGCCATGAAAAGCAGAGTTCAGTTGTTTTCACACTACGTTAGATCTCTAGGGTCTTACTTAGGAGATGAGTCTCCTTAAGTAATCAGTATATTCTCCAGAAGACTCAACATTTCCCTTTTTAGCCCAGTTATGTTCACAGCACTGGGTGATGCCACTGAAGCACTCCAGTCAATTCGTCTTGAGTGAAGAATATACAGAGGAATACCAAAAAACAGTAAGCTTTAAGAAACACTGTTCGAAACTGTTTTTACAACATGAATAGATACACCAGTGACATACCTGAAGAAGAACATGAACAGAGCAGCTGTGATGCAGAACAAAAGGACCTACAAGAAGGAGAAAGAGTGTTATTGTGTAACACACTACCACTGCATGTCCTGGATCATGAAGATTTTGTAACTTTTACTATAAAAGCTATGCTTTACTTATATGCTTGAGGGGCCAGAATGAAAGCTTGTCTGATTCTACCAAAAAAGACTGCCTAGGTTTTAATGGACTTTGAATGATTCCTGTAGAAGCTTAAAAAAGTGAAACCCAAACCAGCACAGTGGGACAACAGACACAGCAAATGGCACCACTTAAAAGCATCTGTAATAAAAGACCAAGTAATAAAGTAATTATAAAACAACAGAATTTAAACAATAAAATATTAGAACTGAAATTTAAACATCATATTTTACCAGTCTTTGCTTTTGTGATTTATTCAAATATCATATTGCTAGTTACAGTTTAAAAGGCAAGGTGTTTTAAACATCTTGCTTGTGCTGAACTGCTTTCCAGCAAGTTTGAGAGTAAGTAATTCTATTCCCAATTAACAGTATCCCAGTACCCTTTCTAGTAGTTTATCTTAGTGCTAACCTCACTTGGAACAATCCTATCTTGCTCTGTATCAATAATGTGCTCATACAAGAGTCACTGAGCAACTTAGCAGCTCTGCAGCACTGACAGGTGAACCTCCTACTTCCTCCAGCCATCCTCTCTGCTGGGGCTTAGAGCTGTTACCTCCTCCTTATCACCTACATAGGGACTCACAAATGCTGAAGAAAACCTGCCTTAATCCAATCCATCTTTGCCAGGTACATCTCACAAGTGAGAAAATAGTGTTTTGTCCTAGATATACTGGCCCATATTCATACCATCATTTAGGAGGCAGAATCCTTACAGAAATACTGCAAGTCCTTCAGAAAATATTTGCACCTATTTTCACGGGTTGAAGAAGCTTTCATCGTGAGAGGATATAGACATCTTATGTGAGAAGAAATGGAACAGTGGCAGAGGTGCAAATTAGAAGGTTATTAACACAGAACAGGAGGCTGCTGAGTGTTAAAACATACCAGAAAGTGTGACAAAACTTTTCACAGGAAATCTTTACAATGACTTTCAGAGAAAAAAATCTTACAAATGACACCATTTCCCTTTTCTAAGTCCTCTGGCATGTGACTTAAAACTAGGTCACACAAGACAACATCTGCTGTGTAAACTACCCATTTTTCCTTTTTCCTTCATCAGTACTATCATACTTTATTAATCTGCATCAAAAATGTGAACATTTGAAATAATTTTATACAAAATCATTAGGGCAAAGGTATATTTCATGAAGGTAACTGAATATTCCATTTCAAACTAGCAGCAAAATCAGACAAGCAGACTTGTTTTTAAACAGAAATTCTACTCAAAAATATCTGCCCCATTCCTCTAAAGTTCAAAATGTATTTGATCAGTCAAACAACCACGAATTCTCTGGAGGTTATTCTGGAAACACAGGGAGAAGGCGGCTTGACAGCCTGAGCAACAATATTGGGAAATAAGTGAGATATGGCAAAGTACCAGTTTTCTGGATGATGGGGGGCAGGGGGAGCCAGGGGATTGTTATAGATGAGTAAGAGGTTGGCTCTCACAACTAAGGGGTAAACATTATACGTATGGTAAAAGAAGTTTTATTAATGTATAGTTATATTATTGCAATGTGCCCCCTCCAGTACGTGTTATCATGGGATGGTCTCAGTAATCCAGGGATTTGGGAAGGTTGGCTTTTACTATGGCAGCACCTGACCTTCAATCAGAATGAAAGAAAGTGACCTGTACCACTGGACAGCAAGGAAGGCGTTAACTGACAAGGTTCTAAGAGGGGCTAGAGATATAAAAGGCGAAGCATCCATCTTGAAGATGAGCCAGCCACGTGGCTGCTGAGGGCAGTTCTCAGGCCTACTTTTCCTTATTTAGTCCTTTTGTTAAAGTTATAATTTTGTTAAAGTTTAATAAACCCTTCAAATTTTTACAGTGAGCAGTCGTTTCTCACAGGATGACAAAAGAAAAAACAAAACAAAAGAAGTACGCCTTTGCATACTAAAAACACTCACTTCACTAAACAGTCTTTTTCTTGCCTTTTTTTCTTTTATTCCCTTTTAACCTTTTTTTTTTCTCCAGTAAATTTGATAATAATCTAACAAGTATTTATATGCATCATTAAGATGCCCTCAGAGCTCTTTCTACTCCAGGCTAAAGCACCACAGCTTTCTCAGCTTGGGAAACCCAGCACAGGACACAACACTACAGACATGTCTCAGCAGCACTGAGTAGGAGGGAAAGATCACCTTGTCCAACCTGCTGGCCTCCTATGCTGGAAGGGACCTTTGCTGGCTCATGTTCAGCTTGGTGCCCACCAGGACCCCCAACTCTTTTTTGAAAAGCTGCTTTCCAATGACCCAAGGACATACTGGTGCCTGGGGCTATTCCTCACCAGAGCCACGAGTCATCCCTTTCTTGAACCTCCTGAGGTTCCCATCAGCCCATTTCTCCAGCCTGAGGAGATCCCTCTGGTTGGCAGCACAAACACCTAGTGCAGCAATAGCTCCTCCCAGTTTTGTATCACCTGCAAAGCTGCTGAGGATAAAGCCTCTTATCCACTCCTCCAGGTCATTAATAAAAATGCTGCTGACCCAAGCATGACCTGCTGGGGTCTGCCACCAGTCTCCTGCTTGACTTTGTGCCACTGACCACAGCCCTCCATGCCTGCCAGTTCAGTACAGCCAGTTTTCAACCCACCTCATCATTTTGTCTATAACCTATATTCCATTTAGCAAAATCTGGAAACTAAAAACACTTGAAGGCCTTGCTTAATCAGCCTCTAAAATTTCCAGATATTGTCCAGAAGTTAAAAATGTTCCTTGAAAAAAATAAGATGTGGAAGACCTTGGGCAGGTAGAGAAGCAGGAACTGCTACCTACTTTTGTAAATGAGAATTTCAGGGAATATTAGACTGCTGATCAGACCACTTCTAGCATCCACAACCATACTGCAATATATTATTTGACACAGGCTGCTTATAACCATCTAGATAACAACGTAAGAAACAACCAACACCATAAAGAAGTAAATTAAAATAACTGGAATTTTCTTCTTTGACAGATGATTTAAGGGAAGTAACAAGTATAATTTTTCCTAATTTTAAGGCACCTTTGTCGCAGTTCCTTATGCTAATTAAATAAGTGTGCACAGGGCTGCTCAAAAACACTTGCCGGAGAAAACTCGCAGAGCTAGCAGTTCATTATCAAACTAAAAGGCATTTTAAGTGAAGTCACCAAAGAGGTTTTGCCTTCCTCTTCAATAATGACTTAAATGATGGAAAGTGATTGAACTGCCCAAAGTCAACACAATGAAATTCAATTAAAACAAATATGAATTAGTTGGCAGGGGAAATCACATACATAAAAACAAGAAACAACTGTGTAGGCAAGAGTACAAGTATGTATACAACAGTATAAAAATTCCACAGCTTCAAGTAGGCACATACAATGAAATGCTGTAGAGTGCATTGTAAAATATTAAAGACTCTTTTACAACCAAAGGTAAAATGTTACACTAATAACTTCATGCTAGCAAAATCAGTGTTGGAAGCACCACTATTAAAGAAAAGCATAGACAAAACAAGGCAGTCCAGAAGATCATGATGGAAATAAAAGGCCCATAGGGTACAACTGTTGAAAAACTGCTGAAACTATACAAGAAGTAATTAGGGATGAATAAGACAACTGTTTTCATATAATTATCATATACTGATGAATCCGTCTCACCAAGTACAGAAGGTGGAAAGCAGAGTTAAATCTACAGCAAATAAAGCATTGGCTAGATAATAGAAAGGGCTCTCCCAAGGGTAGTGATACACCAGAACAAGTTGTCTGTGAGATTGTGGAATCTCCTTTATCAGAGATGCTTAAGATCAGTAGAGGCAAACATCCAAGAAATGCCATGCCCATGTTTCACAGGGTCTCTCCAATATTTACTCAACTGAAGGACAGCAAGACATGTAGCTAAACCAGATCCAGACTCTTCTACACGAAATCTACAGCCCCACATGGAAAGTTCAGAGACTGCCTTATCCTAGCACAAATAAGGCAGAAACAGAAGAAAAAATTTTCACTGTGCTCCAAATTTAAGCAACTTTCAAAATAAGCCTTTTTTTAACTTTTTCCCCATTCTGGATTTTTTTGTAATATCTTCAGTACATATGCAGTACCTATTTTAGTTTTTGAAATAACTATATTAAAAAAAAAAAAGAAAGAGGAAATACTAATGCCTACAGAAATAAAATTCTAAATATTAAGTGAATTTAAGACTTCTATTACAGTGAGCAGGAAGTCTCACTTGGGATTTTTCTTGCAGAGTCCATTACTTTTTGATTTACAATGGAAGACCAACACAATGTACTTGGCAACATATAGACCTTGAAACTTTCCAGCTGAAGAAACAGATACAAGCAGAAAACCTGCATGTTGCTAATGAGAATGATATGCCCTAAATATTTTAACAATTATGAAGAGATGCCTTTAGGTTACAAGGAAAAATCCTAATGCTCCAGGACAGGTTGGCATATTTAGTATGTGAGTACTTTAATTTAATTGATAACATAATACTTCACTGTACCGTGCTAAACTGTAATAAAAAATAAAAGGAAATTTGCTGACAAAACTGAAGTGGCACTTTTTTGCAGATCTCTGGTAGCTGACAAAGCCAGTAGTTATTTTTTTCCAAGAAAAGTTTAGCCCTCATATAATCAGCAACAGGAAGCGACATCTGGCAGTACCCAGCACTGAGCACAAAACAAAAACCTCTGGGTGAAAGTGGTTACCTCTTGCCCTGGTGACACCAGTAGACCCAAGAACACCATTAGAAGCAGCTCACAATCGACCCGCCCTCACAGCCAGATAAAAATCTTGGCCCAAAGAAAGGAAAAACAACACTGCTAAAACTATCAAAACGACTTGAGTCTTGTGTATTCAGGCTTTTCCCGCACATGACTCAATCCTGAGGTTATGTGCATTTTCCTTAAGCATTTCCATTATAGTCAGATTTCCTGGGGTACAAAAGGTCTCTGACTGGAGGTTGCTCCCCTACAGCCAGGATAAAGAGTAGGACTGGAGTCTGTGATAAAGGAACACATAACTAGTAATTAAATGGAAAAGCACTGAAGGTACTCATTATCTATTTAATGAAGACAGGAGGAGGTAAATGGGCAGATCAGTGATATTAGCTGGTAGAAGCATCCAGAGTGCTGGAGCTAGAGTTCAACACTGCGTAGTGCTACTACCAGCTCACAGAAGACCCAAGGCAGCTTCAATAACTGGCACATAACACTTGACTTCCAGTGTATTCATAAAGCCTAAAAACCATCACATTCCTGATCAACCACTTTGCAATGTATGGGAGACCTACAGCTACACTTGATAAAAACAAAGTTACTACTACTACTCCTAGATACTGAAGGCTGCATGCTACAGAAAAGTGAGCTGCCAGCTAAAGTCTGTCTGAGGGAAGGCTTAGTAGTAAAAACCATGGAAAACTAAAAACTCAGTTTAAATAAGCCCCTTCAGTAATTAGTACTTGAGCCAATTTCTTCCAAAGTCACAAGATATATAACTGGGATATATATATAACTAGGAGCTTTGTACAGTTGGTTACAAATTTTTACTCTTAAAATACATGATGCAGAAAACCCTAACTATTTTGCATATTTTTTTATTCCTTAAAATAAAGACATTCATCCACAGAAGAGTTTACTGCTGTCTCTGCTGCTAGAGGTTATAAGTCCCTTCCACCTTTATATACACAGTTGAATAGTAGCATGGTAGCTGTACCATCTATTATTGTATCATGGATCACAGAAGATGTTCCATGGGACTTTTGACTACACAATCTCTTTTTCTAATTTACCCCTATTTTAGACACAAAGAATGATTTGTTGTACCCAAAAGTCATTCTGTTTTTTTCCATACATATTAATTGTCTAATAAAAACCAAAGCATCACTAACAGTAAGCCCCCAAAGCTACAATTGCTTGCGGTTCCTAAATTTTATTTCAAGATGTGTTATTGCCCTTATGTATAGAATATCATTAGGTACTTTCTATCCTTAGGTATGGAATATCTCTTTTCCACCTACACATTAACATCCTAATCAATTAACTGTCTTTATGAATTACGTTGGTTAATCTTTTCCAGTAGCAAAATAGCTAGTTTAAAAAGCATGCAATTTTCTGTAATTCTCTAGTAGTTAAAAGGGATGGAAATCACAGTGTTTCTGAGTAACTAGACAAAGATGCCAGAAGTCATATCAAAAGACACCAAAGACACCAAAAAGAACTTACATAAAAGCAGGAGCCATTTTACTTTACATTCAGCCTCTTAAAATCTGATCACACTAGTATAAATATTTATTTGTTACCATTATTTAATGCCTCAGGCAAGAAATTACAACAGTAAACAATTACCTGACGGAATTAGTCACCATAAGCTGAGACAGCAGCTTCTATGTGATAGTTACATTGTCACCTGTATGGGACTAAAAGGGAAAACTTGGGCCCAAAACCCAGAAGGTGCCAAGAGCACCAGCTATACCTCTGAGATCGCTGCCATGAACAGCACCTACACAGACATAGTGCCAAGGGAGGCCAATACAGACACTTAACACTAGATTACATCAGAAATGGGTTTGGCAAGGGCTTTTCCTGAGCACTGAACTAGTCCTTCCTGCTCTCCACAGAGAGCAGGAGAACTATCTGTTCACTGTCCTGTCTGTCTATCTATTCTATCCACTTATCTATTCACTGTCCCGAGTAAGTAAAAATCATTTTGGGAGGTCACTCATCCCCCAGTTCTTAGACTGATTTTCTTTTTGGGTAAGTACAGCAGATTCTCCAGAGCCCAACTCCACTCCCACCAGTTAGTAAGCTAAACAACACCAGTAGAGGCAGATGCTAAAATAAATTCAATGCCCAGGTTACACTACTCAGTATAAAACTAAAGCTGCCAGCATCTTAATACTTTCAGCTTATTCAAGAAAGGACAGGGAGGTGGCTGGAGTACCAGCCTGCAGGAATAAAAACTATTCCATAGTTTGGTAGAAAAAACTCAAATGACAGCTAGAACCTGAAGTCTTGTCAAACTCAGACTAGTAAAATGGCAACTTCTTCTATGGTTATCAAGATTAATTACTGAAATGTGATTTGACTGGTTTGTGTACACTTGATGCAGTTTGTGGTGAGATTCACCGGCCACTACTGATCAGTATCCAACTGGATGATTTTATGGTCTCCTGTGGCATCAGTATTCATAAAATTAGTATTACTGATGCATGTCTCTAAAACATTCGCATTATAAATACTAACACATGCATTTCTACATACTTTAGCAAAAGCTTCTCAATCTGTTATCTTTATTTAAATTTCAGTATTGAATAAAATATATACTTCAGGTCTGTCAAATGACTCACTAATGCTCTGGTGAAAATATAGTGAAGATTGAAGGGAAAACATACTCCCAAATCCTGCAGCAGCTCCAGCCCTACTGTAGCCCTCCAGCTTTTTGTGTCCGGTTCCTTGCTCCTCTCTCCAAGGCCTGGGCTGTGTTACAGATGGCACCTTAGAGCACCAAACAGTGCCTTAGACAAGGTCAAGGTGTTTTCAACAATTTCTCCATGTAACCACAAGCTCCTTGTTTCTCAATCCCCCAAGGAGAGAGAAGGAGCCAAGGGGGAATGCAAAGCACTCTGATTTTCTTCAAGCACGTACAGATCTGGAACTACCGAGACTCTGAGTCTAAGATCCAACAGCTGTAACAGAACACATGCAACCACCATCAAACATTACTGTCTGTACCTGCTGAGTTGGCACTGTCTAGTTACTGTGAAGTCATATAATATCCCTTCTCTTTGACACACTAACCAGAAATTGTGATTTACTTTTTATTTTTTAATTTCCATTTAAATCTCTTTATAATATCTCTTATTTTTCTATTAGAAACACTCCTCAATTCCTAAGAATTGCAGCAAGCAGCAAAAATGAGCTATTCAATTCTCAATGTTGCCACTCCTTATTAAAGAAGTCACACAGTTCCTGCACAGAAATGTCATTAATAAAGTTTTTAAAGCAATAATAGTTTATGTTGAAAATGGGTCATTTGGTTTTGTATGAAAGCATAAGGACTTTGAGAAAATGGTGGTTGTCCTTCACCAAGCTCAAACTTCTAGTAATCCCAAAAGACATATACTAATTGGAAATCCTGAAATGGAGCCACATCTCCCTGGAATTTCATGGGATGCAATGTTTTACCTTCTTTCTATAGTTGATCCTGTCAAATGAAAACCTCTGTAAGGCCCTATCTTCTTCTCTAATTGAAATGCAGCATATATGGGGACAACTTCACAATCTAGCAAAAGTAATGGCGAAAACTCTTGTCATACCCATGGTCATCTACATAACAATTATTTTCCTAGCCAAAATTAAATAACTTTTGAAGCAAAATTGCTGCTGCTTTAAAACTGATAGGCTTTATGAAAATGCAGAAAACAATTTGTCAGATACTTATTGGGCACAGGGCCAGTTCAGCAACACCTACAACACTCAGCTGTTAGAGGCTCCTGGCTTTTTTCCTGCCAGCAAGTCTGAAGCAATCTCTGGGCTGATAAGATCAAAAGAAACACTAGTATGTGTTATTAAACAAGAGATTATATAGATTCTTGTTAAAGCACTGTTGTTGGATCATGATTAAAAGATTACAATTGGCAAATGCAGACAGTAACTGAGCCAAGACCGGGAGCACCTGCCAATCCCAGAACAGCAATGAATAAAAAAAATTAAACCTTTGATTTTCTAGTTCACAAATTCTGTGTATATAGATGTATACATATATAATATATATACACACATACATACCTATAACTAAGCATTTCAGCATTCTTCATCTGTTTTCTCAAAAAAACACTTGTCAAGTTTCTTCCCCCATTTTTCATATTCTACTACCACAGCAAACAGAGCTACAACATACAGTGACAGAGCCACAGAATATCCTTTCTGGGAGCTTCTCAGGAGAGTCCACTGCTTTCAAGAATGCACACGGCTTGAGAGACTGAAGCACAAAAATGTAGTTGCCAAATGACACCGTAGTTTCATCACCAACACAAACAAAAGTTTTGTATTATACCACTGGAGTGTACCGAGTTCAGTTTAAAAATCTACATTTCAAATCCACATTTAAAAATCTGAGATTGGGTCACTATGATCCTCCTACAACCTGACATGTTCCTCATGATGGCAACACATCTTTCTGTGCAGGTTTGCCCATTGCTGGGCCATGCACACAGCTTGAGTTGAAACTACAAAGTACTTTCAGGCACATGAATGTGTGCAGTCATCACTCCTCCTCCAGCACCTTTTTTTTTTGGATGATTATTCCATGTGTCTTCTGCTGGGACAGAGATGCACAGAAAAACAAATCTTAGTTGTGACCCAGCTGAAAGTAACTATTTTCGGCTCTCAAGGGCTGAATAGGGGCAGGGCCAGACAGCTTAAGCCACACCCAGATCAAATCACAGCCTGATACTAACAGCATAGTCAATTCAACCAGCACAATTTGAACCTCCCTCCACTATAATTCTGACAAATACATGTGAATTAGTTGTAAACTGTTCAAATTATATTGAAAGGGCAGAATTAGTGATATACATGAAATACAACACCACAAATGAAAACTACAAAAACACAAACATCTCTAAGTATTAAATCCATAGATTCAGCAAAATTTAAATCTGGTTACTTATCATACAAGAGCTTTACAAATGTAGTAAATACTAAAAACCCAATAAATTTTCTTAGTAGTCTGTCCAGATGTCTTGTATTAGGCTTCTGAACATAACTGCTTAGCTCCTGTTACAAATATCATCCAAGATTTCATCTCCACCATGAGAATTTCTGCTTATCTGTCTCTTCTTGTTCCAGAGCTCACAATCACTGAAGAATTACAAGGTTTGATATTACCTCAGTATCCAAAAAGAAACTGCAAGTAACTTGTCTTTAAAAACTTACAGATATTGAAATAATTTTGTTGCTGTGCACACGTATTAAAATAATATCATAAGCACAACAATTTGTAAGGCAGCATCATGAAAGCCACTGTATCCAGTAATGATTCATACTGGTGAAATTTCTGAAAAGTAGCAGAATGTGATGAATTTCTGATAAGCATTAAAAGCTAGTAAAGGGACAAGGTTAAAAAGACAGAAATAAATTATCTATTTTGATAATTCAGACATAAAAAGATGGGGTTTCCCACTATTTCAACCATTTAACTATTATATAAGTGTGTATTTGATAATTAAAGTCAGTTAGGTGGACAAATTTTAAAAATTACTAAAATTTTGGCATGCTCAGATTCATTGTAAGTTGACTACAATAGACAAATAGTTATCTTTTGGGCTCAAGAGCTTTCTGCCCCACATGCTCCCTCTGTTCTGCCAGTTGAGACTGTGGGCAGGGCAAAGAAGGGGCTGAAGAAACCAATGGAGCAGCCAGGAGAAACACACATTAAAGAACGTGCTCAGGAACTGTGTACTTATTTTTCTAAAAATGCTGTACAACTAGTAGGCACCTACAACAAATGCTATTTCTATATACAAATATACAGCAGTACTTTGATGTTTACTAACTGAGGAAAAATATTTAAAATTGATGGTAATTATTTATGTTTGTGCATAAATCCTGGCACCTTGTATATGATGTCATTGCCAAAATTGTGGAGAGATACAGGAATGTTAAGAGTTTTCATTAATATTGTGAACTACATGTATTGCTTTGCAAATAAGTGCAAATAAGTTACGTGAGGAGGGGGAATAGCTAAATTGATAAGCTAAAATGCCTCTCACATTTCCCCAGATAGGAGCCTCCACAATGCACAGCTGACACTGGCTGTCATCATGAGACACAGGCAGCTCCTCGGCAGAACGAGGGCTCTCGAAAAGTAACATTTATGTGAGCATGTTAGGAAAGAGAATCAGACCTGAGTGGAAAGGGGTGAAAGCACTGACTGTGTTATCTGTCGAGCAGGGGAGTTCATGCTGCGATGGAATTACTCTCCAGTAAATTTTCCTGAGACAGCACAGATACCCTTGTGGCATGTGAAAGGAAGGACTTGAGTTCTCCCCACAGATGTCTACTCCATCCCACTGCCGGAGGCTCCTTCTCCCTCAGCATCCCCACCAGTGTAGTAAAGCCAGGGAAGGGGCTCAGGCTGCTGGTGATGGCTATGCTTCAGAGAGCAACTCGTTCTGAAGAGCCCCTCCAGTGGTCCTTTTAATCACCTTGTCTCTGACATGGAGACTGAGTGGAAAGAGGAGATGCTAAGCAGAAGCTCATGAAGCACTATTATAAACTGTTCTAGCTTGATTCACAGTGCCTTTCCCTATCTTTTTATTAAGCTATAATATTCTTAGACCTAAGACATAGAAGCTGAAAACTGATACAGAAATCAGTGGAAAAATAATGTTGTTTCACTGAAGTATTTAATTTTAAAAGATTACATAGTAAAAGCCCACACACCAGCAAACACCCATTATTCTTTCATTACAGAACTTTATTACACCTTGATTAAGATAATCAGTATAGATTATACTTCTCTTACTCCCAACAGTTTTAATTTTGTCTTGTTTGTTTTACCAACCACCACTTTAGTGTTAGAAGATCTGTCACTCACTTCTCCACACCTACACCTACAGATTCAGGAAAAAGTCTTGGCACCAGCAGAGAATGCTACTGAGAAGGCAGATTAACTTTTATTCCTTCTGCTATTGTTACTACCACCACAACACAGAAAAAAATAAGATTAAAACAACATAAGCAAATTGAAACAAGGTTAATATAAGATTATGCCCTTTGGTCATTGTTTAAACAGTCTCTTAGATATTTAAAAGTTGGTGTGGATGTTTATGCATGCCTAGAGGTATTACTGTGTTGCTGATCCAAAACCAGAATACAACATTTCAAAACCGGTACATAACAAAACAACTAAAATGGTTGCAATTTCATTGCTCTGCACCCCCACCTCTCTTACCCTTTCCTGTCCTCTGGGAATGGAGGATGGCTGTCTGCACACAGCTTCTGCTGCAGGGAGCTGGAGAAGGAGGGCTGCCACAACGGCTGTCCCACACACTCAAATTACGTCTTTCACGGCATCCATCGTGGTGGATAGAATTCCCAATGGCAAACTGCATCCATACAGTGGAATCAGATCAGTAGGAAAAGGGGAGAGGAAAGAATAGCAAAGGGGACAGATAACATGGGTTACGTGCTTTACCAAATCTCCTGAGTCTGCTCCTGGAGAGCTTCTAGAGTACTGTGGTACTTGGTAATAATGTGATTTTTATTTTTTTGTAACTTTTTTAAAATATAAATGACAACATATTCAAATAGTGTCACAACTGTGCACAAAACACCTCAAAGAAAGAAGTCACCTTGATGAAGAGAGTTTAAAAACCCTTGAAATGCATGTAATTAGCTAAGAGCTGGTTATCAAGACCTAAACCAATTCATCTGTAAAGATTATTTTCACTTAGCAGTATTAATCATTACAGTGAAAATGAATGAAAATCTGATTCTAGAAAACAGCTGGGCAATCCACTGAGGTAACTGCAGACAGCACCCATGTCCAAGACGATGGTGTTGTACCCTGAAAATTACTGGGAACCTGAAAAGGTCATAATAGGGAGATTAGCTGCATTTGTAACCGACCACACAGCTAAATTTAATGCGCTCTTGACACTGCTGCAGTGTCTTCACACTCAGTTGTTTCAAATTTCTGGATACATTTTAGGAAGCTACTCAAAAATTTCAAGTTGTTCATTATTTTATGCAAATAATGTAAAATATTACATGACCAGAAGCGTGCATTATCTCCTGTTAGCCAAGGAGCTACAGATTTACTCTAAGCTCTCCTTCACCTAGACTCTCTCTACCCACTCAGGGGAGACTCAGGAAGCACTCCTGAGTGATAAAGTAACAATTCCAAATGAGAAAACCTTTCAGCAGCTAAACCTGGGAGAGAAGGCTGATCTTTCTTGCAACACTTTCTCTCACTTACACCTTTTCCAGTCTTTACCTCAGAGCCATCAAGCACTCTATCACTGCTTGTTCAAATACAATATACATTAACTAATGGCTACAAATAGCGTTAAAGGGACTGTAACACAACAAGACTTTTATAGGAAACTTTGAACTGCTGCTAATTGTGGGGTTTTTTACCTGTTTCACACTCGATTTTGCTGCAGAAACACAGCTAACATTGAATAAAAGTACCAGGTCTACGCAGAGCACATAGTACAACACGGCATGTGTGAGTTCAACTCTTTTGTAATATGCATGTTCCAAATCTCAATGCAGCACAAAGCAATTATCCCATGAGAAAAACTTACATCTATAAAATGTCTTACTTCACCAATAACTTAAAAAAAATGAAATTAATTTTTGTTTATGGAAAAATAAGATAACATTTAAATTATTTTTAAAAATTTAAAGGTTTATCATATGTATGATTTTTACGTACAGGAAAAAAGAGAAGATTATTTAAACATTTTCTTTAATGAAACATCTGCATTTAATACAGCTGATTACTCCTCTAAAAGACATCATCAATTACATTTTTTCTGTAAAATTAGTGCTATAGATTTGAATTTTCAAAAACATCACATTTTCAAAGTGTTATGAGATTATTTTCCACCCAAATATTACATTCCAATGATTCTCAGCCCGAAATTACTCCTAAATGTCATCAGAGTCCACCTCACCTTGGCTTGCCTGGGGAGCCACAACACAAGTACATTTGAAAGACCTGTCTGGTTTGGTTGACAGCAAAGGATGAAGAACAAGTGCAAGAACTCTAGAAAGATTTCTTGTGATAAGAGAAAAAATGAAGGCAAGCACATCATGAGTTCACTCAGTTCACTGAACTGTGTAAAATGACTCAACAGGAACATTTTCGAAGACACCAGCAAAGAGCTCCACCGATTCCCTCCTGCTCTCCAGAACACACCTGCTGCCCTTTTGAACTGTCTCATTACGTATCGCTCTGGAGCACGTGGGCGAGCTTCAGCTAGGGAAGATTACAAGGCTCCACACATCACTCTTTCAGGAAACAATTTAATTCTCTGTCTTCCGCACCTGTAGATGCACCACAAATGGTGCAGGAGACCAGATGATTTGGTTAAGATCCCACAATTAAAGGCTTTTTGATCACAGAACAGGCACTCTGAAAGCAGTACAGCAAAAGCTGAAATGTACCCATAGGTGGTCATGAAATACTTGCTCCATTAAAGTGATTCAAGTTTTTCAAGTGACCACTGAGAAACTGTATTTCCCAAGCAGAGGTGTGAGTAGATGAACTGCCTGCTAATGAAACAAAATGGCATTCAAAACAGAATTATACAAAAAAAAACCAAACAACTATTTAAACTTTGAAGACAATGGATGATTATGATGTAAATCAAACAACCCAAACACCGTTGGGTTTACGGATGACCAGCTGAAAACATCTTTTCATCTCTCAGCTACTCCCAGACAAGTTATGTAAAAACAGGACTAGGAACAAATTGTGGGGCCAGTTCCCTATTGCACCAAAATATGCTATCTTAGTTGTACTCAAAAGCATAACTGAGCTATGAGAACATCTAAATGCAATGCAACAACACTAGAATCTTCTCTTTTCAACCACTATTTTATCATTTTTATGTCTTTAATGCTGAAGAGCTAAACAAAGTGCCACAACTATTGTTAACACAAGGGGTTAACAAATTCAAACTCAGAAAAAGGTAAACTCAAAGTAAAATTTCTTTCCTGCAAATTGCAGCAATGGAATTGAAATTAAACTGCATTTAGTTTAAATCCTATTATCACTGGAAATTCTTTTTTAAAAGTCAGCAGCTTTGGCATAATTATGTTCCTGGCCTGTTTCCTCAACAGTCTCAGAAGACTTTGCTGTAAAACAGCTTAAGTGCACATCCTACTCTGTAAAATGACAGAGTGCATAATATCAGGGTATCCATCACACATAGAAGTGCCTTTTCTTTTTTCCCAACAGAGCACGTAAGAACAAATCAATCTACCAAAAGAAGATTCCAGCATATCTTAGTGAAAGTTATCCTGAAACAAAGACTTCTTTCCGCTAATTTAATAACAAAGACAACTGAGGTAAAAGAAGATGACATATAAGGTTATCTCAACAAATTTCATTATTCCATATTTAAGGGAATGGTTTCACAAATACTCCTGAAATCTTTGAGTAAACTGTTATATCGCAATTTCCAAGGATTTCAGAGATTTTAGTAATTTCTCTGGATCCAAGGCAGAAACAAAAGGATTTCATATTTATTTTGTTTCCTTAATAGCAGCCACAACAGCCCAGCAGTTCCCAGCACCACAGCCCCCTGCACTCACCTTGGCATGGACAAAGAGCTCTCTGGGGAGGCCAGAAGCTCCTTATATTCCACCAGCAAACAACAGCTGTTCATTCAGAGTATAAGCAGAAGCCTGTAATCTTACAATTTAGAATAGGCTTATTAAAAAGCTGAAAAAGAGGGAGTTTTGTTGTTCCTGTTGATTTTTTTTAATAACTTGCCTGCATTGCTACCTCTTCTGGCACTGTTACTAGTAATATTAAATTACTTTTTAGCATCAGCTGGTAGAGAGAGAATTTTTTTTGAGCTTTCAAATCACTCACATGCACACATCACTTCCTACTTTGCAAAAGGTATTTCTAGCCTAGAGCTATCTCTTCTTTTTGGAGCCCATAAGAAAATATTCTGTCCCCCCTCCATGTGCTCTCACTGTCATCAGGGACTAAAATTATTCCTTAGTGGGACCTGTTTCCTTTTCACAAACCCAAGTTCAGGTGGTGGTTAAATAGAAACAGCTTTGTCAACACAAAAGCCCTAAAAGTAAAGAAATAAAATACATACAAAACATGAAAAAACACAAACTCAGAGACAGAAGATCCCCAAACATACTCAATTTACAGGCCTTTTTTATAAAGCAAAATACAAAAGGGGGTTGAGACCAGAGGCATACTCAGAGATTCAAATCTGAACCTACAGATAAACCAAACTTTGTGCAACGTCCTTGCAAGCTGCTCGCAAATCACTAGCCTTTAAATTAAGTATAGGAAACACCATGTAACCCCCCCATATTTGTCATTATTTGCACTATTGTCCCTATCTGCAAGGTATGGTTGACCTCACATGAACCCTAATGCTCACGGACTGCAGGGAATCATTAAAGAAGTGAAAACTAAGGAGACAAAAGCAGAGTGGAGTCAAGCAGGCAGCACACGCCCCAGAACAGCCAAAATTCAGACAAATAGATCAGGTTACACAAACTCAAGCAAGTACATACCAGTGTAAAACAGGAACCGATAGTTTCAGCTATCAAATTACAGAAAAAAAACCCCTTGTAGAAATCCAATACCAATATAGACAAAATGTTAATCTGGACAATATTTAATAGATTAATACTTAAGAGATTACTTATGTTACAGATATTTGGTTGAAAGTCAGAAAAAAAATAGTTAAAAAAATAAACTATTGTGCTCACAAAATACCTTGCAAATAATAATTTTCAGATACTTTATTCATGCAATCAAAATGATGCTATCACACAATAACAGAGGGTATTGATGTTTTTGATGTTTTGGATTACCTACTTAGTATCAATTTCAGCCCCCATTGAGATCAAAGGAAATATTGAAAAAAAACCCTCAACATATTTAAAACAGAAGCAAGTAAGACCTGGGTATATTATCTTTGCTGAAATGATATTGTCTATAGGTACACAAAGGGATTCACACAGAGAAGAGGCATGAAGTAAAAGCACCAGCCTTTCCAGGTTTAAAACTTTCTGGAGGGAGGATTAAAAAACAACTTCCTTACCAGCAGGGTTGGTCGGACTCTTCTCCCACAGAACAAGCAATAGAACAAGAGGAGACAGCCTTAACATGTAGCTGAGGGAGGTTTTTTTTAGCTATTACAAAAAAAATATTCACCTAAAGGGTTGCCAAGCATTTGAAGAGGCTGCCCAGAGAAGTGGTGGAGTCATCACCCCTGGAAGGATTTAAAAGATGAGTGAAAGTGGCACTTGGGGACATAAGTTTAGTGATGGACCTGGCAATGCCAGGTTATAGTTAATCTTAGAGGTCTTTTCCAACCTTGATCACTCTGTGATTCTACTCTACTTTTTTGATGACTCTGCATCCAATTTCTGCAGTGACCAGGGCCTGAAAAGATATTTGAGGCCATTACAAAGATATTTGAGATGTCAGCCAAGGGGAATATAACATGCTATTATTTCAGTTCATGAGTTTATGTCTTTGAGGTATTTTCTCCTGTCACATGCACCCATATGCTCTATCAGGTTAGTGGCTTTTTTCTGGATATCAGAATACCACTTCTTTGAGCAAAGTGCTATTTTCTGCAGACCAAACACTGTAATTTTCCATTTCAGTTGTAGCAAAGCTTTCAAGTGGGCAACTGCCTCAAGTGGGAGACCGGAGCACCAGGTGAGTTCAGAACACACCCAAGGCTGTCCTCTTGCACAACTTACTGCATCTGCTCTACTCACTGATGCTGCTTTGGTCTTGTGTAATTCAGTTGCTTCTGTTACAAGGGTAACAGGGCTTAGACAAAAGTCTGTTCATCATGAGACCAGTTCATGAAGACTCAGTAAAATACACCAACTATTCTGATTCGCAGAGTAATCTGTTTTGTTCTCTCATTATGTAAGTTTTCTTCCTCTACCTACTCACACAGGAGTAGGTTTCCTGGGTTTTTTTTAGCTAGGAATATCCCCTCTTCACTTTTCTATGCCCTACCTCCTTATCACTTGCCATAAATCAAATGCTGTTGCAGAAATGTGTTGCTGCAGAATTATGCTATTCAGCCCCTGGAAAAAGTGAAACTCATAATCTGCATCTTTCCTTGTTCCTTGAGAAGCAACCAAGCCGAGCAGTACACAACCTATCAGTTATCTATCAGTTGAGATAAATCATTCAGTAGTGGGATAACAGCAGTATAGCTCTTATAACATATAAAACACTGAAGAAGGCAACAGCAAAAGGTTGACATGTAGGCAGAAAAGGAGTTCAATTTTTGTGGAAATTATAAAAGAGGATCATTTTGGTAGGTGGTTTGGTCTTTGTATAAATCGGCTACTCCCTTGCCAGTGAGTGACATGAAAGATATGTTTCCTGAAGCAAAGGGGAAAAAGGAAATAACAGTGCAGACATTGATGAAGACAGTATGGAAAAGTTCAGCATGTTGAGTTATTTTAAGTTTAGAAAAAATGCCAGGAACCCAGGAAAGAAAAAATATTACATGAGAGAGGGAATTTTAATTTGATTTTTTAAAATGTGATGGAAAGAAAGTTTTAATCTAACTTTATGAGGACATATTGCAGCCAGTAAAGCTGATTTAAACCCTCTAAATTGCAGCCAATATGATGACTAATTAAAAATTGGAATTAAAAAAATACTCATGAGATGTAAAGGAAATGTCTTATTGGCTTATCTACAATTAAGTAAAACACAGGTTACCTGAGGAAGAATAATTCACTAGTAGAACTCGCAAAAAAATGAAACAAAATGCAAGGAACAGTTTTACCACTGCCCAATCATCAATGGAACTGGTCAATTTTGGGCTAGTCATCAGTCTATTCACTAATACTTAAGAATAATTAAACCTGTCAGGACAAGGAAGAGGAATAAATTAGTACACCATTAAGAGTCCTTTTCAACCCTAATTACAAGCTGCCTTTTGTCAAAAAAAAAGCAACCAAAAACCACGAACAAAAAATATATTAGAGGGTTTCTGCTGCTGCCTTTGTGTTCAGGAGCTTTACTTTAAACTGCAAAAACAAGAAACTAAACAGACCTTTGTACAGGGTCCTAAGCTTGGTACCCCTGAACAAATACCACAACATCAAAGCAATTCTCAGACTGCATCCAGAACTTCTGGCAGTGTTTCATACCATTCCTAGAACACCTAATTCACTACTGAGGCAATGAAATGCTTCTTCAAACACTGACCAATATTGTGCTTATTACCAAGGGAGAAGCACACATAAAAATACTGTTTGGGGGGCGAAATCACAGACCCTTATTACCATTTAGCTTCTTAAAACAAAAAATTAAATTCACAACACATACACATCACATTAAAACTGAATGAGGGCTTAATATTAGCAGATTTAAGGTAAGAAGCCTTTATGAATCTGACCTGAGGTCCCTATGCTTTCGAGCAGAAACAAATTCAAGACAGAATATTAAACAATGGAAAAATTAATCAACTCAAAAATAAAAAGAAACATTTGAGAATTAAATTCTGTTATCTTCTGGTTTCTCTTGAAAATGTGTCTTCCATTGGAAAGCTTTGATATTTAAATTATGAGCTTTCTTGGGTCTTACCTATATTAAGTACTGAATCTCTAGCAAAGAGCTTTCGCTTCCAATTAAAAAACAAATGTTCACACCTGGAAGGTTTTGATTAATAGTAAGACAGCCTTACACAAGTGGATAAACATTCTTATATACTCTGAAATGGAAAGCAAATTCTGATTTTGCTAAATCTATAGACATTAAAGAAAAAATTGTTACATTTAAAAAAACTTTTAAAGTATTTTCTCTGCTTCAAGTACAGCACCATCAGCACCATTTTTATCTGCTTGTTAGGTCACCTGAATAGAAAATACTTTAGAATCATGTAACACATGACAAATCAGGCCTTATCTTCAAAGGTGGTGGTGGGAAAACCCAAAGGAATTTCAAACTCCTGAGATACCAACAAAGAATTTAATTACTAAGTGATTTACTACAGTATTTTGATTCTATAATCTGCCTACAATACAGGAATGGGTCAAAGAAAAATTGAAGCAACCCTGGTTCATTACTGTATCTTCTAATGTTTAATGTGTATATTTTCAAATGTTTAATATAATGCCAGATAAGAAGACCAGAAACAGAAACACAATTCCTTCTTTTTTAGAGATCTTGCATAGAATTCCTTAAGATACCCTGAGGGAATTAATGGAGACAAATCTGAACTCTCATCTATACTGGGAAAATGACTGAATGAGGTATTTCAGCAATAAAAGCAGCTTTGTCTAACTTTAGCTCTCCTAAAATCCCTTCTTAGGGAACCTTTCACATTCAGTGCTGTGGGACTGAAGACATCTTAATAGCAGGCAGCACAGAAATTATGTTGTAACTCACAGTCAACCTTTCCCACAGATTTCTGATCAGATGGTGAGACCAGGCCAAAAAGTCCCCCTTCAACAGGCTGGCCCAGCTCCCCCAGTACACTACAGCAATGCTGGTACTCTCTAACCACATTTTTCTGCCACAGCTCTCACAATGGGGACGAAGCTGTAGAAGCAGAAATCTGCCCCAAAAAGGCTCTTTCTACTTACTATAAGAAAAGACTTTGTCTTGATAGCACCTTAAAAAAAACCAACTGTTAAATACTGGAGGAAAAAAAATGGGGAAGGGTGAAGATGCAAATATATAACTTCCTAATGCACAAACTATTCTCTCTGCTTCAGACATAAGTACAGCATTTGAAATGCTAAACAGGTGTCAATTTTTACTCCAGAATTAGTAAGGTAACCTCAAATTGTAATTTTTTTGGTGTAAAAATGCATTGAGATAGGGGACCAAGGCAGGAACCTTTTCTTAGCCAGCTATTTGTCACCATGTCTATTGTTGAGTAGCACTGTAATAGCTTTAAAATCATGTACCGATATTTTAATATAAGCCAAAATATTTATTAGTCAATAGAATCAAATATCTTTGTTTATTCTTTCATTATTCCTTTGTATACAAAGTTCCACTACTTAAAAGAGTATTTCCCATATTATTGACACATTAAAATAATAAAAATATCTTGTGTATCTCAATGCCAAATGCTATTTGTAGAAACTGCATACACTGGAACCAAAAGAATTTATATTAGGAGTATGAAAAAATACTCATTTAAGCCAGTTTCACAAGCACAGTTCACTGCTGGAAGAACATGCTTTTGAAAATAAGACATCTCACATAGGAATTATTTCTTGATACCCACCACCTCTACCAGACTGCATTGGCCACCAGCTGTTACTTTTAAATGGCTCTCTGTTATTCAAGATGAAACAAGAGAATGAACTTAAGGATCTTTGGTGGCCACCAAGAACATAGAAAGAGATATTAGTCAATCTTTCCTTTAAACATCATCACTATCATTCAAATGAAGTGAAGGGCATTTTCTTTAAGTCTGATAAACAGCTCCAGGGTCAGAGCTGATACATTCTGAGTTCAGCGACTTAAAAGAGCTTCTTTTAAAAAACGAAACAAAACAAACCCTCACATTTTATCAAACATATGTGAACACTCCCAAATATCAGGAATTCCAAGCACTTTCCTTATGACTGGAAAATTGTACCCACTCATGGTCTCTTCATACAGATATTTCAAAGTAAAACAGAGTTCAAGGACATGCAGATGACACAGGGAAATTTATTTGTCTACATTTTTGTCCTGAATTCACACACAGTCCAATGAGCTGTACCGAACAGCACAGAGAGGAGTACATTGTGTACAAAATAATCTTACTGAAAAGAAAAATTTCCACATCTGCCTCTGTTCAGTTCCATCCTGCACAGACCGCAAAATGACAGCTCAGAGCAAATTCAGAGAAGTAAATTGTAAATAAGTGTTGAACTCTTCTTACAAACAACTTAACAGAGATCTAAAATCCAACATGCAAGAGAGTGAAAGCACCTGCCAGAAAGGAGCTTTGTAAAGAATACAATGCATCTCTCCCTTTGCTATAAACACTTCAGCAATGAACAAAAGGAGGCAGCAAGACTGTTACTGTTAACCCAATAAAGATTTTCTTCTAATTAGGAGTGAAGCTCAGCTTACATACTTTAGTAAAATTCAAGAGATAGACAAAGAGTATGATTCACCCTACATCCCACCAATACTATTAGTTCTAAATTTTTAGCATGAAGTTTCCAGGGCAGCCTGAGCATCACCTGATATCACTGGATGGCTGAAAAGAACAGAGTATACCAAGCCACTGGGACCCATCTCCATCAGAACCTAAAACTGCAGGAGACCATGGGGGTTATCAAGACCATCTTTCACTGCAGGTAACCCCATTAATTAGTTTATGAGAAGAATTAAGTACATCTACTGCATGAACTATTGCAAAATAAGGAGTGGCATTTTTGCCCATCTAATGAAGAGAGCAAAAGCTTACTTTTCACGTGTACTTGTAGGACTCCCAGTCAGTCACTTACCTATCCCAAGCCTCTCAAAGAGATGTCAATACTAAACTTTTTATCAGCCTCATCCCAACTTTATTCAGGCAGTCAACAGTCCAAGGCAAGAATCCCTTACTAAGTTCATGTAGTTCCTGATGCACATTGCTGGTGCAACTGTAACTCAGGTCTCTGGTCCATCTCTCATTACTTTGTCACATGATGGATTTTGTGAAAGATCTCATGCCTCCTTCATGAAAGGAGGTAAAATGACATTGCACAGTGCAGATGGGGAGCACCATCCTCATTACCTCAGAAAATGTCAGCCTGAGCAGCTCAAGTAAAAGAAAAATTGTGGGATATATATAATATAAAATAATAAATATAAGCCAAGGTTGGTAACTATTCCAGAGATTCTAAATATAAGGCTAAAACAGTGCTGATTCCAATGAATCTTTCAATGCTCTGGCCTAAAATAAAAAAATAAAATTAAAAAACCCCTTCAAGTACATGCTTAAATTATTATTTCCTGTCTAGCAAAAAGCTTAAGTCACTTGTTTGGTTAAATCCTGTTGAAATTAAGGGGACTTATACACACTCTTAAATTCACTCCCCACTGAGTAAAGCACTAGAGCATGTGCTAAACATGCCCTTGGGAATTAGTGTCTCATGCTGCATACTCTCACAAATATTTAGGCACATGTTTAGTTTTGTTACCATGAATATTTCCATTGATAAACATGTTCATAGCTGTTAACGGGAAAAAGACTCGAAGCATTACTAAGGAGGAAATTTATCAAACACATTACAAGTGCAATATTGCATATTTTTGTAAATTACAATCTTAGAGGTGAATGAGAAATTTCTCTATATGACGAGATAAGAGTTAGGGAGTCAAAACTCTTCAGGTGAAAAATATACTACAGAAGTAAAGCAAGTTATTGCCACAGCTGACTAACAGAAAAGAAAATTTTCTTTGCTCAGCTTCCACATCTTTTCCATACTCACCGTTCTTTAATAGGGCACATAAATCCAAAGCAGCATAGTATTTGCATTTTTAATCCCACATAATTAATGAGCACTTTTCCCTCTTACTTCAATCAGAACTCTCATACAGGAAAATATAAGCCAATTGATGCCATATGTCCCTCTGAATTGTTATTCCAGATGTATTCCTTGTATTCCTTGGAGTCACAGAACTAAAGTTCCTGTTTCCTTGAAAAATAACGCATTCCTAAAAACTCAAATGAAGCAATTTTCAGTATAAAGTAGTTTATTAATATGATTCATTTTTTGGTAATGTTCATTTCCTTCAGCATTTTTTCCCGTAACCTAAGCACAAATTAAAGGAACAATTTACATATAACATATTGAATTGTCAAGAAGCACACATGCAGTTAGCTTTAGCTTTTAGCTTGAGATTTCTCTGGCCAGAATGGCTAACTAACACTTAAGCATTTGAGAACTAATGTTTAAGTTTTCCTTTCCATTAGCACAGAATAACTTCACCCATAGTCTGAAGCAGTGGGATTTGATCAGAATGTCTGCTTTTAAAACAATGCAATGTTTCATTATCTGTCACAAGGCTTTTTTTTCTTAGCCTTGTAACAAAGAAAGAAATAAAAACACACCATTTTTGTGGGAATATTTGCTTAACTGAAAGTTAACTGTGCTTTAAGTACTGCAAACAGAAAATCAGAAGCGGGAAAGGGAGTTGCAGCAATAGCTTTCCCACACTGCCCTGCCAACAACCTCAACCTTGTTGGGCCATTTTCTCTAAGGGCTACAAGTAATTAAGTTTCATTGCTAAATCAGTCTTGAGGCTGTCTTGAGCAGAAAAATCACTTATGCTTAATTGCATGCAGTGATGTGGTGAGCAGTCTATTAGGCAGACTGCAGATACCAGTTTACTTTTTGCAGCTCTGCAGGATACTTATAAATGAAAAGTCATTATTTTATTCAAGCAGTCACTCGTATAATACATATTTCCTACAGAAAAGTGATACTTCAAAAAAGGCTCATACTTGAGTTTTTGCTACACAGTTCTACTAAATATTATTTTGAAGGTTGTTGGGTTTAAAAGCTTTCTGAAACTTAGGAACAATGAAACTGAATATTTATTCTATCATAATAAACATATATTTAATAATTATAGTTTTATCAATTATAGTACAAATATTTAAAAAACAGTATATTTAAAATACTAAACTGCCCATCATTTTTAATATAGGAAAATAAATATATAACATAAATAATATGTGTAGTCATACACATCTGAACACATGCACATGGCCAGAGGAACGTTCTCCATGATCACTCTACAGACTGTTTGCTAATCAGAACCACATATTTTTCACCTGATTCCATCAACAAAGAATTAGTTTCCATAAAATTGTAGCCACCAGGAACAGATTGGTTTCATGGTTCAGACCGGGAGAATTGTTCCAGCAGTTCACGCACTGCTGCTGGCAGACCAGATCTTCACCCATCACAATCACCTTGCACTGAGGTATCAGTCAAGAAAGACAATATAACCCTAAGTGATTAAATATTGTAAAAATGCTACAATACATTATTACACTGAACCAGTGCACACTGTTACTACAGAACTTTAGCAATGTTAATTTCCATTAACAGCCACTCTTCCTGACTCTTGAGTGCCCACTCCTGAGCACTGAGCAACAGCATTTGATCTTGCCCGTAATAATAACTTCCTTAATATTCATAAAGGTACCTAAATATCTCAGGCTAGACTATTCTTCTGTTCTCATGTTGTTATGTAGGTACAGGGCTGGCCTCAAAGGGCATATGTATAGAAGTACTTTAAAAGAAGGAAGAACATCTAAGATTTTTAAGTTTGAAATCATTTCACATCACTGAAGTATAGTACCAGTCTTACAGTGTCCAAAAAAGCCAGCTGTGCTCACCCAGTAAGGATCACAACCTGCCACCAAATAATGTGATGGAGATGCTCCAGTCTCTTCCCCCTGCCACCAAATAATGTCACACCAGAAATACTACATTTGGTATCAGTTCCCAATCCTAGTAATCAATCTCCCTATCAACAGTACTTTCCAATATCTTCACATTTTGGAAAGAACAATAAAACCCTTAGCCTTTATAGGCAGGAACTGTTTATCCTAGGTGCTGTCATTTGATTTTTCTACAGCTTAAGAGAAATGTACGTAAATTTTAGGTTTAATATAATATTGATTAAGTATATGACCAATGAAAGTAGGATTATTCTAATTTATTCTGGTTTCATATCTACAGAAAAATGTTTGAAAATTTAGGTCTTTAAACATAGAGTAGCACACAGAATCACAACACGATTGTTTAGGTTGGATGCAATGGAAAAAGCTTTCTCACTGACTATAGGCACATTCATCTTCTTTTCAGAAACTCAAAAAAAGACAATTCAAACTGTATTTTGATTTATGCAATCTGTTAACATACAGGACAATTAAAAGTTACCAAATATGAGTATTATTTCTTGTTTGTCCGTGCTCAACAATACTTCAGTAAGTCTAACACATGGACATGGTCAAGAAGCATAAAATAACTTGAATTGAATGAGAACACTGTTTTCCAAAAGAAGTATTACATTTAATTAGCTGAAAATCATTGAATGTAAGTAATATTTACACTAAAATTAAGACACTCCTCCTCCAAAGTGACTGTTCAGCCTGGAGAAGTAAAAGGTTGCATGGAGACTTCACAGCAACCATCCAGCATCTGAAGGGGGCCTATAGGGAAGCTAAGAGGGATTTCCTCACCAGGCACTGTAGTGATAGGACAAGGGGGAATGGCTTCAGAACACGAGTACATTTGGATTAGCTGTTAGAAATAAATTCTCTACTGTGAGGTTGGTGAGGGACTGCCACAAGTTGCCCAGAGAAGTTGTGGATGCCCATTCCCTGGAAGTGTTCAAGGCCAGGTTGGATGGGGCTCTGAGCAACCAGGTCTGGTGGAAGGTGTCCCTGCCCATGATGGGGGGGAAGATGGAACTAGATGTTCCTCAAGATCCCTTCCAACCCAAACCATTCCAGATTCTGTAACTGTACATAACAGCACTGTCAAGTGTTAGTGTGAAAATGGTGCACATTCAGACACTGGCAAAGCTATTTTTCCACCAACTTGCACAGAAACTGAGGATTAGTTACATGTATGCTTTAGTAACACTCAGCATTCTTAAATGCCTAGAGGAATGTGAACAAATTTCCAGCTTTCTCAGGTTAAGTATCTTCTTACAGTTGTGCATCTCTTCAACTCTATGAATGAATTAACATACAACAGTCTCAACACCACCAAAATGAGAAAGAAGCATTATTCAAGTATCAAGCTCCAGTAGCACACACTCTGCCTTTCCTCATGTACAGGAGTAAAAATCTCCCTACACACGATCTTTACTCCTGCAGAACAATGGAGTTGCAGGGGGCAATTTTGGGGGCAGGTTTTAGGTATAAAGCAAAATGACAGCTTCATTCCAAGGCCATGACACAGAAGACAAAAAAATACTAGATTAGGACCTAAATACATTTCCTCACATTTAGCTTTGTTGCCATAATTTTTGTTGTCTACTTTTACCATGCACTCACTGCTTTGCTGATGCAAAAGAGTAAGAAATCTGAAATAGGCTAAGTACTAAGAAAAAAAAAAAAGAAAGCAGTCTTAAAACAGGTCATTCCTTACTTTGCTCCCTGCCAATACTTTCTTGGTGAAACATACCTGGTGAATACCTCTGGGCATAATTTAATTTACTTTTTAGCCTTGTGTTTCACTTCATTAAAGGAAGTTAAGACTATTCTAAGATAAATACATACCATGAGCTTGAACTAAAGAAAATTACAATAGCAGTAATGCCCAGCATGATATGCAAAATGCTTAAAGTGCTAAATTCTATTGTTCCACTCCATGAAAAATAGAGAGACTATATTTTCCATACACTTAAAAGAAAAGTACAAAGTATGAGTTACCTAGATATTATTTCACTTCTGTTTTGAAATTCAAGTTCTCTAAGTTTCCAAACTTGGGTATTACCTTTCTTCAGTCGTACCTCTCCATATCCTGAAACATGCAGCCACTCTCTTTCTTACAGATATTTTTACCTTAAATTTACACCAGACATGATTCCTATGGTGCATTAATTTTTCACATTCCCTAACAAATTAACTCCATCATAACACTTTAAAATTATTTAGAGCAAGTTAATACTCTATCAAGGCTTGAGATGATTTTTAGTAAGAAATAGACTACCTCTAGGCAAATGACATATTAAAAAGAGCTGAGAAGTTCTTCATATTCACCTATCATTCTAAAACAAAATTTCCTTCCTCTTCATGATTGAGAATTAATTAAAAACCCATAGACCACTTAAAATGGATAACTCAGGGCAAGCTAGACAAATAACACCTTCACAACTAAATACATGGCAAAAACAGCACTGGAACACTGTACAGTGGAACACCTCAAAGGCAATCTGCTGGTTTCCCTCCCCAGGGTTCAATGGCATTCTCAACCTCTCTCTCTCTCTCCCCAATCAAGCTTTAGTTTTCACTGCATTTAATCAGAAGAATTATTTACTTTTGACTTACTTCCAGATAACACACATAAGGTATGCCAGTCTTTGGCAATTAAATTACCTTTGAACTGTTACCCATTGTGACCTGCTAGAAGGATTTTCCAGATCCCAGTACTATTTTAAAATACTTCTGACATATATGCCCCAAACCAACACCTTAAGCCAAAGGACTATAAAACAGTTCTATTCTTGTGGATACATTTTATCCATTTGCTTCTTCTTTAAAAGAAGTTATAAAAGACAAGCTCCATACTACTTCCAAAATAGATTTCACTAATGAGAAAGCTATAACTGTGTATGCCAATAATTTGAGTTGTTAATTGATGGTTCTAAATACTCTCATAGGATACCTTTTTAATTTTATTTTTTTAAATACATTTCTTTTGAAAAAGCTAAAAATTAAAGATTATTTCTTCAGACAGAGAGAAGGGACCTCACCTTAGACGAACTGGCACTCAGACCTGCCTGCAACCAACCCCTTCCTCTTCATTTTGCAAATACCTTCCAAATATAAGTGGGTAGCTATAAGAGAAATTAATACTGAAACCTACTGGCACTTTGGATCCTACACAACATTCAGAAATATGACTGTTAAGTTAAATTTACACTGTTTTCCAACATATTAAATTTTAAAAATACACATCTTTTCTGTGTGCCAGCAACCCTTAACCAGGACAGGAAAAACCCAGAGGATAAGATTCAAGAGACTAACAATTCTAGAATCCCTTTATATGGAAAAGAAATTATCATTTAATGCATACTTAGTTCCGTGTCATCTTCACATTACACAAACAAATATGATGACAGGTGTCATATAATGTCTTTTGAATCGCTCCATTGGCAAGTAAAATTAAAAAGTTCCTCATGAAAAAAGTAATTACAGTTACTGTCAATAATACAAAAGGTTCATGTCCATATGATTTTAATTCCACAGGTGAGTTTCCAAGAGTCTACACTGCACTGTGCTACAGCACAGTGGACTGGGAAGAAAGAGGGCAAGGAAAACCCGAGCTGGCAGCAATGTCACTTCAACTATGTACCCTCCTTTCCAAGGTTCTTTCAGAACGTCTGTGGAATGAAAAGTAGTGCTGCATGAAGGAGCATTTCATGTTGCTGTTCCCACTGTTATTCACTTGTAAAAATATTAAAGAAACCACATTTTAAAGATCCTTACAGATGCCCTTGTTCAACATTTAGCTAAGTGTGGTATCACAAATACATCATATTACCTATGAACACAAATCCACAGAAATTACTTTTTTACAAGTATCTGGGCTAAATTCATAAAACTTCACACTTCACATTCTGAATTTAGATAAAACCCACAGAATGGTGAAATCTATTAAAATAGCTTTAAACAAAAACAAAGACTTGTCTTCTTCCAACAAAGTCCACTTTCAAGCATGGGTATGTACTGCCATAGCAATGCATACAGTTACATGCATTACACTGCAAGGCAGTATGCCATTTCAGGCTAGAAAAACTTACATTTTTATGCTAACAGCCACAGAGATCATGCATGGCTGGTATCAGTTGTGGCTGTCTGGGAACCATAACTCTACCATTAGATCTGTTGGCTATGTCAGCCTATGTATTTCATGCATTTTTTTCCATTTAAGGGTTCCACCCTCTCAGTTTATCCCCCTGCCCCCTCTCTGTGTGGATCCATTTCCCTCATCTACAGTGCCTGAGACCATGTGAGTGCCTCAGTCCTGTGAGCTCATAGTCCTAACCAGATCTCTCCTTCTTGTGCAGTATCTCCACAGGATATACACATCCAAGTGGCACACTGGTTCTGGTACATCACTGGAACAATGTGAATAAAACTGGTCATTTCCAGTAAAATTTTGGAAGTTCTCTCTCTCTCTCTATGCAGTCACTGAACTGATCTTAGCTTGTCCCAAATGTATTCCATCCTACTGCGATGCACTCAGTGACTCCCCACAGTGCATTGCTGCCAACCCTTACCCCTCCTTACAGCTCTCCCCTGGGGGCTCAGCACACAGCAGTAAAGGCTCAAGGAATGCAGAACTGGAAAGCACAGAAAGTCAGCTCTGAAGCAGAAGCCTCCTCGTATTCCTCTTCTCACTCATTTCAGCAGGCAGGCTGTTGCTGCTCTTGCTTCCTCAACCCCATCACTGCGGCCACATCAGCCAGCACCACAGAGACAGCAGGCCTGTCTGGAAGAGACTGGACACTGCAAGAACTGATGGCAGCAGATCCAAGCCTCTTGCAAGAAGACCAGAAGCAGAAGAAACAGCTGGAGATGCTCTCTAGGTGGTGCCAGGTCCGGGCCCCCCAAATGCACAGCTCTCAGCTGTGCCAACAACCAGCTCTCAGCCTTTGTGTCCTTAATGAAACACATATTAAGATCCCCGGACACAAGAAGAAGCACAAGCCATGGGATTTGGTGTGATCATATCTGCTCCCACGATTTTTGGATCATTTAGGAATCAGCTAGAAGTGGTAAGAGAAATAAATACGGCTCTGCCTCAAGCTCCACCCCCACAACAAAATAACTGACAGGAATAACTAATCAACATAGACAACAACATATTGAATCACGAGAATGAATTACACTTCTGGGTTTGATTCCCTCCCACAGATGCTACTACACTGAAACCCACCCAGGAGCAAGAGAACTGCTGAGAAGATGGTTCAGGAACCTCTATGATTAATATTTCACAGTTAAATGATTTTTGGCACTATGCACTCAATTTTGATAATTAGTTTTGGCAGCATAATCATCTAAACTCTCAACAGTCATTTTATAAACTACATGCAAAAGTAAAAAGACCAAACCCATACATGCTCATTTTTCAACTTCTTCAAGTATAATAAATGAAAAACATAAAAATTCTATATGCATAAAGGCATGATGAGGCCAAATGAATGAGGCAATGTTGAAAGGAGAAATAAAAGGGACTGCCAGTGGACATTCAATATTGTAACTTATAAATCCACCTGGTGATGACAACTGCATCATAATGGACAGCTTTTCATGCATCATGTTTTGCCTGTAGAAGAAATGTTTGCACATTAATCTGTTCAATGGTATAATAATAATGTAGTTTTTAAAATTAATTTAAAACAAACAGGTATGACTTTTGCATTCTAACAGTGAACAATTTTAGGCTCTCTCAAATTGTAAATGGTGTTACATTTTTAAGTTCTGATGTGAAAGCTGAACAGCACTTTTGCACATTTGGACTACTGCCTCCATATTTTGAAATTTCCATTTAAAAAGCTTCTCTGTTTTGATTTTCACCGCCAAATTCACACTTCTCAAACAGAACAGCCAACTTTAGTTCATACTCAACTTTATTTCTGGCTCTCTTTCTACTTATGCACTGTGCAAACATCCAGTAATTTCTTGGAAGAGCAAAATAATAATTTTAGTATGACTTGATAATTGTATGTTTCTTCTGGAAAAATTAGCTTCATTTGAATAATGTAATTTCTCATGTTCAGACTAAATAAATTATAATTACACAATGGAATTTAATGAAAATATCTCCCCTGAGCAAAAACATTTTCTGCTGCATTAAGTCCAATAAAAATAGAAGAGAAAAAAGGTATTTTCTTGTTTCTCCCACTGCCTTCTTACACAAAAAGCCAATTCTAGACCATTATTATGTGTTTTATCTATATATTATCTAGCTTAGCCTCAACTGCATTTCCATAGAGGCCCCAGGAATACCTCAGAAAAAGTAGCACAGGACATAAGACACCAACTTGAAGTTCACTTTCTCACACTTCCTTTCTTGCTAACCGTGCTTACATCCTCTCACCACTTATGTTGCTGCTTTTCCTCTGGTTCTCTCTAGCCTTTGAAGCGGTTTAACAGATAAAAGATCAGAAGGAATATCTGAAGAAAAAAGTAAAATTTTCTACCTTATCAGTGAGCTAAACTGTCTCAACAGAAGATGTATCAGATTCAGAAATTACTAATATCATTCACAACAGACATCAGTACGTCTGTAGTTGTCCCAGTATTTTGGATTGCAAACAGTACAATTAGTTAGTCTTTAAAAAACCTCATAATTTAATTTTTCTGCAATTCACAGCACTGACTGGGTAACTACATAAACCTTTTGGACAACCTGGTCTTTAAAACATAGAAAATTAAGTACCCTTCACTGAAAAAAAAAACCTAACCAGGGAATTTGGAAGGGATGCACATATTCAATAACTAACAGTTCTGGAAATGGCATTACTTCTTCTGTAGAAAATAGCAGTACACAAAATTCATAGTGGATGCATATATTATGAAAAACTAAAACTACAGACAATGGCAAGACATGATGTCTCAGGTATGCCTTCAGACACTGATGCAAAGATACATTATTTTGTCACAAAATAGAGATTAAGGCAACCTCATCAGCACAAGGAAGATTTTACAGCACAGTTGGGATTCCAGGGTCAGTGCAGGTCAAGATTCCAGACTGAACGCTGTGTCTCTGATAAGAATTTTTTACAAACTTATTAGGAATTTGATCAAAATAATATTACCATAAAAAAATAGTGAGGTTTTTAACAGTGAAAAACCCCACACACTATAGCATCCAGCTGTGGCAATGCCCAGATCATTCCTCATTTCCAGTGTCATGACTGACTGTAGTATTTTATTTTTTAAATGAAATTCAACCTAAGTACAAATGGCACCAACTCCTACTGGAGATATTTAACCATCAATGTTCAAAACCATGTTTACCAGATATTAAACCATAGAAAGAAGGAAAAAAATGTTCACCACAAACAGAAGCATGTATGAGCAACAAAATAGTCAAATACATTTATCCTCTATGGAATAATTAATGTATTAATACCATGTATATTACATGAAGTTACTATTTCCCAAAAGGAACAAAGGATGAAGTAACCTATTCACAGCTATCCACTAACAAATACTGACCTCCTGTGATTTTCTCTAGATTTGACAATCTTTAATAGAGAAAATTCAGTGAAAAACTGGATCCCAGCCCTCGGCAAAGTAGCTGAAAGGCTCTTTTGAGCCACTTCTATCATATGGCTAAGTAATGACTGAAGCAAAGAGAAGGATAGAGTGTTCATTGAAAAATATTTCATTTCTGACTGGGCAGTATTTAAGTTCCTGTTCTCCTTTAAAACAATAATGGAATGTAGGTATGCAAGTTAGATATAGTCCAGGTCTCTTCATGCACCTGAAGACAGTATGACTTCCAGGAACTTATGAAACACTATATTAATAAAGCATTATATCACACATAAAGAAACAAAAAAATAGATATATTTAGCCTTACTTCTCCATGTCTTAAAGGTGTGATAGCTCCTCTTGCTACCGCCATTCGGAACAATGCTTCTGTGGCCTGCATCAACAAACACACAGACAAATTAGTTACTAAAAAACAGACAACACAGCTAATGACAATTTGTTGCAACTTTTATAACATTTTTTGTATTTTCTGCTACCTTTTAGCACCTATTTTACAATTGAATTGCTCCAGTAATTCCTTTAGAACAACCTACACAGTTTAGGCAAGGTGAGACATATTGAGGATTTTGATCTCAGCCTAAGTAACTACTTAAGCAGTACATGATCCCTCAGGCAACATCACAGCTGTTCCAGAAAACTCTTTGAGCAGGTCAGAGATACTCAGCCCCAGATAACCGTCCTCCAGAAGTTGTAATGTAAAAGTGGGGTACAATGGAAAAAAATAGCTATACGGTATTTCACAACTCATGAAACTTACTTTCAAAATGGTTGTTTAATAATATACACTTAAACTGACAAATCAGTATGAAAAAATAGTACAATGCAGCACATTTCCTAAAAGCACCTGAGCCCCTCTTAACTCTCAGTAATCGTGGCATTACAAAACACAACATTGTCATGTGAAATGGCAGGGAATACACATTTGGGGAAATCTCCTATCTTTAATCAGTTTGAATACCTTTCTGTGTTAGTCGCCTCATCCTTTCTTTAATCCAGTGAGACAACTGGCACATACTTCTGATACAGATAAGGGTCTCTGACTTAATACAGACTATAATAGGTTCTGTAACACCTATCTTTCTAAAAGCTGATTGGAAAAAGGCATGAAAAAAATCTGCAAGTTACATAAATTCATGGATTGGCACAACAGCACACACATGAACAGATTTGTTTTAAAAACTTGTTTCCATAGCAAGCAGTGAAGCTGGTTTCAATTTCAACAGTAAAAAAACCATGGTATTAATATCTGGTTCTAATTAAAAAAATACCCTGACATTTAAGGATCTATGTTAAGGAGTAGTTAGCAGGCTGTTTGGGGAAAAAAACCACCACCAACAATTACATTTAGAAAGTTTATAAATAAAAGCAGTTTGCAGTAGCTGATCATCTTTCTAAACAGTGATTTGAAAAAAAAGCATCTCAGTGTTTCCATGACTGCATGATTTGCTGGGTTCCCACTACCACTACCTTAAGACAGCTGTATCTCAACAAATGTGCTATCGAAGACATCTCTTGAAATTAATTCCTCAGTCTTCCCAGAGACAGATTAAGTGGGGTTTACTCTTTCCTAAATAATTTTCTACAGAAAATAACTTAATAAAAGATATTTTCATTACTTCATGTTCGAATGTGTGCACTCCAGGCTGCAAAATCTATTTTGGGCTGCAAAATCTATTACTTCATTTACACCCGCAAGGATGCAGGGCAGTGCTCCGCTGTCATTCTGCTTCTCGAACCTTTCTTCTCTGAGAGGTGAAGTGAACCTCACATAACCTTTTGTACTTCACAAAATTGGCTTCTTTCACCAACATTTTTAGGGATGTTTCAACCAAATTGAGCATTCTATCAATACAGCTAAGCTGCTTTTGTTTCCTTTGAAAACCACTGGTGTGTGCGACTTTCTTTTCACATCTACTAGTAAAAGATCTCTCTTAGTACACTTGTACCCACCTCGTTAATGCCAGATGTCAAAACCATTCAGAAACAAGGAAAAATCACAGCAATAGCAAATGCAACATCACAGAAATAGCAAATGCAACATCACAGATGTGTTCTGGTGGGCCACCCTTCACTAAGAAGATTAGCACTACAAACACAGCTTCCCTCACAAACCGCATGGTGGGGATGAGGCCACCTATAGCCTTTGACTGGCAATGACAAGGCTGGGGAAAGAGCTGTTGGGAGTTTTGGCATGCAAAATGCAAGAAGAGGCTTAAAGAAGTTCATCTTTCAAAACAGTGATCAGCCCAAGCTTACTGTTGGCACAAGCTTTAAGGTGAAGGAGGTGGCAGTAAATAGTTCAGGTCTGCATTCTTCTGACAAAGCAAACTAGGTGTGAACATGTGGAGATTGAGTAAGGCAATGTCTTACAAGGAAGAAGAGCATGATGTAGCCGTTCAGAGTTTTTTAATACCTTCACAGGGCTAAAACATCAGACACACTAACGATAAAAGTAATCAGCTAGCAAAATTTTGCTGCTCTTAAAATGTAAATTTATCTGAAATACTTCTGTTTCTTTAAAGCTTCCACACTGTCTTCAATTTTTATCTTTTTCCCTTCTGCCTTGCAAATGCAGAAACAAACAGAATTGTATTGGACCATGTCCAAGGAAGTGCAGCAGCCCTGGGAAAGGGTCTGGAACACAAGTCTTACGAGGAACAGCTGAAGGAGCTGGGGGTGTTTAGTCTGGGGAAAAGAAGGCTCAGAGGGGACCTTATCCCTCTCTGCAACTGCCTGAAAGGAGGTTGTAACCACATGAGGGTTAGTCTCTTCTCCAGGTAACAAGTGACAGGACAAGAAGAAATGACCTCAAGCTGCACTGGGGGAGAGGTTTAGATCAGACATTAGGAAAAGTTTCTTCTTGGAAAGGGTTGTAAAGCACTTGAACACAGACTGCCGTGGGAAGTGTTTGAGTCACCATCCCTGGAGGTATTTAAAAGATGTGTCAATGTGGCATTTGCAGACATGGTTTAGTGGTGGACTTGGCAGTTAATGGATGGACTCTATGACCTTAAAGGCTTTTTTCAACCTAAACAATTTATGATTTTCTCTAGTGCTGCTCAAGGTCCCTTGTACCACCTTGTCTAGGCCTATTTTCAACATCTCAAAGATTGGAGGTCTCACAAGCTCTCTGATCAACATGTTTCAGCATTTCACAACAACATTTTAAGTGACAAGCCCACAAAAAAATGCAGTTTACAGATGACCTGTAAATTCCTTCTGCTTCCCAAGGAAACACAGCCCAATTCCTCAAATTCTCTCTAAGTGGTGGAAATGCTTTGTGCCAGCCAAGTGGAAGGCTGCCCTGCAGTTTCTAGCTATGACAAGCCAAGGCACAAGGAAATCCAAAAACACAGAACATCCTGCTGGCATTCGAGCTGCACATGTTGGATATGGAAGAATAAGCATAAGGGTGGAGAAAGTCAAAATATTCATGGACTGCATTTTTTTTTTAATGTTAGAGACCAACTCCATCATACTTACTGCTCCATAAGGAATAGAGGAAAAAAAAACTGCATGAAGATCCATAACAGCAATATAAAAACAACAATATTCTTGCACACTTCATATATCTTCTAAAATTCTATTTATGATAACATCTTGCTGAGAGTAAAAGGATTCCTACAGAACATCAAATCTACTTTAATAAAACTAAAAATCCAGTTTATTGCACACATCTTGCCTGACATATTCTTGGTATGCAATTTCAAATCTACCGAAGTTACCAGTAGAATAATAGTTAATATTCATGCTGCAAAATATTTGCATACAACTTGTTTCAATACTAAGTCTACTGAAGACATTTAAGTTCAAAGGATGTAATTTTAGAGAATGTGTTAGAAGATATTAAGTATATTGAAATGGCAAGTTTATTTCATTGTATTAAAACTGCTAAAAATATGCAAAGTATTGCTCTGTCACAAATCAAACTAGGAATAACTGTCCATTTAAGAAATAATAATAACTATTCTCAAAGAAACTGCTGACTAGCAATTTAGCTAATTTTTAACTTTTTTTTTTCACTAAATATTACAATACAATCACATATTTTAGAAAGCTGTAAAAACTTGAGATTTATTTGCAATCAATTCACTGTGAATAAGCCTTCGACTCAGCCATGGGAGTCAGAGGTTCCTAAGAAAGAAAAATGTCAACACATGGTTTCAGTGATCTCAGTGTGAAATAAATGTGTTGCCAAGATGATTGTTACTGAATCCTAAAATTGTTGCTCATTATAAAGAATGTGTAGTGTGTTACATTATATGTGAGGTGAAATGGCAGCCTGATGTATGCTACCGCTCTGTAACGCCGTGCAAGCTCTACTGTCATCTCCAGACAAAGATGACCAACTGTTCCTGCTCCAACAAAGCAGTTGCTTTTGATCAAATTCTTTGCAAGTGGGTTAAAAAAAAAAAAAAAAGAGAAACCACTTGCACGAACCAGAACTAAAGTGGAAGATAATTGTGCAGTATTGATGGAAATGGTAGGAAAAACAGAAACACTGCATTAGATTCCAGATGTCTTGAATTTGCAAGATATGCACAAAAATAAAATGGTCTCACATAATATTTCATCAGAATAGTTACTGTTTTACCAAAGTTAAAACTACAAATGCAAGCAGTGAAGAGATTGATCACATAAGTTAATGAATTTAGAAATGCATGCTTTTTAATCACCTGACAAAATTTTGGCATCTACTTCTATATGTGCATAAAAAACCCAAAACAAAACAGGGGGAAAAAGCCCTCTAATTGAATTAAAATCAAAATTATGCAAATTGTTTACAAGAATAAAAAAGGACAGAATATCATAAAAGACATTTTTTCTCTCCTATTAGGTTTGCAGATCTTGGATACAATAGTTAGCTGACAGCTCTGGCCTGTAAAATTTGTACTTCTTCATGAAAAGCAAATTACATGAAAAAAGGGGTTTGACAGTCTATCTGAAATCATTAACAACAATCTTTCAACTTGATTTTATATTAAATATTGTTATAGCCCTTATTAACTAACCATCACTCAAAAACAAGGAGTGTAGAGTATAGAAGATCTGGTGAGATTCAGAAGCAATAATGACTAGGAAGACACAGAAGAATTTCGTGATTTTTTTTTCCTGAATTCTGTCCAAAAAAGTCAGATGTAAAGCAACTATCTGCATTTAAACCTTATTCAAGATAACAGATTTAACTGAGGAGCTTAGTTACTGTTACAACTTTTGATGAAATTACCACAATACCAAAATAGAATGTGTTGCCATTCTACATACTTTATAGATTTAAAATATTTTTAAATATGTTAAAATACAATACTGAAGCTGAACTGAAGCTTTTAAAAAGATAGACATGTAAATTCCTACTCTCTGAAAAATCATAAAAAGTTTAATTAATTCTATTCACAGATGTGAATTCCATATCCCTCCATCTTTGACTTTGTTGAATGACTCTGAATGTCTCTGCCTTCAGTACTTAACTACTGGAGCCTTATTTGTATAACACGTAGATCAGCCTATATTTGACATCTGCGAGACACAAGCTCTTTCCAATCACCCATTAATAGATCAAATAATTTCTTACCTTTACCTTAAATAAAAATAACTTAACTGTGCACTCTCTTAAGATTAAACAATTTAAACCCCATGATAAAGCATATTTTACAGAGTTTATGGAAGTCTTGTATCCATTTTCCAAAACATCTCTAGTTTTTTTCCCAAATTCAGCTTTCAGAATGTGTTGCACTGAACATCCACCTTTGCATCCCATAATACTTGATCTCCCTCTCCTCTGGTTACTTACCCAACATTTGTGAAAACAAAGTACACATCTGGTTGTATATCTTATAAGGAAAAGTACTATATGGAAATGTTCTTCTTTCTTAAATAATAAACATGTGTTGATTCCCTAACTAGAGGTTTGGAGATGTGCAAAACACATCACTAATACAGTATAAACAAATCACTATTAAAACTAACAAGACTAACACCATAGTAACTTTTTTTGAGCTGTCTTGCTCATTCCTGAGAGCATTTGCAGATTTGTCATGTAAATATAGGTTCAAATTTACACACAGTTCAGTGTAACTTCTATTCCATTTGCTCATTGACCTGAATGTGCACTTTCAGGGTTAATAAACTACCTTTTGAACTAATTTATCTCTACCCTCTACCTCACTAAACTATCCTGATCTTCCTCCCTGCTGCAGTCCAGCTCAGGAACCTCAGCCTCTCCTCAAAGAGCTTTATAATTTAAAATTGCAGAACACATGCTCAACAAATGAACCAAGCACAGAAATAATCACACAATACATGCTGCTAAGAGGATGAAATAAAAAACATTTGTATGTATTTATCTTAATCTGAAGCCAGTAGTCTGCAGTTGTGGTATTTGTAACATTTGCCAAGATCACGATAATTGCTTTTCTTCTCCTGATTTCTCCTCTACCTGTTTTTCTCCCTTTCCTTCCTCCCAGCCCCCTCCCAAAAAATGCTTGGTATTTACATTGGGATTCCTGGTCCCAGCCTGTAACTGACTTTCACTTTTTCTAGTTTTCTCTGCACAAAGGATTGAAGGGTTCAACATTGCAATTAACTAAGTATCAGGAAGCCAGAAAAAAAATAAATCCAGCAGTATAATGCTCATGAACCGAATTACCCACAAACCAGGCCAGCAGCCAGCATGGGAAACTGGAGAAATAGGCCATTTAATCTCCCCTGCCTTGACAGAAATGCCAGAGAAAGTAGGTCCAAGAAAGCCTGCCCCACCATCATCATGGAGCAGAGGTTTCTGCATCTGAGAAATGACCCACTGAAGCCAACTAAAACCTTCCTTCTTTCCAATCACACAGCACAAGGGACAGCAAACAGCTGCAAGCCAGCCTGCAGAAAGCACATGACAACTGTCAAACCTGGTTTTGATTAGTAATGCTGCCAGAGCAGAAAAGATAGTGGTTGAAAGACCAGTCTGGCCAGACCAGGAATATATAAGCACATTTCCTTGTACAGTCAGTGACCACCCCCCCACCCCATCCAGGATTCAGGGGCAGCACAATCTTCAGATTTTCAGCTCCAAAATGGTGAGGAGGAGCACTCATCATGCTCCATCTCCCTCTATCCCATTTGAAACTGATCCATCGAGAACTGCTGCCTGGCCACAAGCTGCTGAAGAAACAACATGCAGAAACAGCAGGTCTCACAAGGCTTGATGAAGCCACCAAGTTTTCAGGATGAAACACCAACACTGCCCTGAGTCCAGAGCTGTAATGAACTCCAACACTATACAGAATCATTGATTGGTCTGGGTTGGACAGGACCTGTAAAGACCATCTAGTCCAACTCCCCTGCCATTGGCAGGGACCCCTTCCACTGGACCAGGTTGCTCAAAGCCCCATTCAACGTGGTCTTAAAGACTTCCATGGGATGGGGAAGCCATATCTCAGGACAAACTGTCCCAGTGCCTCACCACCCTCACAGCAAAGAATTTATTTCTTGCATATAACCCAAACCTGCCCTATTTCAGTCTAAAACCATTGACCCTTGTCCTGTCACCACAGACATTAGTAAAATGTTTGTCCTCATCTTTCTCTTAAGTCCACTTCAAGTCCTGAAAGGCTGTAGTGAGGTCTCTCTAGAATCTTTTCCAGGCTGAACAACCACAACTCTCTCAGTCTGTCTTCATAGGAGAGGTGCTCCAGCCCTCTCATCATCTTTGTGGACATGCTCCAACATGTCCACATCCTTTTTATATTGGGGACACCACAGCTGGACACAGCACTTAAGGTAGGGTCTCATGAGAGCCTAGCAGAGGGACAGAATGCCCTCTCTCACCCTGCTGTACACACTGCTTTGGATGCAGCTCAAGACAAGGCCAGCTTTCTGGACTTTAAGTTCACATTCCCAGGTCATGTTGAGCTTCCCATCCACCAACAGCCCCAAGTTCTTCTCCCCAGGGCTGCTCTCAATCCATTCTCTGCTCAATCGGTATTTGTGCTTGGGATTGCCTCAATCCAGGTGCAGCATCTTACACTTGGCCTTGTTGATCACCCTGCACTTATTACTACATCTTTGCCTGTCCATTCATCCATTTTGAATCTTTGCTGTGATTTAGTAGCACCTTACTCTCCTCATCTTAAGAGGACTGGTGAAAGAAACACAACAGTTGAGAAGACAGGGTGTGTGACATCACAACAGGCACCAGGATGTTCCTGTAAAATTCATTCCCAAGCTATTATAAATAAGTGAAGCCAAATTCTTCTGCCACACAAGTTAAAGAAGACTGAGGTGAGCTTTCATGGTCCCCCTGTAGTTCCTTGGTGAGTTACTGGGACAACAGAGAGCAAAATCGAAAGATCCTTGATCTCTCTTCTCCACTCTAACTCCCGAAAAATGGCAGAGATTTAAACACCAGCAAGCTACTCCAGCAGCCTTGGATCTTGTAACAGACCTTCACTAGGATGGGTAAATTAATGAGAGTTGCATATTTAGACAGCTTTATTTCATATTATCCAAGCACATGTTCTGGAATTCCAGACTAATTTAAACAGTCATTTACAATTCCTTTATCTGCCTTCATTGACCAGAATTTCTTGTTAGCGTGAACTCTGAGTGGGTTCAATTCAGTACTTCAGTACATTCCCTACAAGTTTTACAAGATTTACATTTAATGTGTTTCACAACCAGGGCCTTTTTTCTTTAGGGGATTACCTCATCTTTTACATTTCCCACTGGTAGCAATTTTAAGTAGTAGCTCTCTATATTTGCAAATGGAACAGAAATTTCTTTGTCTCAATTGGTTTGTTTCCATGTATTGTGATTTACTCACAGTGTTACGCACTAAACTAATATGAATCTAACCCAAAGAACACTTTCAAACTAGTGATTTATCATGACCACGGTGTAAACAGTACAATAGATTACACTGTCTTTGAATCAGACACTTAACTCACTTCCCAAACTCGTTGTTTAAATGAGTATATATCACGCAATCTTTCAGAACTAATTAGAAACAGAACACACAGGTTAACACTACTTCTTTTTTGGGGCAGCTTATAAAAACATATCCCCATTCTGCTTACAAAAGTTTTACTGATGGTAGACAACAGCTAAATTGCTTTTGAAGAAGAATATGTCTGTTTTGGTGACAACCTAAGAGCATTTATCACATGCTCTTATCTATAAAAACAATTAACTAAATCAGATCCTGATTGTAATTGAAACCACTTAATACAAAATAATCAGCAAGAAAATTCAGAAAGCCATATACTATATAGGAAATTATAATTAACTACCAACATAATGTAGTCCTCTGAATAATTTTTTAATCAACTTTTTTTCTTTTTAAGAGAGCTAAAAATTTCATTGCTTAGAACACTATTTAGTGAACTGGCAGAAACACTGGTCAAATGCTTCCTGTTCTCAAGAAAGCTGTTCTTATTTTGGCCATGAGTAACTAACAGAAACCCTCACTGATGGGCTGCACAGCACTCAGTTTGCAAGCGAAGCCACTTCAGACAAACTGAATGAGCAAGTGAATTCTTCTTCCCAAGCATTTTTCCTCAAAATTGACATGACAACAGTCACTCCAACATCTAAGAATCACCCTTCTCTGCCAAGCAGTGCAAGGTCCATAGCAAAGCATGCATACATGCTGCTCTCTCTTTTTAAGAAAAGCAGGAAACTTTTATCATAAGACCAATCTCAGGAGGAAGCCACACTTCTCCTTCACATACACTATCAGAAGAGCCATGTCTACTTTCAACATTAAGGCTGTTGACAGAAGCCATGTTGCAGCTGTACTCCACAAGCCCTGCTGCATTACACACATGTACAACAGAGAAAAGTAGTAAAATCTGTCACATCTGCTCAAACAAAAGGTATGAGAATTCACCATCTCTAATTTTGTAGCTAAAGAATTCTAAATGTACAGATTTGTAGGATTTGCCCACGTACAGTGAAAGTCTAAAACACTTCACTTCTGTTTATCTGTCATGCTAGATGAATACTCCTCCTTCTTGCTCTTGAATCTTTCCCACAAATGGAAGGTAGCTGGCCTGACCCTGCAATGGATGAATTAGTGCATCCAGCCCAGCTGCATGACCAGAGAACAAACAGCAAATGTCAAAGCAGAAGAAAAAACCTCTAGCAAGCTGAACTAGTAAAATACCCTTAAAAATCAAGGCATGAGCCAGACTCGGACTCAAGCCACCTGAAATGAAGTTGGCTACAACCTCTAAATCCTAAAACATATTAGATCTAGAGAGGCTTTCACTCAGAACTGCTCGAGAACACTGCAGCCACCAAAATTACTGTAGTGAATTGACTTCAATACTATGAAATATTCTTGCCTGGTATATAATGATTTGGTAACTGCTGCCAACTAACTTTGTCACCCTAACAAGAATGGTTTTGTATAGAGAAAAAAGTGTAGCCTACTGTAACTCAAGAAATATGGAACTTGATTTCTACTTTCATATGTGGGTTGTCTCAGAGGATAGTAAGATTTTCATCAAAACTCAGATGGTTGCTATAGACAGTGGTCAAAGAAGGAAATGAAGCTACATGGCAATCCGTGCCAAGTCTGTAAAACCCCTCTCCTTTTTCTCTAAAACTTGGGAGGCAAATCACAAGGAAACACAATGACATTACTGGAAAAACACGTCGAGTGCAGAAAGGAGGGCCAGATTCTAGCTTTTGTTTTTCTTGTCTGACATCAGACAGGACAACTGAAACACAGAGGATTCTTCCGTAAACAGGTAGTATGGTCTTCTTTCCTAAGGGTGGGAGACCCTCAATCAAGAGATCCTAAAAATCTGCTCCTGATGGTACTACCACGGCAATTCCTCATCCAAAAGAGGAGTAATACTTTTCACTTACCTCCCAAAAGTCATAAAGAATATTGACTTAGTTATTTCCAAACACTGCCTAGAGAATATATGGAACAATTACAATTCCAATATGGTAAAAAATGTAACCGAAGAAATTTGGAAGTAGTCAAGGACAAATGCCTCAGTTTTCTAACACTGAATCACACCAAGTCACTGAATACTTTCTGAACACAATCCAAATAAGTAATTCTATGATTCTATTTCTCATGCAAAAAATGGTTACTACATTTGCTACTCAGAGCTGACTCATGAGAATAAATTTTAAGAGACTGTGAAGTATTTACAGACTGCAGGTGAGGAGCATAAGAGAAAAGCCAATGGAGGAACAGATAACATGTATTTTACAGAAGTTTTGAACACACCAATAGTTACAGCTATGAAACTGAGCAGCTGCTAATCTGCAAGACATCTATAATCTTTTATTGGGAATGAGCAATGTTCCCAAGGAAAAGACAGTGACTGCACACTTAAAGGCCACTGATTCAGATCACAGGAGGCACTATCAGTACATCTACTGCTAGATGTACCAAATCAGAAACTGCAGCATGGCCCTAAGCTAGTCCAAGTGATATAGAGCTGTGTCACAACATTGGGAAGGTAATGAAGAGATGGCTTACAGTTCAATTCAAATATAGCTCAAAATCTTGCTTCCTTCCAGCCTCAGGGACAGACAAACAGAATCTCTTCATCAGACCAGTTTATTCACACTACATTTACCTATTCTCTTTATTTCAAACATGCAATGAACTCAAAAAAAACTATAGAGAGTTTAAGATTTACAGCAAACACTTTAACCAAGTGTAAAATAACAAGAAAGAAGATCTCTGACAGGGAACAAAATGTACAGTTATTCCTGGCAAGGTTTAATGGTACCAAATACATGTAGTGGGTCTGTTCCATAAACTGCACTGGATTGCACAGATAGGTTTATTTAACCACTCTGTACATTAGCCCAGCCAAATAATAGCTCATACTTCTTAAGGGAAAAGTACATAAATTACAACAAGTAGACCATTACAGAACAAGGAATTGTCTAAGGAATATAGCAACACTGAAAACAATTTAGAAACCACAGTAGACAATCAAGTGAAACACACTGTGCTCCCCATCAAATGAGCAAATTAATCCTGATTTGTACAAAAGTACAAAAATGTCAAACAAGAACATAAATCAGAAGCTTTCAGTTGGGCTCACTCTTCAGAAAGCTTTCAAAATATGCCTGAAAAAAGGATGCCTCTGTTTTGCAAACATTTAAGAGTAGCTAGCACCATGATAGGTTAAAGTACCATATATCAGGTCAGGTCTTCAGTACAAGTTTTTCCCTCTCATCTATCAGATGTTTAAGGTCTCACCTCTTCACTGACAGAATGTACAAAAAAATGGTGCTAAAATGGATGGGCTTCATTGGCACTTAAAGGACTTGCATAATCAAAACACCAGAAAAGCTACCAGCATGAACTGTCAACAGTAAGATGTTCCTCCAAGACAGCTCTGTTCCATGCTTTATGCTCATACAAGTATCTATACAGGAACACTTTCTGGTAGCAGCCAACTCATTCACTCAGTAGAAAGAGAAAAGGATTAATTACCACTTTACAAAAGCCTACAAATAAAACAGCTTCAACTAAAGCAGTGAGGTGTGGATTTGTTGTTTCAAATATAAATCTTACTAAAGCAATCAGCCAACACTCATCTTTCTAAAGTCTGGACTTAAATGCCCAGTAGCTGTTCAAAAATAAGTTACCAACCAGAAGTGTCCAAAAAAAGGCCAATGTGAAAGGTTTGTCATCAAGCTGGAAGAGGGCTGTCATCAAACTAGCCAGTAAATTATAATGACTAGCACAGGCTACAAGTAAATCCTATTCCAAAAATTGATCCATAGCCTTCATAACTAATAAAGACTCTCTGTGGCAGGAGTCAGAATAATTTAAAATAAAACATAAATAGGCACATCCTTTTTTGGGAGGGAAGTGTGTGTGTAGAAAGGGCTGAAGGGTCTTTCTCAATGCTTTCCTACACACTAAGGTCTCATTTCCAGAATATACTACAGATACAGTTGCAGAGCAACACATGGTCATAAACAGCCAGACCCCATTACAGGTTCCAAAATGCAAGTGCCACAGAAACATGGAGAAGTGACTCGGGATTAGGCTTCAGAAATTGCTGGAGTCTCTGTGGCTGGCACCCACAGAGCCAGAAATGCAGAATGAATGGATCCCTCAGTGGTTTATAGTAATTAGGCACATTTCTGAAACTGGCGCTGCGATTGCTTCATCCGCACTAATTGAGCACAATGCAAGGCAGTGCTCTGAAATGCCAAATGGCACATTTAACAACCTTATAAAGGAGCCAGGAATACAGATTCCTTCTTTTTTTTCTTAATAAAGAAAAAAAAAGCACTGGCCTAACTTGTCACTGCACAATACAGAGAGCTGGAAAGTACCCAAAATTGCTCTGTAAGTGTTGTTTTATTAGCCTGAGACTGTTAATAAATATATTGTAAACAAACTTATACTTGCTTGGGTGAACATAAAGAAAGAATTGTATCACTGTTCTTACAATGTTTGCAATTTACTCTAGTTCTTCACTTTTTTTTATCCTAGTTACACTGTTTCCATACCAGTTTACCTTAGCAACTGCCATTTATTTGGGCCATAAATTACCCTAATGCAGTTTAGTGCTCTTTCATAAATTTTACTAACACAACACTTACAGAACATAGACTTGTATTAATTAAACCCCTGCCTACACAAATCAAACATTTCCTTTTAACATTTTTACTTACTGCTCATTCTGGAAAACATACAAAAGGACAAAGGCTTTCTCTTTCCCTTCACCAGGTGTGAATATACATATACATAAATATACATATAAAATGTGAGGGGTTGAATGTCTATCTTATTACCAGTGTGTCACAGCTGATACCTGGCAATCTCTGAGAGGAAAAAGACTGTCTTCCAATAACTTGGCATACTGAGCTACAAATTAGATTCTTTCATTAAGAGAAACTTAATTAACTCTTAGCAATTTCCACTTTTGATTTTACTACTGCAAGACTTTCATTACTGGTCAGAAACAGTTTTAGCAATTTCAAGCCCTAAATGTTAAAAGTCTTTCAAGATTAACACTTGAGTCCTGAAATAGAAGTTTAAGAAATTTGAAAAAAGGCTTTTTTCCTATATGAACAAAAAGAGGTTTGAGGTGCATCTTGATAAGACAGAAACAGTAAATACCAAGGTAATTTTGGTTTTGTAATGCTTTTCATGCCCAAGTTAGGTTTAAAATGGAAAAAACAAAGCTACTGTTATGCAATAACTGCATATGAATATTCAATAAACATTCTGAATAACTATAGCAGTAGAGAACACTACAGTACAGGAAGACACATAACATATATGACAATATGTGTAATATGCACTTAAGATGCTATTTGGCCACACTTGTCTCCGATTTGCAAATATTTGAACATGTGCTGTATTTTGTACGGAAAATACATTTACCAAATCATAAGCAGAACAACCAGAGGTGCTGCACACCCTGCCTTGGGCTCCTGCCTCCCGCAGGCAAAGCTCCTGAGCTCCTGATACACAGAATTTGAGGTGAGCAGCAGAACAATCCCATCACTGACCCCTGCCCAAGACCTCACAGAATGTCTACAACCACAAAGCACTCAGACAGACTGGCCTGTGTAAGGCAGCATCTCCTGTACTGGAAGCAGAGCATGAAACCCCAGGTTTTGTGTTTTAGCCTGCTCTGGTCTCTCACCACCACGAGAGTAGGGGCAGGTCTGTGTGCCCCCAGCTGCACACACACACCAGTCCCACCCCTGACAGCAGGAAGCACTGCTCCCAGGCACACAAACTACACAGGCATTTAATCTGACATGACATATTTGTGAACAATTTAAGCTAACACAGCAGCACTTACGCCATAGTAAAACCTTAGAGATATGATAAATAATTTACAAGAGCAGTGCAGTCACCACCAGTGTTTGTTTTCTCAGTGGTCTTTATTAAACCAAATCACTGGGATTAAAGCTACTACAACAAAAACTGGAGACAGACATGAGTGGGTTGACAACTCTTCTGTTTGTTCAAGCCTCCTTACTGAGAAGACTCAAGTTAAATATGACCAGAAATAAATTTGTCACAATACAATTTTAATTCTCAAATATCTGGAACCAATTAACTTTGGGAAAGTTTCAAAAGGGCCACCCAGTGATAAACACAAAATCATTTGTGTCTGCTGTCTTGTTTGTGATAATTTTTTTTATTGCTACCTCAGTTTCAGATGTCAGAGTAATGACTTCCACATTCCGATAAAAATGTGAATTGAATCCATATGGAAAAGATGCTCAAGCCCATCAAAATCAAAAGAGCTCCCTTAGATTCCTAAGTTCTTACACAAAGAAGCTTATATAGCCTAACATTTTGACCATTCTCAATCAAAATCAGGAAAATTTTAATACTATTCTCAAAGTATAAGATACATCATGGAAAGACGTATCTATTAAGGGAAACATTAATGTAATCTATTTTACATAAAAGTCTCTAGCTAAAATCAGCATTTAACCCTAGAAAGACGTAGCAGCCCTAATTGCCAAACGATTCCATTTCCTGTTAAAATTATTTATGAAATACACATTATTACTCTTATTTAATGTTCCACACTTTCAGATATTGGCATCAAAGATACCATATACAGCATATTTATCTTCCCACTGAAAAGTAACCTGAGGAAATTGCCAAGACTCAAAAGAAGACTGCAAAATAAGCTATCTCCTCCTTCTTCAGTCACAAAGTCAATGTGCGTTCCATGCTTCCAGCTTGAAAAAAGAAATACCTCACTAGAAGGTTTTTTTTCTCCTGAATAACAGAGAATAAACAAAGTTACAGGCAGAACTTGTATACACAGTTCTCTAAAACCATCCAGTATTTCTTCATATTTCTTTTTGAAAAATACCACTTCTTCCTATTTTCTATTACAATTAAAGAGTCCAAGTGCTTTCAAAGCAGCAAGGAGCAAAAGGGGAAGAGATCTGCTTTATCTGACAAGGTAAAGCAAAACTATGGAATCAGTGTTACAGAAGTCTTCCTATTCACACAGCTAAAAGCTCCCCCTGTCCATCCACTGAACAGAGATTCCCACATTTGTCAGGGACACAAGCTCAGCTGAAGAGAGCACTCTCCCCATCTGTATACACTAACAGAGGATTTGTTAAGGTAAAACACATCCACCCAAGCACATACCATCTCTGAGTAACCAGGTGCTAACAACAGACACTGTTTGTCCAGGGATTCCACCACATACACTCTGAAGTACCAAATGCCACATGGCTTCCCTGCATTTTATTTAGTGCCTGTTTTGCCTGGGCTTTTTTACATAAGGTAAGAAGAATTAAGAATAAGGCCTAGCGAGAAAATCCTGCTTATGTATGCTCAATTAATTATTCCATGGACAGCTAGGAGAAAGAAAAATAAATACACAGTTAAGAGCCTACACACCAACAGGCAGTGGGAACAGGAGGGATGTGCTTCAGCAAGTTCTGCATAGGACTCCTGGAGGTCCAGTAGGTCACCCCACTAACTGTGGGAATCATTCCTCAGCTTACACAGATGGCAAAATGCCTTCCTGCTGTTGGAATTGAACTGGCCTGAGGTGCAAGACCTGCCTCTCCAGATGTAGGTGTACAAAGCCTTTGAATTCCCACTCCACAGGCCAAAGGAGAAATATTTGCATTAGATTCCAGAGCACAGGTCCACAGTGAAGAGATCCACAACACAGTTAGCACAATTACTGGTTTTGAAAAACCACCAGCAACAAGTGCCTGAAAAATACCTTCCCTGCCATACAGTGAAGGAAATTCCAGGGCACAGCTGCCAAAACAACGTATAGGATTGCCACATATGATTACCTTAATGAATTATTTTCCCCACAATTTCTCCTGTAGCCCACGAGAAAGCTTTTGGCATCCTAATTGTTCTGTGTAGCTTCACATCTGCGTGCATCAGTTTGTTTTGAACTGCTAACAGTTTTCTTTGGCATCCCTTCATTCCTGTATTACAAGTAAATAATTCATCACCATTCCCCCTCTTCATACAAACATGATTTTACATTCTTGTCTCCTACTCATTCTCCCCCAGGCTAAGTTTACTGAATTTAGCTCCTCCACTTACACATGTTCTTCAACACCTTTGCATCTTTATTTTTCCATGAGATACTTTCTCTACTTCTATTACACTTTAGAGAGGACCAGAACTGCAGACAGCAGTAAACCTGTCAGCACACCCATGATTTACACAGTGGCATGATCATGATCATGATTTTTCAGTTTTATCCTCTACTCCTTTCCCAATCATTCTAAATATTAAATTGAAGGGAGTAGGGGAAATGGGGGTGTTTAATAGGTACAAAATGTGGAACTGACATTTTCCTCATATTTTGAACTTCCTGTCTGAGTGAAGAATCATATTCCAACACTGTACATATAAAAGAGGAGTTTTCTCCCCACATGCACTGCATTACTGCCACTTCATCAGTGGAATGGTGTTATGAGGCTCCTGCAAGCTTTAGTACCAGTTCTCATTTTTACAATCTTGGACAAACCATAAATAGCAAAAACTTGTCTTCTCAGTTTCCTCTTTCCCCAAGCGTTTATGACAGTCACAATTGGTGCTCTTCCCCATTACCTAGTGTTTGGCCATATTTGCATGATCCTCACTTTTGCAGTGCCAATCTGAAATTCTGTAGCTGAATTTAAAGAACTAAAAATGGAGTTGGTGAACATGGATGCCCAAAAATTATAAATAGGAAGAAATTTAAAAAATACAAGATTCTGTGCTTCTAAGTTCATCATAAAGATACATACAATTCCTCTGTATTTGTTTTCTACCTGCAGAACAGGAATATTTTATCAATTCTTTAACCAAGGAATCTTGGCATTCTCTTACCAAGGGGTAAATTACTCCCCTTTTTCTGACCAACCTATTTTTCCAATTTTCTTGTGATGACACATCTTATGAGTCTTTAAACTTTCTAGATTGGATTATAAAAGGAAAATCTATCCATACTAAAAATTCCTAAATGCTGTTATTTTGAATAAAAGCCCCACATTTTTGAGATAAGCACACAAAGTGTGTTTTTTCCTTAGTCTCATCTTCCTTTTTTTTCCTTAAACGTTGCATAGTATATTGGAAAGTTCACAGAAATCTGGTTCTGCTTGGTTTTGCTTTTCTGTCACCTATGCCACTGCTTGCCAATCCAGCAACAAAAGGAGTCAACTACTAACTTTGCTCAAGTCAACTACTAACAGTGCCAACCTGCACAGAACAACAGCTCACCTTCACTCCTTGCAGCCTCACCACTTAGAGCTGTGTCCATAACCTCAGAATATATTTACACCAGGTTGTATCTGGCTGTAAGCAATTAAGTTGCTATTTAAGACTTGAATGTTGATCTCAAGGATCATAGTATGCCATTACCTAAACATTCATCAACCTAATTTCAATAGCCAGGCTAAAAATGCTCCATGAGAAAGGAAAATGGCACAGAAACTGTCAGACTTAATGTGTTTTAGTGAGATGAACTTCCTCTCATTATTTTATTAATCTAATACATATTGGGTGATTATTTAAAAATATTTCAGGAGCTCCTGATCACATTTTTGTGCCCTCAAAATCCAGTATTAATGCTATCACTAAACTTGCAAAGTATTTTTTCTCCAAATCACCTGTGCAAAGGACCTGTAAACTCCTGGTTAGCCCAGAAAAATTTAATGACTTTTACAGGTTATGCAAATATACTCTGCAAACTTGCTTTCATTAACAAAAAAGACCTCTAATCAGGGAGACATCCTGCTTATCTGACTTTTCTTATTTGAGCAACATGTAAGTATCAGTGAAATAATATCAACCTACACTTGAAATTACAAGTCCAAATGCAAAACAATGATTTCAACACTGCTATAACACAAATAGTAAGCAACCTAGTACAAGACCAAAGTGGCCACAGACCAGTGGAGAATTATTACATTTGCAAGTATTTGTAAATACTTCAGTACAGTGCACTAAAGTCCGTGCAGAAGATTTGGCAGGTTGAAAAAAGTGAAAAGAACTACATCAGTACTACAGCCAAAAAAAACATAGAGGAAAAAAAAGGCTTAATCTGGAAATACTCATAGTGTGAGACTCAGCTGTACAATGAGCTCAGTTGGTGAGAACACTGTCCTAATTTAGTAACATCAAGGCTGGGTTCAATCCCTGTATGGGCCATTCACTGAAGGGTTGGACTCTGATCCTTGTGGGTCCCCTCCAACTCAGAGTATTCTGTGAATCTCTTGATGATTTCACACACAAGATGACCCATGAACTGAAAAAACATGTTTAAAATACCAACATGAACATAAACTACAGGTTTTGTTTCTTAGGATATTGCAAAACACCAACTTATTTTCTTCATTTTAGTGCCTAACAGTTTGTTTGATCTTATGTTTTCAGTAAGTCTCAAGTAATCAATTATCCACTTCTGCTGAAGGTCATGATGCTCACCAATAGACCATTATGCTGGCCCTTCCTCTTAACCCAGTGGTAAAACTCCTGTAGCTGGAGTCTTCTACTACTGCTCACACCAGCTTTGTATTTTCAATTCACTGCATGGACTAGGTTTAACATTTTCCATACTTCTGACCTGTGACTAAGGCTTCCTTCCACCCCGCTCCTCACATGAGTGAATACTGTTTAACACAAATCAACTTGACTTTGGTTTGAGCTACTGCTCAAAGTACAGACTGCAGCAACGCCATTCAGTAAAGTTCCAGATACAATCCTTCCAGCTTGGCACACATTCTTTGAGTCTCTGCATGCACAATATACAGGCTACTTTGCAGAGAAGCTGGAATTCTGAGAGAAGAATTACATACTTGTGTTCATTAGTAAAGCTTTCTTAACAAATCAGTGAGAGTCCTTATTCTAAAATTTGTCAAAGCAGAAATGTCTTCAACTCCTGGTTCATCCAGATTCATAAATGCCATACAAGCAAGGAATCAGGAAATCCAGTAGAAAATCGACATAGATTTTCTTTCGGGGAGAGGGGGAGGTATCCAAGAGCTTCATTATTTATGACCATGGCAAAGTTCTCCAGGCAAGGTTACTTATATCAGTGAATTCTCACTACATCTTGCTTTACCTGACTGACAATCGTTTGCAAGCATTAGCAAACAACGCCCGTATTCAAGTTCAGTGTATCCATTCCAAGACAAAATGTCAATATTGTGCGCCAGAGTCCTGCTCAGAACTCAAGGGGCCAGTTTGCACAGCTTAACGTGTTCAGGAACATGGTTCAGCTCCCAGCAGTCTTAATTAGGCCAGGAATAAGTAAGTGACATGATGAACATCAGGGTTTAAATGTAAAGTAAAAGGGTTATTCAAAAAGTCATTTCTTGCACAGCAGAGAATTGCAATGTGTTAAAAGAACTGTTGTGGCCAAAACCAACTTCATATTTTTATATGGGATAATGACCATAATTTGTAAAGCTCCTCCTGGCTAATAAAAACAGAAAGAAAGATTAAAATAGAGACATAGACGATACCTGCATGGATACACACATCTGTGTGTGTGTGTCAGGAAGAAGAAAAGGTTTTTGTACTTCTTAGACAAAAAAATTCCTATAGAAGCATCTGAAGAATTTAAAATTTTCAAATATTCAAAACAAATACAATTGTTTATAAAGCATTTATAAGCAGCTAGTGAGGCACGAGCTTACACATACAAAAAGTCTGTATTTCCAATCCAACTGTACAATCCGCTCTTTGAAAATTTCTGCAATATGACTGATATTTAAAGACCTTTTATTCAACATAGTAATCTGCAAAACACACCAAATTACTTGTTAAATGTTCCAAATAGAATTTTGTCTCAGAAATTGTACCAGCACATTTGTGTAAGAGTGAAGCCAACAGTTACTTTATTCAAGATTACTGACACAGTTGATTTTATATAAACAAAAACGACTTTTCAAGATTAAGAAATTTGCAGCTGAAAAATAGTATAATCATTAACACTTTAAAATATTCAAATGTGACAATTATTAAGTTCAATTTTGGAGGAGTGTTGAGCAAATTCAGAACACTTTTAATGAAGTTATTTACTTTATATGAATTTTAAAACTAATACATCTTACTGAAAACAATGTCTATATTTTTTAACCCAAACTATGGTAGGTATACTTTACAAAATTCTGGAACATGCGAAACACTGGCATATGTGCCAGTTTATTCCATGTTCTGTCAACATAAACCAGGTATTAAGTTGAAAAACTTATGTTCTTAAATATATGGCATTCAGTCCCTCTTTCTGATTCCCACTTCAGATATTCTTCTCCCTAGAAATAGTGAACAGGGAATTTCCACTTCCAGACTTATTTCAATCAAGTCTGCAAGAATGTCCCGCAGTCCTCGAAGTTTGAGGCTACAATTAGCAGCAGCTATTAAGGCATCTGAGCAGAGAGAGAACAGTTACTGAACCAGAAAGAAACTCCTTAAAGAATCACAGTACTCACATTACAAAAACATTATAGTTCACATGGAAGTGACCACATGAGATCAATCTCAAACGATGCAGTTCCTCAGAAATAACCCCATTCAGCAGAATATTGTAGTAAGATGTAGTAACTGATGCACCATTGAAACTTCCATAGTCACTAATGGTCTGATTTACAGATCCGTTGTGTGAAAAGGGTAGAAAAGAGAGAGGAGTAGATTCAGAAAAGATTCTAATGTCACACTCATCACTGCATTCTCCCTTAAAAATACTATGAAAGTCAATTTGTCTTCCAAAGACAGAACCTGTCTTAAAGACAGGACACTAGCTGGCAAGAGTCACATATGAACAGGACTCAAACCAAGACAAAAATCTGCCTTAGGAAAAGCAGTCAGATTTAGATATAGATAAAATAAATCTTATTCTTTTCTCACATTTAACAGATGCAGATTGGTACTTCAGAATTACTTCCTTCTGCTTTACCAAGAAATTCTACATTTTCTTTACCAATGTTTCCTTGTTAGAGCTCAGCATCAAGGAAGGACTTTTTTCTTTTCATTTTCCAACACCAATATGGTTTTCAAGCTGACCTGTCTTCCTTCCAGACTGACATTTACAAGCTGTGGTAGAAGTTGTCCTCCTCCGCTTTTCTAACCTTATTAGAGGCATAAGGAGCATATCACAGAGACAAGATTTCAAATGAACCACCTCCCCCTGAATGCCAAACCACTGACTGTTTAAACAATTAAAAAATTTAGTCTCAGCACTGTTTAAAAATCTACGTATCCTGTAGCAGCATCACGTAAACAACTGCAGCAGCCACGTGTTAACATTTGCCATACACCAGCACATCCATTCTATCTGACCCACAAACATAAGCAAAAACATTTACTCTTTCACAAAAGGACTTTTGAAACCATTTTATACACAGCATGAGAAATATTTTTTTAACACAGAAAATACTTCAACATGTAGAAGTGAAAGAAAGCACATTACTTTAGACTGTATGTGCAAAGGTATAGTTTTTGCTTTGCATCACAGAAACCATTAAAATGGAGAAACTAACTGCAATATTTTTGAAAACAGCTCATTTTTGTAGGAAAAAAAAAGTTATAATTTTTGGTTATAATGGTTATAATTTTTAGACCAAACTGGTTTTGCTCCAAAACTTTCTGTGGAACTCTATTTAAGGAATGCAAATGCACAACTGACTTTTATTTTGACAGCTTAGAGTTTCAAAAGGAGTAGAATGATTTCGGCACTGAAATTGCTGCTCTGTTTAATTATCATCCTATAAATTATGTCAGGAACAGTATCAGACTAGAACTGGGACTAATATACCATAAGTGGATATAGGCAATTAAAACATGAAGGATTTAATTTTAACTGAAACATATGGAGCACAGAAAATAATAATCAAATGTAATACACAGTTAACCAAAAGAATGCCTGCTCATTCCACTGGCCAGTTCTATGGCAAGATTAACACTGTGTTTTAAAAAAAAATCAAATCACAAACAAGCAGAATAAACTTAAACTTTGCAAACTTTTGTCCTCTTAGCAACACCTTCATTCTGCATATCTTGAAAACAAAATTGAAGATTTCTTCTTCCACAAAATGAAATCTGTACTCCATGACCAGTTTTCATAATACTTGAACCATCTGAGAAGTCATAAAGAAGTAGCTTGTCAAAAACTACCATCAACACAGTAACTCAATGACTTTAGTAGGACTGCCAAAACTTCAAAAAATAAGGATTCCACAATTCTATACATTACAATTTTTCTTAGAAGGCACTAGAGAGACAAAGTGGATGTTTACAGATTCATCTAATGTACTCAGTTAGCAGTTCTGCTGATCCAAAGACTTCGGTATCTTTGACTACACAAAAACACCTTTATCCCATTTCCTTTGTGCTCCAACAAGAGGAGGCCAAACAAAGTTTAGCGTGTTCTTGGTAAATCTGGTATCTGACACTAAGTCCTTTCAACTGCTCCCGATCAGGAACATGCAGAGAACTCAGCTCAAGAACTTTTCCCCTATGCTTCACACCTGAGCTCACCACTGGACAAAGCAGAGACATTAATAACCTTCTGCCTCAAACACACTCTTGCCATGCCTCACTCTAATGGACTCTGACTTTCAAGCTTTAGCAGAGGACTCCAGGGTTTGGGGCAGCACAGGAATGACAAGCCTGCCGCAGCATTTCACCTGCTTCACTGAACACTCAGAGCATGCCCTCCTGCAGCAGCACCTGGACCCTGAGCACTGTTCTGAGGCAGATAGAGATGCAAATGGGAAATACTGCTGGAAATGGAAAAAATCTCTCCCTTCCAAAGAAGCTTCCATACCTACACCTTACCACATACAGAATATAAAAGCATTCGTTTTGCTTAAGGTCCCAACTTTTTCAATCCTCAGATTGCATTTTCACCTCACTTCCCCCAGAGCAGGGCCATTTGCCCTTCCTCCCACACTTCACAAACTTAGAAGCATGAGAGGGCAGCAGAAACTGCTAGGTAACAGGGACTGAAGCTGGAAAAAGGAGAATAATGCCTGTGTTTTTCAAAGGCTTGAGAAAGAAAAGAGGACTGCCTGACAATGTGAAGATCGGAGAAAAGGGAAGAAGACTGCTAAGATTGTCATGAAATAGAAAAAAACAGGAGATTCTTGCTCTCAACAAGCTTTTACCAGAAGACCTCTGAAAACCCTTTGCCCCCTCCAGGAAAATCCTCAACCATCTTGAAACACTACTTGGATTTGCCCTTCTGAGAAGTCTTGAATTCTCTCTTAGCCCATTTTTCTCCTCTATCAAATCACTGCCCACAGCAATTCTCATGGTCAGAAATGCTACATACACTAGAGATGGGTGTCTGGAGCTCTTCAGAATCTGAAGCTACGCATTACTTTCAAACCCACTACTGACTAGCAAGGAGTTAACTATAAAAGTCAATTACCTTTCTTTAGCTAGTATATTTCTTATAGGAAATTCTGCATAAGCTATCAGCTGTGGCTGAGAGGTCAGCCTCAAAACTGAATTGTAATATTGACACTTTCCTAATTCTAGAAAGTCAAATGGATAGCTATTTGTTATAAAATAATGTGTTAAAGGAGCATAATGATAAGTATTACATTGAGGTTCTAATGAGACACGCAGGAAAGTTCAAAATGCAAAGCAGCTTTGCACAGAAAGCAAGAGACAAAGTACTAAATGTTTTCTCTGACTCTTGCCAAAAGTCCTGCTCTGAAGTGATGGATGAGGTTTCCTGAGGCTAAGATGTCAAAGCCAATTAGCCATGTCAATCCACAAGAATGCCAGCTGCCAGGATCTAACTTTATTACAGTATTACTTAAAAGTGAAGACATCAGCAATGCTTAAGTTCACGTGACTCCTAATTTTAAAACCTGCCTTTTTTAGATTTAGGGTGGGGGCAGTGACAACGACCTTAAGTTTCAATCTATTAAAATCCTCAGAGTGCCACAACTGCCCATAATTTAATTATGTAAAGCATTCTGTTAATCAAATTAGACTACATTATGCACTATTCAAAAGAAAGTAAGACTTCAGCTGATTTCCCTTCTCATACGAATTCTATGTAATGTTTATATTTAAAAGTAGCAATTTATTTCAATATTGCCTGTTTCATTTGCCAAGCTGCATATCCCACAGAACATGATATGTGTAAAGTATATAGCTTACCCATTTATGGCATCTAATTCTGAATTCCAAAATAAAATTTTTGGAAAGCGTCTTGAGTATTTGTCGACTAGAATAAAGCATGTCCAAGTCTTTGATTATTTGAAAACATCTGCATTTAATTTCTAAGCAAGGAGTTTGGAAATGTTGATCTTACAATAAACTTCCCTGCACATTCACCACAATAAACTCAATCATTCCATGAAAGGGTAAATTTTTTCTTCTGTTTAGGTGCCTATGAAATAAATCTGAACATTACTGTCAAGCAATAAAAAGCACCCATTTCTTTGGAACAATGTCCATATTCGTCCAAACTTCTGAGAAAACTGCGTATACTTCAAGTAGTCTATGTTAACTTTACTGACATCTTAATTGAAACTTTGGCTTTTTGCTACTACTACATTTATACTGCCTTTTCTTGACCACCCCAGCATGTAACTGGCAGGTCTTCTTGAACTATTCTGTACCTCAGGGATGCTGAGAGAATGAGACAAAAGAAGAAGCATAACAAGGTTAAAGAACAGTTGCAAGTCTTCTGAAAGAAAAAAATCAAGCTTTCTTTTCTAGATTCTTATCCAAAACTGGGCTTAGTTTTAACCATTTCTTGGCTGGATAGTTTTTGTTTCTGCAGACACATGCCTATACATAACTAGATATACAGCAAATAAGAACCATTAGTAACAGCTTAAAATTAATAAAAGTTTGTTCTCAACTCTTGGTTTAACTTGTCAAAGGAAAAAGAGATCTGAATGAGTGACCAGCATATTCTAGTTATGCAGATCTTTGACTCAGTAAATCCTGCTTCACTAGGATTAATTTCCTTCCTTTAAGATGTTTCTGAAAGATAACTTCATAATGTAAATGCCATCAAGTGTCCAAGACTGCTATATTTTGTTGCCATTTATAGAACATTAAGGATTGCCTACTGAAATGACATGAAAAAATGAACCCTATTTCTCATTCCAGCACACTGTCTTCAAGTGTAAACTAACATGATTAGCTTTCTTTGTTGAGATTTGCCCTTTAAAATTTAAAGGATAAAAATCCATTCATCTTGGTTCTTGTTCCTGAGTTTCATAAGCCAGATTACTGGCACTGTCACCAAGTGCATCTGTGATGCCTGACTGTCCATGCCATGACACCAGCCACATCCCAAGTGTCACTCTGGGAACAAGGGGCTGACTCCACCTGGCTTCAAACCATGAGGCAGCACAAAAGTGAAGGCCGCGTCTAAAGAACAAACATTGCATGAGCTCCATCTGAGTATGCCTTCCATCAAACGGGAAAGATGCAAGCTCTTTGTTTTCTACCTTATTTTTCCACTGAGATCCAGGCAGTAATGAAGCAGAAGCCACAGAAGATTCTTTTCTCCTAAACCCAGATGACAAAATAGGAGAAAAAAAGCCATCCCACAACAGGAGGCAGGACTTCCCAAGGAACACCACATGGCATGATAGAAGAAGCCATCAAGTCTTGACAAAATCCCATGCTACAATGTGGGCCAAAACAGTTGTAACAATGCATGGATTCTGGACTCTCCGCTGAGCTTCAAACTTGAAATGTGTTATATTAGAACTACAGCCCCAGGGAAAACACTACTGAGTTGATCTCAATGTCTAAATTGATACCAGATAAGACTTGTTTCTTGTTGGCACTAAAATTAAAGGCTTAACTTACAAAAACTATCAACTACAGCAAATAGCAAGACATCACCTGAGAGAGTTTGTCCATGCAAAAGCAGAAATTCTGTCATAAGTGAGTACTTCAGACTTCCTTCCAGCCAGGACTATATTCTGTCCTTTTTGCTCTTCCCTCACCCAGGCAGCAATGACTGGGTGAGTGCTGGATGCTTCCCTGTGAGAATCAGGACATGCTTCAGAACATTGTCCCAAAATGGGGTTTTGCCCTCCACAAAGATTTACAATCCTGAGCTTTAGTTCAACACAGTTTCCAAGAAGGAAAACTTTTCCCTCTGAGCTTCCAAATTTTCACAGAATCAGAGAAATTGTTTAGGCTGCAAAGGAGCCTTAAGATCATCAGCTCTGACCACTAACCCAGCGCTGCCAAGTCTACCACTAAAGCATGTCTGCAAGCACCACCTGTATACACCTTTTAAACTCCTCCAGGCTTGGTGACTCCACCATGTTCCCGGGCAGCCTGTTCCAGTGCTTGACAACCCCTTCTGTGAAGAAATCTTTCCTAGTATCCAATCTCAGCCAAATATCAAAGTACTTCTGCTATTCCAACAGCAACTTATAAAACCAAGAAAATAAAACCACTTACTATTCTAACAACAAAATATCTTACTACTTAAGGCTTTTTTGTTTGAAAGAAGGAACTAAGAAACGGTTTTACCTTAACTAGCACACTGTCAGCTTAAAAGGTGACAATACAAGGAACAAAAGGGGAATCTGGACACCATCAGACAATAAATACACACTTCCTGCCAGCTGCTGCTGTAATCAAAGCCACTGTCACCCCAGAGGAGGGGTACAGAAAACAGTGACCAAGCAATCCTGGCAGACAAGTGTCTCAAACATCTACTTGATGCACTTTCAGTTATGGAGATTACTTCTGAAATGTTAGAAAAATTAAAAAAAAAAAAAACAAACACATTTATTTCTATCTTGGCTAATATGCTAAAAGAATAGCTGAACTCTTACATCCTGGCAGTACTTGTATAATGTTAGTACTAAGGATTACATGAAAGCACATAACCAAATTTTAATTATCTAAAAAGACAAGGCAGGAGTGGTCAAATTCATTTTACTACAACTAAAAGGTTCAAAACATTTAAAACGTGCATTTAGAAAATGAAAATCCACCTGTCCTTTGTCATTTTGGATAGCTTCCATGTTTTGACTAAGATGAAACTGTTCCCAGTGGAAAAGAAAAGGCAGCAGGTAGTCCTATGTATGAAATGTCAGTTTAGTAAGCTCAAACAGAAAACATTTTCGTGTGCTACAATGAATAAACTGTGTAGCCAAATATAATGCTTTGCTGAAACAAATGAGATGTGTTAAAGACCTATTACTTCAGAGTTACAAATGAAGCAGTGACAACGATCCTTTTTCATTTTAAAGGATATTTTTGAATTGGTACACAATGTTTTTATAGCATGTAACAGCACTGGGTGATAATTTCTCAGAGTTGCAAGTTATATTAATGACAAATGATTGCACATTACTCTAAAAACTTCACAAAACAAAAACACCCTTCAACCTACATTTTTCATAGTATCCTCCCTCATTTAATTGCAACTGGCACAAGGTATTTCTTGAGACATCTGTAACAACTCAGACACATCAGCAATTTTGTACAGAAAGCATTTGATAAGCTGGTAAGAAAAATCACTTAGGAATGCTTAGTGTCAGAGCATTTCTTGCATGCAAGTACCTTCCTTTACAATATTACCAGTTTGCCTTTAGCAAAAAGTTAAAACTACAGGATCAGCAAAAGCACAGATTAAAAGTGGCTTTTTGTTCTTGTTTTCTCTCTTGCCACAGCAAGTCTCACCCCTCTTTCTTTCATCCATCCACCTATCACCCTCAAAAGGCACGAAACAATAACAAATTCAGTGTATATGGAAAGTGATATTGGAGGGCTCTTGGCCTCAAACATTTGAGCCATGTTCTATATTGTGCCAAATCTCTGTCAAGCTTGGTATCTACTTTGCTCTCTGTGTGTGCCAGGTATCTGAAACTAGGATGATAGCTTTGAGGTTTTTTTAAATATTGCACAGCATGAAAATTTTGTGCTATTTTGAATCACTATGACTTCCACCCTGTAAAAAAAAAATCATACAAATATCTGGAGTTAAAGTTCACTGAAGAGCAATGGATACTCATTTCTCCATTTGATCCTGAGGGATTTATTTTTGAGTCTGTGTTTCAGCAGTTTTGCACACTCTTAGACCAAATATTTCAAGTTTTAGAAGCACAACTTACATGCAACCTTCACACTTGACTAGTTGGAATAAACAACAATACAGCCAAAATGAACCCAGATTTAGCTGGTTTATGCAACTGAAAAACAATTCAACTGTGAGCCTGCTTGGACTACTTCAAAACAGAAAAAAACTCTGCTCAGTTGTGTTACTTTATCATGTACAGAAGCAGAGCATCACCCACTGGAATGCCACTGATCAACTCGTTCCGTACTTGTTTAAATAGTATCTCTTCCTCGGTGTATGAGGATCTGCTTGCAGTATTTCATAAACAGCAGATGCACTGATGACCCAGTATCAGCACAGGAATAAATAATATTCAGGATCCTCAGATTTCTCTGTAAACTCTGTCCAGATGCAATTGCTGACAATGTCTCCAACTTTCATTTCCAGGACACCAACAATATCATCTCTCTGTGTCTCTCTTTCTGATCGCTTCCTAAAACTGACTTAATATTAATTACTTATTAAATTAAGCCAATCCTTTCATGGCAAACCCATCATTTTTTAACCACCTGCTCTCTACTTTATAGAATAAACTCTGCATTTTCTCATCTTTTTTCCACTTGTTTTACCTCTAATGCTCCCACACACCAACTCCCATTACATCAGTCCAGCTCCGTGTCTCTTGCCACATTAAATTTTCGGGTTTTACCTGTAGATTGTGCTTCGCTACTTCCTTTCTTCCTGTCTTACTTTTCAAATTTATAACTTTCCACTCAGTAATGTTTTCTCTATGGCTGGGACATACTCCTACACTTCTTCCTCCCACTCTCAAGAAACAACCCTCAACAGCATCACTCTGCCTTTTGCATCCAACTCCTTCACCTTGTGCTAAAGCTTTATATCATTTAATCCGTGACTCTCAAGAGCCTCATATTAATATTTCCAACTCTGTAAGCAGCCCACCATACATCAGAAGTCCTAGCAGAGAACGAATAAAGACTTTGATGTAGTGATGAACAGTTTGAATTACTAACATAGCATGCAGCTCAGCACATGCTAGGATAACTGCCTCCTCTCTGGTGTAGCATTTCAATGGCAACATAGCAATTTTTCCAAAGTTTTCTTTCTCAAAGAAGCTTTATATCAAATCAGTCCTAGTTCAGGTTAGTTTCTTCCTATCCTGCATTTTGAAGGCAGCCTTTGTTTGTTTTGTTTTCAACACTAGAAAAGCCAAACCCTAACCCAAAGACACAGTTTCTCCAAGGTAAAAGCAACAACTGAACTGTTGAGCTGTTCACAACAAAGTGTGCCTCGTATTTGGAAACATAAGAGCTATAGGTCGTCTTCATGGACAGTCATTAATATCATCTACTGTTCCAGATAAAAATAACTGAAAGATTACATTTCACTTTCCACCTTTTGCTGGAATCTTGGGGGTCCTTTTGATCTCTAATTATCCATAAAGGATCATCTTATATGTTCACTATCAATGCATCCCTTATGATCCTAGAAATTTTGTGAGTTCAATACATGCAATCCAAAATAGAACTCGAAAGCTCCATGGCTCTGTGTGGTCCACAGAACTGACTACCACTACTCTGTTCTGGGCTATTACAGAAACTTTAGATCTCAAACTCACATATTCGGCAATGTCAGGACTTGGGCACACTAATTTAGTTCTAAAAACTTCAAATGAATTCCAGTGAGAAGCTAAGAAGTTGATTTTAGACTCTGCATATTAAAATTAAAGCTACAAATGTTTCCATCCGATGCTTATTTCTAATTCCTATCTTGAAAACAACAAAAAAAATTCAATCCTAAAATACATTCTTATAGAGCTTCAATTTAGCAGCAAGCTAGTCTGAAAAAAAAAATTTATTCTATTTTTCCATAGAGCATATATAGCCTAAACAGCTTATTTTGAATCTGTCATGTTAATATATACGCAGCAAGGAAACGCAGTTAGGGAGTTCAGGTTCACATAAATCTATGATCACTGACTTATTTAAAATGAACAAGGACACTTATCCACATGTTTCCATTCACAAGTTTCTAGCAGCTCCAGATTAAAAAACAATTAAAATGTCACGCTTAGAACAAGAGTTCTTAAACTTCACCACCTTTCACATTCTACTGCATTTAATTCACTGAAATGAGAAACAGCAGCCATGCATCAAGATTTAACACACCTTTCCACAAAGTAAATTCATCTCAGAGGAAAAACTGTCACATACTGCCAACTGGACAACAGGACTAAAATTTTCTGATTTAAACGACCTAATCTGGCTATAAAAATTCACTGCAGCAACAGTCATGATAATCACTTATAATAACCAACAGTAATTATACTTATCTCCTGCCTACCTGGGCAAAGGCACACATGAAGAATCACAGAAAAAGCCTTAATTATTATTGCTCACACTGCAAAACCCAGTGTAGCAAAACATGAAACAAAACAAAGGAATACGTTTAGTTCCATTAACATCTTAACAGGTCCTGACATGAGTTTTACAGAATGCAAGAAATGCAGGCTAATTTCACAATCTATCTGCCATCACTAATGATTAAAATGTGACATCTTTCAAAATGGGACATGCTGCAGTCTAAAGCTAACAGAAATAAATGTTTTAAAGGCTTAGTAAGTTTATAAGTGAATCTCATTAAAGCATATAAAGTTCTAAGCCAAAGATAAGCAACACAAAGAGGGAAACATTTACTGTGATTACAGGGCTTGCTAACAAGGAAAGTATCACATGATCACAGGCAGTTTACAGAGCAAACCCTGGCTGCTCTGGCTTCACCAAAGATTTGGTGTCTAAAATAAGCCATTGTGCTGAAGAGAATATCCATGCTGAATGGTATCCATAAAATGTAACTGCATGGCTTGACTTTTCTCTTACAACTCTGTCCAACACCAGGTGAACTCCGTGGTATTTCAGCCTCAGAGCCACGAACACAGTGACAGCTTTCTCAGAATCTTGACGCTCAGAGGTGCTGCTATTTAAGCACTTCTATGGCCTCCTTCTCTCGGAAAGTCCATTCCAAAGGAGTGATAGTATGTTCAACTAAATACCACTGTTCTTACAACCTCCCTTTCCTGAATGAGGAGTTTCTACACTGTTGCCCTCCTGAATTCAAGGAAAACTTCCAAGGTTAAGATATCCTTGCAGGAGTCCAACTTTGTTCCCATGCATTACTGGGACTCTGAACAGCTAATTAATTGAATTTCAAAAGAAGAATTCGTTATCTTTTCAAATTAGGTTAAAAAACTTCATAAAGAAAAGGAATCCTAAAGGACAGAGTATGAGTCATATAAGTTGGGAAGCTATAAAAGTTACAATGGTACTTCGACAACAATAAAGTGAAAAGCTAAAATTAATTGCTTCTCTTCTGAAGTCTGTAAGTTCCCCTCATAAGTCTGCCTGTAAAGACTGAGTCTATGAATACAGAACAACCCAAGAAACAATTTCTGCCTAAAAGAACCAGAGTTTGAGAGAGAACTATGTTATGGGTTTGGTAAATGAATAAAGGTACTTTCCAGGATATTCACCTGCTAACACATGTCATGATATCAGCTCCTTCCAAAAGTTCTGCCCACACAAAATACTCAGAATTACAAGTCATCAACAATGATTGCACAAGGATGGAAGAGAACATATTAATTTTATCACCCTAAGCTGTACTGTGATACATTGCTTTTGTCTCACCCCTTTTAGTCATTAAATCTTATCATCACCATCAGAGTGCGACTCATGCACAACTCTACTGAGGCCCTAAGAGCAAACTCTCTCAGTAGTCTGGACACAACTCTTGTTTTCTTTTTTCTACTTTCTGTAACTATTTATGCAACTCAAACTGTACAAAAACTTTACATAATTCCTTTGGCAAAGTAAAATCTTTCCTGAAGGAGTATGATCAAGTAACAGAAGCATTTTATATTTGGAAAAAAGTCAACGCACAAAGCATCATTTAGACAAATGTTATTTATTTGAAGGAGAGTAAAAGAAGTATGACTCAAGATTTAAATTGATACAACCATGTGGTAAAAATGTTTGCATCCACAACAATTGACACAAGTCTGAGAAATTATTAACTGCAAAACTGAAGTATATAGTGTTAGATTTCTCATCTGCAAAATAATGATCATTTAAGCACCAGATGCTATTCTATCATGGAGGAGAAATACAAAATTACCATCTTCTTGGGGCTACAATACACAAAACTTTGAGCCTAGTAAGTACAATGAACTACATTTCAGCCTCTGCTTTACAGCTACTTCTGAAAGACCTCTGATCACAATTTGCTCTTAAGGGAGTTTTAGTTAACTAAATATGCAAAATTCTTAAAGAAAAGTCCTGTGACAATTAAAATGATGCAATGAATCTCAGCATCTATTACCTTTAAACAAGACATTTCCAATGGATCTTACATGAAATAAAGGACTACTTACTTGATTAGCCATGTAGATTGTGAGAAGACCTCTCCTATAAACAGAAAAGATAAAATAAGTGGATGAATCAAATATTTTTTCAGGCTGAAGAAAAACATTTTAATCATTAAAAATATTTTATTAAAGAAGATGATTTTAAAAACAGATTGTTGATGGAAGATGAATCATTACCACCTTATAGAAAAATAAGTGCAAATCTAAAAACAGCATCTGGATAGCACAGTATCCAAAGCAGTTAGGAATTACAGGAACCAAGTTATATATAGCTACTGGCTACTCCACATGAGTCCTGAAGCTGTCACAAGGGGCAAGGCACCTTGAATTACACACAGCACTTATCACAACTCAAGCCTACACATGAGCCAGCAACATAAGCACACAATGACTTAAGCCTAAGTTTAATTGCAAATTTACAGCAAAATGCTTGTGTGTTAACTTTTGTTTTGTAATTGGTGCTATGTAACTCCAGGCACCTTAGCCCTTCTGCCTACAATATCAGGTTGAGACTGATGCACAAGTCTTGACTCAAGCTAGTTGAAAGTCACAGTGCCAGCAGTCCCCTGGAATTGTGGCCACCATCTTTTCTTCTAACCTGTATCTGAGGTTTTTTTCCCCACTATCTCTGTGTCCCAGCCCATAGCTCACACTGCTCTTTAGGAAAAGTATAAACTTGGGCTCAAGCTCTCACATTTTTTTTGATTCTATTGCAGCACAAGATGAAAACTGAACTCGACTATGTAGATGTGAGCTACTCCAGCAACTGACTGCACTGTATGGTCACGATGAAATTAAAATTATTTTCTATACATCAATCACAAGCCACCATCACCCTTGAGAAAGTGGAAGACATTACCACTGCAGGTTTGCTTTTCCCTCAATTATTCCTCCTCTTTTGCAAAGATTTCATTAGAAGCTGTGGCCAAAGGTTGGAGCACTCAGTTTCAGTATTCTTACTGGACTGGTGTTCTCATCTTCTTGTGTTTACCATCAGTCTTGTAGTATTTGGGATTTTTCTCATTGACCCCACTGGTCTTACACAAAAAAACTGAAAATTTTTGTGAAGGAACCACACATTCAACTATTAAAGTTTCTCAATATGGAAATGAGTTTATAACCTGAATCCATATTTGTCTTCATGCCATTTAGGGTTTTTTTCTTATATTGCAACTACAGAAGGTAATATATAAAAGAAAATCTAACCCAGGCTTGTATGCTCCATTCTGTAATGACATTTTACATCTCCAAGCATCATAGAGGAGTCGTGCATTAACAGAACATATCTTGCTATCAGTTCAGTGGAAGAAGTGAACAAAACAAAAGCATAGATAGCAGGAAATAAAGAAATCCCTATTGCACAGTTCCAAAGCTTGATTCATCCAAAAAGTTTTTTCAGTATTTTCCAATCCCCATGTTCACGTGTTCGTAACTTTGTCAAGTTACGCATCTAGATCAAGGTTTTTCACAGCAGCCACCTAAACTACAGAGATACATTACACTTAAAAGTTTTACTGCTTCCACATCACACTGAATTTGTGGAAAGCAGTAACACAGCATACTGACTTCCACAAGTTGCTCTCTGCTCACAGAGAAGATTCAAATTTGGCTAAAGTTCAAAACTTTAACTAGCAAAATCAGTTTGTTTCATGGTTGGTTTTGTTGGGTTTTATTAATAAAGCAAAATTACAAATCTGCTCTCTGTGTGCCTTCTCTACCCAGTACCACCCTGAGCCAGATAATAGAAACAAGATTCTAGCATGGAAGCCTGAGGCATACAAGAAAAAAAAGACAACAAAAGGTAGGGAATAGGGTCCATGAGTATTGAAGCAAAATAGCCCCTACAACTTGCAAGAAAGCATCAAAACACTGTATGACATTTCTGAGCAGGAAGGGGCTAAAATTCACCTGATGCAATAGATAAATTCAACTCTCAGTCTGGTCTGCAAACACCTAGTCTTTCAGTTGACTAGCTCAAGTGATAAAACAATATTGGTGCCCAACCCTCTTGAGTAGCAAACTGCCAGATAACACACAGTTCTGCATACTTTAAATCTTATTTTAAATTGTTCTCAGAAAAAAATACTGGATATTTAATGTTTCTTAGATTTTCCTTTTACCTCTGTAATAGCATTAAAAATTTATGATAAACATCCAAACAGCTGTTCGGAAACACAGAAATAAACCTACCCATAAGAGCTAACCTGGTACCTCAAGCCACTTTGAGTATTCTGGAAAACATCAGAACATCAAAAACATCCTGCAGTAACACACCTGTGAGAAGATTCAACCAGCAACTGAGGGACAGATGCAGCTTTCAGAGCACACTCTATGTATTCACAACTGTAGTATCTACAGTGGGCACAAAGCAGGATGATCATTGTTATGTGCACATAACTTAGTGGATTCTCCCCTACAGTCTCTCTGTCATGTAAGCAGGGTTTTTTAGCCTCCCACTGAAATTTATTTAGTCTTTTTTAAAACACTAACAAACTAAGAACTAAATGAGTTTTAGTTTCTATTGTAGTCCCTTTGGGGGTAAAATGCAAGTAACCAACCAGAAAGACAAAGAAAGGAAAAGGGGCTAGAGAAGAGGAAGGAAAGAAATCAGAAGCTGCAGTGCAGCTGCAGCAAGGCCAGTGTGAGAAGTAGGTGGCTGGGAGGAGACAAAATGCGCAGACAATAAATTTGTGCAAGGAAGTAACTTCCGGAACTGAAAACACAGCAAGTTGTTAGATGACGTCATCTCCACTTGCCTGCAACAAGCCCGTCCTTGAGGCCCAGGCTAACTCCAAGCAGAAAGAGTTTTCTTTCTCCAAATTAATTCTGTGACTGTTTTAAAAATAAATAGCCCCATGTTTCCAGGGAAAAGGGAAAAAAAGGGGAGGGAGAAAGGGCATTCTTCCTGGCCCTGTGCAAACGTGATCCAACAAGCCTAACCCAAACCTGAACTCTGCTGTTAAAAAGCAGTTGGAAGTTCAGAAAATGCTGCACTATTTTGTAGCAATGACAGCTGACAGAAAACAGGACAGAAAGATGGATGTAGGCCAAGTAAAAGGGTCATTGGTACAATCCAAGGACTGTATTAAAACTGCAGCTGGTAAACAGGGGGAGAATATAATTGGGAAACGGTATTAAGAGAGCAGGAAATTATTAAACAATAAAAATAATTAGTCAGCCATGTCTAACCACGTGCTTTGGGGAGGTTTAAAGATACTAATAAACGGCTTACATTTCACTGCTGAAGCCCATGAACCAGCGCTGAATGCTAATCTTGGCAACACCAACACCAGCAGGTGGCTACAGCAGTGGCAGTCTGGCAAGGTCACGACGGGAAAGCCCAAGTAGACACACAAATCCCTACTGCCTGCTCCTCCTCCATGGCTTGTCTTAGGCCATTTTCTCCAAAGCCTGCTTTCATAAATATCTTCATTGTGGCTTTCCGCTGACTCTCAGTCACCTCTTCAATTGACAGTCTCTCCCATACCCAGCTCTCTTTCTAATGACATCTCTGATCTTTAACTCAGGAAGGAAAAACACGAGCTACAGATAACCTTAAATTCATGAGCAGCAGACCAAGGTCCATCCTACCAGTTTCTTGTACTTTATTAAAGAACCAAAAGAAAACTTTGCTGAAAAAGTGTTAACAAGTCATGTCTCCTTCACCTGAAAAAGGAGGCTTGCATAAAAGTACTCAAGTTTTAATTGCTCTTAAATTCAAGTCACAAAGAGAAGTAGTGTTAAGTATACTTTTCATTTTGTTTCTCCTCCTTTTCCTTCCTAATTCACACTTTTAAATGAATTTTCTAGAATGCTTGTTGGAGAACTGAGTAGGCAAGGTCTCAGAATTTAGTTATCCAACACAGGTCACACTATCTACAGTTGAAGAATTCCAACCTTGCAGATTCCACATTTAATGTTTAAATTACAAAAGACCACAGGCTTCTAGAAGATAATTCTCTTGTTCATTTATATCTTCCTCAAAGAAAAGTTTAACTCAATAAAATTTGCTTTTTGGACAACTTGGTAACATTCAGACCAAATTATAACAGCAATAGCTCTTAAACTATGGCCTATAAACCTCAACAGAGAACCACATATTTTTGTTATTGCACTGCCCAGAGGAAAGAGTCTAAAATAACTGCTAAAAACTCCAGAGAGCTACAGGATAAAAATAACTAGGAAACCTAGCAGTGTACTGGGCTGTATTACCAGAAGTTTAGGTAGGAGTTCAAGGGAAATCATTAATCCCATTTACTTGGCACTCACTACAGCACAGAGCCCCATGCCTGGTTGTGGTCCCCAGTTACAAGCAGGCATTGATCAGCTGGCATGGAAGACCAGCAGCACAGCTGGACAGACTCTGACCTGATCTCAGGAAACAGCATTTTCTCCAGAAAGACACGAGAGCACTGGAACAGGGACTCAGAGGGGCTGTTGGACCTCTGTCCTCAGAGGTGCAAGGCTGACCAGAAAAATTCCCAAGCAAGTTGGATTGAATTGAGTGCCAGCCCTGCTCCAAGCAGGAAGCTGCACTAGCTGATTTCCCAAGACTTACCTGAACAATTCTATTATTCTATAGAAAAAAGGTGGAAAGCAAGTTCAAAATATCATCAATAATTATTTCCACAGATTATAAAATCAGAAGAGATAACATTGATGAACAATCTCTCTTCTTAATGAATACAAAACGCTAACTCTTCTTTAATGAATTAGCCATTTACTTAAAAAGATCAAATTTGTCTTTTAAGTATTTCCAAACACCATAATCACTGATACATTATTTTATGGGTACTTATCTTCACAATTTGCACCCTAAGACAAGAATTAGTCTGGTCTCTGAAAACAGTGACATCTTTTCCTCCCCTCTAACACTATCCCCTCCAACCAAGTCCCCCTCAATACAGTTTCTTAAACAAGTACTAAACTCCTTCAGTTTTTCCACCATGTTCCCTAAGCTTTTAATCATATTTATAGCTCTTTGCTGAAAATGTCCCAGTTTTTCAAATTTCATCTTCAGGACTTCAAATGAAAATATAGGAAATATAAACCAGATTAAAGTTCTCCTATCCTTTGTTTAACCAAATGTATTTTAAAGTCAAAGAAATCATTGGGTGCTGCTCTCAGACTTTGCATTTGCCTGTGAGCAAGGTATTTATATCTTCTTGTAAGTGCTGTAAACTCTGAAAAATTTATTTGATTGAGGTTGAAGTCCAATTTCCCTTACATGTGAATAAAAAAGTCTTATTCATGCCAATAGAAGCAGCAACTGTCCAAATCTGCATGCCAACATATTGTTTGTGGAACACTTTGCTGAAGAATGTTTTCTTGCTCGGCTTGATGGGCTATAAAATTCAAGAAATAACTCTGTTTTCACAAGCAACATAAGCTTTTGCTCCATATAATAGTAAATCATACAAAATACAAATCTTTAAATACAACCAAGATTGTTTTTTCCTACAAAACTCATTGCTAGTTCTCCCTCACTTATGGTTTTCCTTCAATGTATTTATGGTTTCCCTTAAATACAGAGTTGTTGCTAAGGTAAAAAAAAAAAAAACAAACAACAAAACACAACAACACCTTCAGCACATACAGAAAAAAAAAGTCCAACCAACCAACCTTGCCTGAAGGTGGGATGAATCCTTAGAAAGTACTTACAGTCATGGAAATTTTACCATAAATTAATTATTGCAACCACAGCAGCTCTCAAAGAAAATTTCCAACAGAAAGCAAACACCTTCTCTTCCTCTAAACAGTCACAGAAGAGAGGTAGGACCTGTCATTTTTAAGCTATATCTTTCTCAATATTTATTCTTCCTTCTGAATATTTCTTTCTTTCATACATTTTGCCTTGCCCTGCCCATCTTTTGTGTATAATAGCAGCACTCCAGTTCCTAGAATTTCCTCATCAAAAACTGTTTTTGGAGATACAAAGTTTAAAGAATTGTTTTCTCTATTGCCTTGTTTCAGTTTAAGCACAAACCTTTCTGAACAGACATCATGAAATCTAAACATTCACTGCAATTAATTAAACTTATTTGAACTACTGTAACTGCTCTTTTTTACCAGTATTGTGGTTTTTATGATCACTTTTTTTTGTCTTGCTCAAAACTGAAGGGGAAATAAGTTAGCAATTCAGAAATAACAGGAAATAACTACAGCAAGATGAATACCCCTGTGTACAGAATAAACAAAAATTGACTGAACAGGCACCTCCTTCAGGGAGAACAGCCCTAAGTGTGAGCTGTAAGAGGGAGCCCCTAAATTCACTCCCCAGAGCAAGGGGCACACGGGGCAGGTACACCCAGGCCTCATCCCTGTGACAGCTCCCATAATCCAGCACACAGCAGCAGCAGCCATCAGCACAGAGGAATAGAAGGAGCCCGAAGATGGACATGTTAAAAATAACAGGTTAAAAATCTTCATGCATGCAATTAAGAGAATAGGTTTTCTGATTAAACAACTAATTGATGGGTTATGTTTCTCCACATATGCAATAAATTAAAACAGCTGGTGGGCCAAACACACACAAAATAAAAATATCCAACTCACTGCTAAGACAAGAGCAGTTTTAGCTTTGGTATAAACCTTTCTAATTTCATCTCTAGTCCAAAACTTCAAACTCCTGATATCTGCATTTTCAAGAGCTCTTTGTGTTGTCAAACCAACAAGACTTAACCCAAGAAGAAGCAGGTACTAGAGTCAAACTTTCCTTGTGACCTATACAACAAAATCTGAACTATACATGACTTTCTTAACCATTTTTTCTATAAATTCATCATATTAGTTTTCTACAAAATCAGGTCTGAATTTTATATGAATGTCACTGTTCACTGAATCTGCTGCATATTCTGACATCTACCACTGTATTTTAACTATTTTTTTATTATTATTCTTTACAAGTCTGAGAAATCACAAATAAAACTACTTTTATAAGAATCTCTGGATTCAAAGTCAAATATGGGGTGGAATGTTAAAAAAAGGTGAAGAGCATAAAACCTTTGCTGTACTAACTTGTTACAGCAAACCAGCAATTTTTAGTGAAAAATATTTTCATATATATGCATATATCATATATATAAATACATGTATTATAATTACACATATATATTTTAGTAGATGGCAAAACTTGAGACTATTTGTCCTCTCTGAATTTAGAAGAAAAAAGAAAGAAAAAGAAAGATTCAAAAGAAGTTAACTCCGGTTTTAATTTCTAAACATAAACTAAGAAGCTAACATAACAGCTTGTAATGGCTCCCCAGACAGGACTCATGGTCTGCAAAAACAGGAAGAATTCCTCCCATCAGCTTCTATCCCTCCTCCCCCACTGTAAAACGCCAGTTTACAACCTGCAGAATTAATTCAAATACACAAATCACAGGTTTCCCTGAAATGGAAGAAGTTAAAATGAAGAGGTAAGAGGTAGAGTTTTCTCTGCTTTACAGCAGCTTGACACCACAAGCAAACCCAGCATAGATGTGGAGCTGTGATTGCATCCCTGTAATAACACAAGCACTACAGATTATGTTCGGGGTATCGTTAATCTCTCACACCCACCAATTTCCTACTGACAGCTGGAAGTCAGCAGTGAAGTCCTGGTGCAAACATTCACTTAAAATCAGGAGGGACAAGCTTTCAAAATAATGCTGAAAATTATGAAAACAGACCTAAGCAGTGAGTTTTCAAAAAAGAACACAGTAACTTTTGAGCTTAGTAAAGACCAGTAGGCAAGTCTTTTGCACAAAAATAATGTTCAGAACTTCATATCAAAAATATAGTTTAAGGACTCATGACTCACTGTTTTTTTAAAAGTATTTCCTATTTCAACATTTTGCGTTGTTTAAAGTAGGAAATGAACACTTTGCAAGCTGGAGAAAATGAAATTGCTCAAAACTGCAAATCAGTAATTTTTGCTCGGAGCACATTACATGTTAAGCAAAATGGTTTTATGCAAATACACAGAATTTGTTGTTTCTTTAAAGGAAATAAAATAAACTCAACATGTCCTATGATTTGAACACATGCCAAAGAAAGGGTATGAGAAAACTGGAAAGGGAGAGAAGCCAAAAATAAAATATATATACAGTAATACATTCCAGTTAAATTAGTACCAATAATTCTTACAGAGTTTCCAGAAAGTACAACACAAGATAACATCTATAGTTCAGTTTTTTTAGACTCCTTTATGCTCTATTTTATAGAGATTTTCTTTCACCATTCCCTCCCTCTTCCTTCTCTATGGTATCTACAGAGCAAAAACAAATGCTGACCTGCAGAGGGGAAAAAAACCTCTTAATTAAAGTGTGATTTAACCTCACAAGATTCCGTGAAGAGATAAAAAGATTCCAAAAAGCTTATTAGTATTATAGAATGACTGGCTGGGAGATAACAGAAGAAAAACAAACTAATCAAACTTCGGGAAAAGAAATTAAAGATTTTGGGATTTTTAAAATTACTCACATTCTTGGTACAGAAGGTCTATCTAGTGTTAAGTAAGGCCCCAAATAACAATTTCTTTAGACTGTTGATAGTAATACCAAGCTGTTTTTAATCAGCTCAGTCAATCACAAAGAAAACACTCAGTTCTTTCTGGGCATGGGCTGCTTGGCCACTCCGTCTGGAAGGTATGAGCATAGGGCACAAAAGCAAATACTTTTGAACAAAAGTGCTTTGGAGACTCTCAGCAGCAGCAGGTCATTGTTTAATGTATTCTGCTGGCAATCACCACCACTCCAAAGCAAAACAGGACACTATGGACAGGACAGTTAATAAAAATTAGGAAGAGCAGGACAGGGCATGGAAAAAATTCAGAGTTGAAAATATGTCCTGTATTCACTGGCCTTGGAGACATACTCAGTGTATTTTGAGAGTGAGAAGGCAGGAAGGAGAAAAAATTTGTCATGTAAGGTCATTTCTTCAGTTGACAGCTTGGGGCTGTCCCAATATCAGCTGAAATTTATCCAGTATTTGACCTATTCTTCTCAACCTCTACCCTCTAGCCCTTCTCAAGTTAAGAGCCCTTCAACCACATCCTACCTGCATACCCCAAACCTAGCTCACTGCAGCTCAGCAAGAAGCAGCTCCAGAGGCTTCCCAAGAAGCCCCTTGGAATGGCTGACTTTCCCTTTCCAATCTATATTCTGTGCCCAGTTTGAGGCAGCCCATTCCACAACACAAGTTTTTTTATAAGCTACTCAAATCATCAGTTATTTCATCTATTTCAAAAGACTTAAGCAGCCTGATACTGTTTATCAAGTTTGTCACACTAATAGCTATTGTAGTGTTTGCATGTTTAGAACTAATTTTCTCTTTAGAGTCATAATGTTTTAATGTTACATTTGTGATAGGATTATACTGTTTACAAAGCACCTGAAGCAATTTGTAAAAAAAAAAAAGCGCTCATTTGACAAATCAATCTAACTCAAACAAGTAATTATTGCAGCTTTTTACATGGTGTGACTAACTTCTAAACGCCCTTGTATTCAGCAACAGCAGACTAGCACTTCCAAAGGAAGTAGTGTATGGAGTCAGACTTGTCAACATACAGTGACATTTGCTTTTTTTCCCTCCTTTTAGACCCTCTAATGGCAGCCTATTAAGTAATTTTAAAAACAGACTTTAGATCCAGTTAGGAACTATTAATTTAATCACTCAGATTAGATGAAGACAGATGAATCCTATTAAGAATGCGCCTACATATGCAATGGGGATCTCACAAGGGCTCCCAAGAAACAGCAACATCAGAAATCAATGGGAACTTTCTCCAGGAAGGCAGGCAAACCACACTAAACATTTGACTGAGTGTCATTTCAACGCATCCCTATTGACTGAGAAGCCAGATTCTGGCAGGACATGAGTACTGGATGATGAACTGTGCCAGATACTACAGACAGACATTAAAGTGACATTTCACCTACCAAAGACAAATAAGCTATTGCCAAATCCAGTTTGAACCTACTATTTTCTGGCATTAAGCTCAAACATCCAAATTGCCAACAGTTGGTATTAGAACACTTTTGCTAGTTCCTCAGTCCATTGCTCACAAGGAATGAATAATACACACTGAAGAGCTTAAAAGGAAAAACATATCACTGAAGCAGCAAGATGGGGCCCATATAAATTCCTTCACATAGACCAAATTATGCTGTACCACAAGACAGTCCATATTATTTCAGTCTTTCACCAAAGTTGGAGCAGTCTGGATTGCAATAACAGGTACTGGCCCAAATTCATGAGACCTGTTTAATGCTTGCCTTTAATAGCATGGACACTGTTTGCTCCTGCTTCTTAGACAAACTGTCTTTAGGAGAAGGTTTTAACGGCATACACTTACTTCATCAAAAAAGATTCAATCTGCAATGGAGGTCACCAGATTACAAGAAACACTACAACACACAATGTTTTAATCTCTTACCAAAGGAAATAAAAATATGCCATTAAAACATCTGTCCTAGGATGTGAAGGGGAGAGGGCAGGAAGGGGAAGTAAGATGTTTGAGCTAAGAATACTGCTGTAATCTTTGCCACAGAAAAGCTTTGCGTGATTAAATATAGCAAATCATTACCATTCTAAGTCTCTACCTTCAAACTTTCCCTGCTGCAGCAGCTAGCAACGACCTTAGGTTCCTTGGGAACAATGAGGCTCCAGAAAAGTAACTTCTTTTACAGAGAGTTTATAGGTGTGGCTTGCATGGAAACAAATACTTAAGCTGCTGTCATCTACAGCATCTAAAAACAATATCCTACAAGCAGACCTGAGGAACACAGCACGCAGAAGTTCCCCCCAAGACTTCCAGCCACTGCAGTAGAAGCATGCTAGGCATGGATGTAATCTTGCCAGGTAAATGTCAGCACTCAAGCCAGCTCACCTAAGCAGCATCTGAAGTTTATTCTATACTAGCAGAGTATTTATTATTCCCCCTCTGGGAGCTACATGTTACACACAAGCATTCAGACACAGAAGATGTATTAAGTGTTTGCTTAAGCCAAGGAAGTCCAAATGAGCGTGTCCTGGATGCTAGTGCTGAGCAGACAGGAGAGAGTAATTAATCCACTGTTTGTGCCATTTGAATTCAAGTCAGATTCACAGAATAGTCCAATGTTCAGCAGCAGTCTGAATTTTAACATTATCTGTCAGCATTTCAACAGGACTGCAAGTCTTACAAATTTTGGTGGGTTTTTTATGGTTAATGATGAAAAACGGAATACAAAATTATACTACTATGCAGATGACTAAATCATTTTTACTTCAGTTTTCAGCCTACAGAGTCAACATTTCAGAAACAGATTTGCTAAAAGTGATTCTTGAAGTTATTTTTTAAAAATAAACTTTAATTATAATCAAGACTCAGTTACTCATGGAGCCATGCAGAAAGAGAGGAAGGTATCTGCGCAGTCACCTGGGATCTATCAGAGTTTGTGCTTGACTTTAGCCCTTTATTCACCCAGCTGGCCCCATGAGCACTGACAGAGTAGGCCAGAGTTTAATGGGTGCTGCTCGAGCTGTTTTTACATTCATGAAGCAGCCACATGGCTGGTGCTGAGCCTAAGCTGGTAAATCCTTCTTAAAAGATCTGGAGACCACTGAGCAATTGCTATCAAATAGTCCCACATGATCCATCTCAGCCCTGACTCTAACAACATAGAGAGAAAATAAACCCAGTCTCTACAGACTCATCCAGATGCTGCGATGCATTCTGCACAGGTACATATTTCCCATGGGGTCTTCCAGTATTCTTCCCTGTCTGCCTCTGTTATCCTTGAAAATGGATTGTCAGCTATAAAGCTGTAGCTGCTCTGCTGCTCTTCATCTTGAGCAAGACTTCAGTTACCATGCAAGAAAGCTGAACCAAATTTTTCCAGCATTCAAATGCGGCAGCCTGAATGTTAAACTTGGTTGTTGAATCCTTATGAAGAAACAGTAAAATGTTTCAGAATCCTGGATCATTTATGACCTAGACTGACTGACTACACATGTATGGAACTGTAGTCATTGATTCCCAATAAATCTTCTTGCTCTGCTCACAGAATTCACCTTGCCAAACTTTAGCCATCTCAAAGGGATGAAATCTAGTTTAGGAAAGTTATCTAGACTGCAATGAGACACAGAATGGTGAATCATGCAACTGGATTGGAAAGAAATGACTGGTATGATACAGAAACACATTTCAGATAGTTAGGAAAGTCCAAGTGATGAGTGTAACCACTTCTTTTATCCAGAAGTATAAGGATTATACCTGTATTTTATCTGCATACACAGAATCCCAAGGAGTAAATAGCAGGAATGGAGGATAGACTTACTATAGGAATAGTTATGAACACCATATGGGATAGAAGATCTTTCTCACACAGTAAACCAAGTAGTTTCCGCAGTTCATATAAATGAAGCAAACTTTACTCTGCAGCTACTTTTACAAATGAAGCAGACAGTTTATCCCTTTCCAGTAACACAGCATTTTTCTGTGACCCACAAAGGACATCTTTCTCCCTCACACAGGACAGCCTCACAATATGGCTACAATTTAAATGACAGCCTTTCCCTCATCCACTAGATGGGTGACCTGGTCACAGAAGGACATCAAATAAGTTAAACAGGACTTGCACTTTGTGAACTCATGTTAACTGTGCCTGGTGATCATGATGTTCCTTTAAATACATTTCAATATTACCCAGAATAATCTTCAGAATGTTTCCAGGAACTGAGGTTAGACCAACAGGTCCATAGCTCATTGGGTCTTCCTTCAGACCCTTCCTGTACCTAGAGTAACATTGACAGGGGTCCTGTTGCAACACTGTCAGAACTCTGGTGTGAATCCCATCAGGCTCCATGGACTTGTGAATATCCAGCTGATACAACTGGTTCCTTACAATTTCAGTGTCTGCATATGGATTGTAATGACATATGCTGTCCTCCAAATCAAAGAACTGAGCAGCCCAAGGTCTATCAATGTTATTAAAGATGGAAGCAAAAACAGTCTCTCTTTCTACATCTGTATTAGTCAGGCGACCACCTTCAACAAGTATCAATGCGTTTTCTTTAGACTTTTCCTTGCTATTAATGTCCTTTAAAAAGCCCTTCCCTGTTGTCAGATACAGCACTGACCAGTTTCGACTCTGAGTTTTTGGCCTTTCAAATCTTCTACCTGCATACGCAAAACACAGCTCTGTACTCTTCTGATGACACCTGACCTCGCTTCCAGAGATCACACACCTGGCTTTTCCTCTTGAGATCCACGAGGAATTCACTGTTCTGCCAAAATGGTCTTCTGGCCCACTTGCTGGACTTACAACACACTGCAATTGCCTGCTCCTGCACTTAGAAAAGATAGTTCTTAAAAACTGACTTTATTAATATTGAATTAACTGAACAGTTAAAAAAAAACTCCAGAAACTGTTTCTAGGATTAACCCATGATGCAGCAAGACAAACAGAAAATTCTCTGAATATATCAACAAAGTTATGACTGCCAGGGATATACCTTAGAGAGAGCATCAATTCTTCTAGTTTAAAATACTAGCCTATCGCAGATTTTTCCATGAAAAATATCCCAAGAGTTGCCTATCCTGAGCTACCTTGCCGTTCACAATGTTGCCACCATCACGGCATTTTCCAGGTTGACTTCTGCACTCCCAGCCTTGAATGATCAGTTTTCCCTTCTTCTGATAACTGTTAAAGCAATCTGTTTTTGTGGAAGGTGTCCCTGTCCAGGGCAAGGGTGTTGGAACTAGACCAGCTTTTAGGTCCCGTCCAATCCAAAACATTTTATGAGATGGTTCTATAACAGTAGCAGCCCTCAAAGTATGCAGCAAAACATGTTCAAATGTTTATGCATTGTAACTATAAAAACATAAATCCTCAAATAGTGGCTCTCACAAAGGCAGTTGGTGAAGCACAACGGAATTTAACATATTTTGGTTTGGAAACAGAAAGCTTTCCCAGTAACTTCTACAGCCTGGCTCTGTATTCCACAGCAATAATCACTCTAGAGGAGAACAATTCCAAAAATTTTTGTTTCCCTGCTAGCTCTCCTTTACCAGATTACACCACAAAATACTCAAGTCAGTGATTCAAACTCCAGAGTTTTTTCACTACAATGCAAAGAACATGTAAAAAAATCACCCCTCAGCATCTTCCTCAATTCCTTACCTGTAGCAAAAAGCTACAGGTAAGCTTGCAAAAACACTTGCTGTGTTAAAAGAGCTTGTTCACTTGTTTTGATTACTCACCCCACCAAAATGGTGATTTATCTGTTTCCCTAAAATATGTCAAACTGAATAACCACAAAACATTTTTGAGAAAGGAGATTGTCACCTCAAGTCTAAATATACTATACTACTATAAAGAAATATATATCAACAAATTTGTATTTGAATGTTACAGAGTAACAAAATTCATGTATTTCTTTACAGTGTATACTTTTTACCATTATTGTGCTGCCATATACTCCTTTATATTGTGTTTGAACTAACGGCATTTATGGCAAGCAAATAATCCTAACAGCACTGAATGTTTCATCAGAACAAACATACAGTGCAAAAATTCCACATTGTTCTCACACAAATATTTCTGTCACTTTTCCAAGCAATGCATAGTAATACTTTTGTTTCCAAGAACACTAAATACGTGTATATATAGATGTCCTCTGTAACACGCACTGTTGCACTGCTTTACTTTTTAAATGCATGTGCTTTAAATATTTTTCTAAGAGTCCAGTACACTGATTTTTTTTTTATGAAAAACACCCAAAGTTTTCAACTAAAAATACATTACAAATACTTGCCCAGAGCAAGATTTTACAACCAAATTATAAAAGCCCTAAATCTCAAGTTTTATAATACCATCAGTGACAGAGTCGTAACTGCAGCGACGAGACAGGCGCCGCTATAATGTTAACAGCCAGTATGTAAACATTAATGCAGCCTAAGGGGGGGAGCAAGGGCAACCCCAGAAGTGTCCCTCCACAAATGCCACAAAAATTTTAGGTGGCTGTAGTTAAACTTTCTCTGGCTTAATTAGTTACAAAAGGTGGGGGGGAGGGGGGAAGCAAAACAGCCAGGCAACAAGACAATTAATTAAATTAAAACTGGAATTGTGTCCCCTTTTAAAGCATTATAGTTCTTGAAATTCATTAATACACGATTTCTTGAGCAAGAGTCCAATAAAATGAAGTTTGCCATTCACCTACTAGCAAAACACAACTTGAAATGGTCTTGACATATCAGCACATTTACAAAACACTTAAGAGAACACATTTTTTTCCTAGAAAGCAACCACAGAGGTTGCTTAAATGCAGGCTCTCCACCTAGCTATGTCTTAGAAGTCAGCAAGGTACAACTGATCTAATCAGATTTCCAGTAACAGGCTGGCTTCAGCCAAGTCTCAAATCACATTTCAACAGCTCAATTCACAACAATTTTAACAAGTATATTCAGTTACTTCCTTGCTTTCTAGCAGTTTTGGTACTTCCAGAACAAGGCAGTGCCACTTCTTTCACTCCGAGCCCCACATCTCCTCCTTACTGTATGTTCAATTCTTGGTGATAACATTTAATAGATGTTGAAAGAAATGACAGGAGAGCATAACTTGAAATTACAAACAAAAGCCAAAAGACGTAAGCAAAGTATACTTTTTTGAAAATTATAAATAAAATTGCTTCTTATCACCAGTTGGAAACAACACCAGTAGGAGCAAACAAGGACTGTATGGTTAAACAACTCCATACAAAGGTTAATAAAAAGAATGCAATGATTTCCTAAGGAAGCTCAATGAAATTAAAGGAACTGAATTATCTCTATTTTTGAGGGGACATTAACACAGCCTTTAATGTCTAATACTACAAATCTGAATTCTGTGACAAAACTATTGCACACTTTAATAGAAGATGTAAAACAGGTAAAACTGCAAAGAACATTATATTCTTTAAAGTATAATCATGCAACTACACTTATTAGACTCTTGCTTGCTTATTATTATATAGCCATAGCTATTACAACAATATAAACATAAAGAATGACTAAAATATTGACAATAAAAACAAATTAGAGCCAGTAAAAATGCTTCCTCCTAACCCTAACAGGAAATTCACAAAGCTTGAGAGCACCAGAAAAAAGGAAAAATTCTGAGTTCCTCCTACTGGAGTAAGGGTCAAAAGGCATGGAATATGTGTTTGCAATGTGCAGATTCATAATCTCCATGTTTATGTATCCACATCCAACTCTTATCTAAGAAAGAATTTTTATCAAAACACTACTTAATCATAATAATGTGACCAGTTCTCTTCCAATAATCTCACAGAACATTTATGGATACATATACAAAAAAGTTAAGAAATGTTTTTATTCCTTGGCCCTTTCCACAGATCCTGATAACCTAGTTTTCATAGACAGGACAACTATATTTTATGGTCATCAACTAGGACACACACGGACATATTTATGTGTCATTTATATCTTTATAGACCTGCAGGAGCAGAATATATTGCAGAGCATTTCCTGAGTCTGTTTGAAGTTTCTATGCAATGTCACCTCCCCTCCTCATTGCCAGTGTCCTGCAAATCTGTAATTACATATAACATAGATAGACACTACAATCAAACTACTTCTGTAGCACATCAGAAAACATCTTCCTCCTCAGGATTATAATGCATCTAGCAAAGCTATCAATCTCTTTTTCTCATTCTTCCATATGAATTACATACTACAAAGCTGGGACATATGAACAGCTACACTTGGAAGAAAATCTGATTTATAAGCCTGCTGGTCCCAAGTTCAGGACTGACAATGACACTGTGCAAGCAAATGCCAGAGAGATACTTAAAATAGGGTATCCACTTGGGAAGAGATTAAGTGATTAAGTTCAATGCTGCTGCCAGCTGCTAGTAGCAATTTGAAGGGCTAGAGATAGGTTTATGAACTCATATCAGGACTTTTTCCCACTTCCCTGATTTTTCACTAAAATTTGTTCTAAGCTGCTCAGCAGATAACTGAAAATGCCCCTGTGTCTCCATGTGAAACATCAGTTTCCTAAGGGACTGTGAGTCTATTAAAATTTCATTTTGCCTGTAACAGAAGCTAACAGGCAAGCAGATGTGTAATCAGAAAGTCATATTTCACTGTCAGCAGCAGCATTTTGCACATTATACACAGTTGCCCTATGAGAACATACCAAACAACTTCATATTTAAAAAAACCCTTAACTTTCAAATACCTTTTGACATTCTTTAGTAATTTCTTTTGTTAAAAACAATGACCCCACATTTTCATACGTGTTATACTGCAATACCGAGGTTTCCTTCTTTCCTTTAACTGATCCAATATAACATGAATTTTTAGGCAAAATATCTAAAATCACACATTATGGATTCTGACAGAAAGGGGAATAACCCTACAGGAATTAGGTATTCTAGCATCATTCACTGCATACATGCTGTATCAATATACTTTTATCATTTCCACATACCTCTATTTCAATTTCTATTTCTTTCAAATTTCAGAGGCTAAATAGAATCCTGTTAACATGTCAGAGCTCTCGTAAATTGCCATAAACAAATCTAGAAAAACCCATTTAATATAAAATTTGTTTGCCTACTCTTTTTGGTACTCTTAACAAGTGTAGCTTTGCAACTTTCTCATAGTTGTTTTGCTGTTATACAAAAACCTTGTACAGGTTTGGGCTCACAAGCAGTTTCAACTCTCCACTCACAAATGTTCTCAAAGGTGCAAGAAGGTCACAGATCGGCAACCAGCCTAATTCCTTCCTCTTAAATGTTACCTATAAATATTAGAAGGCTGGCAGAGAAAAGCCTCACATTGTAACAAGTCTGTAGGAAAAATTAAGTCAGTGTTACCACTGATCATAGGGAGAAAACGCATTTGGTCTCAAATCCCAAAATGATACTCTGAAGTCAACAGCGGTGCTGGAGTCCAAGTAACTAAACAAAGTTCAACTAAAATGTATTCAGTCTCCCAAAATAATTACAGCAAGATGAAAATCAGTCAGCTAGAGAGGACATGAAAAAGATAATTAACTTATTTGGTAACTTGATTATGATAATTTGTAATTTGATTATGATTATTTGGTAACTTGATTATGATTATTTTCTCTATAGTTACATTAAAGAAAGTGATTTAGAAGTGCTCCCATATTTCCAGAAACTCTTACACATCCTAAATCTTCAAAAACAATGGCTCCAGTGCATTCTTTTAAAAGGACAGAACTCTGACACACATAAAACTTGGCATGGGATTTGCTTACTTCACAATTGAAGCTCAGGAATGGGGCCTGACAGTGAGTCAACAACATAATGGTACATATTTGCTATTATTTTTAAATGGCTGCTTAAGGAAGTTTGAGACATTCAAAGTAATCAAAAGTGCATTCACACCACCTCTAGCACCTCCTTCACTATATTTTTAAAAAGAGTAATCCTTTACTTTATCCTTCTCTTCTCTTATTTATATTAAACTTACTAACTAGGTGCCTAAAGCATCTCACTCCATAGTAAATTAAGAAAGTATTGTAGCTGACACTATTTATACAAGCTACTAACAGAAGTTGAATTTCCAACAATAAAACCTTAGAAGCCAGGATTTCATCTGCCATCTTGCTGGGCACATTACAAATGGCAGCTTTGGGCTATCCTTGGATTACTCAGAGCTTTCTTCCTCCTCTTAATACTTTCATAATGAACTTACCTCTGATAGATGAACTTCAGCACCTCTCCTTAAGTGAAAGGCTTTGCTTTCACTACCATCATATTTCATCTAATCTGAATTATTTCAACTCACCCACAGTTTTCTCCACAACATCCTGTAATTCATCCATCTTAACTAATGTCACCTTGTTAACTCAAGCCATCAGCATTCTCCTTCCCTGCGACTAATTGCAAACATTGCTCAAATTATATTTTAAAAAACAAACAAGTATAAAACCACAGTTTCACTAGGAAGCCCCAAGCAATCAAGTTTTATCAGGCAATACTGAGCAATGCAATTGCACATTAAACAAAGCAAACAAACCACAAACATGAAACTGAATGTTCGTAAAGTGTTTTTTCACTGTAGTTTTCTAGATTTAAATTTAACGTTGCAAAAGTCACAGTTTCAGATGAACTATATTTCCAGCACCCTGAAATAAACACACTGAATTGTCAAATGTCAATCATCAAATGACCAAAACAAGAAACATTATTATATTAAGCTGAAAATCCACAAATGCAAACCCTACCTGCTTTTCCTTTCAATGAGAATAGCCATGTAAGAAGCAGGCAAAGCTGCACCAAAGCCAGGAGACCAAAAGTAGAATTTTCCAAGTATCTTCCTGAAAAATTAATTTACACATATTAAATGCAAATGGAACATTTATGTATTTTATCTGTATCATAAAATTATGAATTATTTCTTAATTTTGTCTTCTTACACTAATATGAACTTACTAATAAACACTAACAGTTGTATTTTTACAGCTGGATAATTCTCAGAGGAGTTCCCAAAGTGCTTCATAAATATTAAATACCTTAAACACTTCATGAATGTATTCATTTCATTTAAGTGGCTACTTTTCTTTCAGGAAATCAGTGTCTTCCAATACATATTTTTGAAAAGTTTCACATACTAATTACAGAAAAATCTTCTAAAAGACAGTATAGCCACTCATCTCTTTGCTACTTGTCCAAATACAAGTAGCATGCTCACGAAGATCTGCCTTGTGGAACGTAGCAATGCAGTCAGGTGAGACAGAAATCAAATCAAATAATTATAATACATGCCACACTCCAAACAGACAATCCACTGATGCTAAAAAAAATACAGGAAAATACACATTTACAGTAAGCCAAGGAATCAGTCTCTACATTACAAGTGGAAACAACAGTGAATTCCCAGTCCTATTACACTGGGAAAGCTCTCATTTTTGGCAGCTAGATGTGGATTTATTTTATAGTCCACACAACTTCAACTAACAAAATTCCTTCAACAATAAGACTTGAAAAAAACAAAAAAGAGTAACACAAATGGCAACATCTAAGAAAATCTTTCTATAAATTGGTGATTACTAAAGGAAGAAAGCAAAACTGCATGCCAGACACAATGTCACCCACCATGTTTGGTCTGTCAGAAGACCCGCACCTTTAAACTTATTCAGGCTGATCACAGGCAAACAAGAGTCAGAGCTGTGACATTTGGTAGCATGATAATAAACGTACTTCAATTATATCAATGTTTCTCAGCTGACAAGCACTATCAGTGAGAAAACAAAGCATCACAATGGAGTCTACCCTTCTAAAATACAGCAAACAAAATAAACAAACAAAATGGCAAACACATATGTGGTAGAAGAGGACCCTTTCTTAGACAAAATTTCATGTTGACAACACAGAAGAGGGAATAAAGATAATTAACCAACACCATCTGATTAGCTCACTTTCATTCTTGCCATCAAAGGCATGAGCAGCCTCATTTCATACTTCTGCAAAAATAACATTACCAGCAAGCAATGCCAGCTTATGTTCGCAAGTGAAAAGAGAGCCAGTGTATCAGCAGCAAGTGATGTAATGGCAATTACACACACTGCTCATTCCCACGGCTGCAAAAGGGTAATTTCTCAGGATGACAATGCCAAATGCTGCAGGAGCTGAAGTTCGTTATTAGGACTCTCTCGGAAAGTAATTACTGTATGAAGTTTCAGGGAAGTCATTTTAAGCATCTTAATAAGTATGAACACATCTTACCAGACACACCTGTTAAGTAACAGAACAAATGCCTTTTCTGTGGGAAAGAAACAGTAATTTGTTCTTCTGGCATGGTTTAGAAACCTTTTACAATTGCTTGCATCTTTGGTTTGACAAGATTTTGGAAACAACAGTAACACATTTTACATAATAAAGTCCAGTGGAAATAAAAATGTACAGTCACTACCTGAAACATTTAAACTTCTCCTAAAGTAAATGAAAATCAGGTTTTGTTATAACTTGCATGGCTATTTTCACATGTTCTATGCATAGAAATTGGAGTAAAAACTAGGAGTTCTTTCAGGTCATGCGCCTAATTCCTCAATCTACAAGCTGTACACGGACAAACTTAGTTACTCTAGTTGACAGACTAACAGAACCATGTCTTTGTGAGGTTTTACATGTAATTGAACAATAAACCTAAAAATCACACGTTTCATCTAACAGATGCAATGACTGTCAACATAGGAACCCAGCACTTCCATCTGAAGCCCAAACAGATGTAGTCTTCTGGATCTCACCAGTGGAAGAGATTACAATCCCCAGCTGGACCGTCACACATCTGTAACAGAGATCATTACCCTCACTGCTCTGCCAACAGAACAGCTTGTACATAGATCCTAATTCACCACACCAAAATAAATAGAAGCTAAAAAAAAAGTCAGTCAAGTTAGCTTTCTCAATCTCTCTTCTAAAACAATAACATCTACCCACTGCCTAAGTCATTGGTGACATTGGATTTAGATATTCTTGAAATTTTACCCACCTGTGAAATGATGAGAGCATTAAACAATGCCTGAAATAATTTTAATTACACATTCTTGCCTAAAGTTTTACATCCTTGACAGTATTTGCATCAGTTTCAATTTTGGTAGTTTTTCCTAGCTCTAAGGAAGAAACTACCACAAATATGAGTAAACATGTCCAGCTATAAACCCTTACTCCATTGCTTTGGTATAGAACTCCAGAGGGTCAGAGCAACCAACTGTACGGAGCTTGCTGGACAATTCTGCTTCTGAGTTACTGCTGCTGCTATAACATACCTTTCAAGCAAAAACAGATATAAAAACTGCAGCATATATCCTGTAAGTACAAATCTATCACATCCAATCTCTCATCACTATCTAGGTCTCATCCTATCTAGGAGAGCATCTAGGTCTTCACACTCTCAAAAAATTTCTTTCCATGGTTCCATATCATGTCCAAAAACACTCAGGCCAGTTATGCAGAAACAGAGGTACTGGTATTTCTTTGATGGTTTAAAATGTTGTTGGCCTAGATAATCACATACCTTACTTTCGCTCTCAGGGGCTACTGAAGAAAGTGCACTGGATCACACAGCAGTAAATTCAAAGAATAATGCAACTTAAAACATTAAGAAAACATAAACATTAAAAAATACACAAATTGGTTTAAAAAAAAGGACTGAAGTCTCACATTTCCATCCTCCATCAACTACCCAAGAGCAGGTGAGAGAAGCAAGCTTATATGGCTCAAGCTGTAATACAAGTATATTAAATACAAGATATTCAGTACATTTCAAGTGAATGACTTAGGATCTTAGGAGAAACTCTTAAAAAGGCATACAGAGCTCCATTTGTAAAGGTGTCATGTATTCATTCAGCTTCCTAGTGTGGTTGCATCTTTTCTCCCAACACCACTCACCCAGATCCTTGACCATATTCAAGTGCTGAAGTGACTTGTTCAAAGAACCTACCCATAATGATCCTCAAACACCTTCCTGATAAATAGCAGCTAATTTAAGCCCATCCCTAAGTAAGGACAGAGCTGCTTTTTTACTTTGCACTTTATCAAATTTCATAGGTGGTTTTAATCAACAGATCTTTCTGAAATGAATGAGAGTAAGTTTTAGATTTCTGTACCCTAAATAATCTTACACAATCTCTCACACTAGTGTTCAGCCCCTCTTCCAGATTCCTTAGGTATTTCCAAAACAAAGGACATAACAGGAACTTCACTGGCAACTTATTTCTACTATGCAAACCAATTATTTATGCCTTGTTTTGTTTCATATGTATTAACTACTTGCTAATCATTTACTAATTCCTGGAAGACAGAGAACCTTTCTTCTTGACTAGTCCTAGCAAGCATTCTTGTCACAGGCACTTGGGAATTCATGGAAAATGCACCAAGCAGATCATCATCAAGTATGTACTCATTCTTCAAAGGATACAAGTTTGGAAAGTATTTCTTCTCTGACAATCATGTTATCCATTGTTTTCTAAAATGTCATTTAATAGCTCTTACATATCCTAATCACTTAATTGCTCAGGCTCTGAATTTCGTTTTGGACAGAAAAGCTGCAAAATTCTCACTATATCCGGATATTCACATACTTCAACAGGCACCATTACTGTACCTGCCTTAAACACTTGTTTTGCCTCTATTAGTGATTTCAGTTCACCAGTTTCAATCAGCACTCCAGCCAAAAACATTTTAATTGCAAGTCCTGCAATTGCAGGTGACGGACAGGGTGCAGAGACTGTCAGCAAGGATTCTTCTGCAGCTGTTTACTCCTCACGGGCATCTCTTTGCCAGAGAAAAAGCACATACACCTCCCAAGATACCAGTTGGCCAGGTAAGCACCCACATGTGTTTCTCGTCACATTTAATCATTGAAATAGTCCTATACATGGTTCTGATCTAATTAAACCCAAACAATGCTTCAAGGAGACTTGGAGGGCACTGGGGCTAGGCAGCATTTCCATTACCCAGTCTGCATCTGGCCATGCTGTTCTGGAGGTCAGAACAGCTTTAGACTGCTATGCTCACATAGGTGAAAGTGATGCCATGCCAGCCAGCTTCAGAGTAAGACACTAATCTCTCGCCTACCTCACTGACCAGCACAGTCACAGATCTGCTAGATGGCAAATATCCTTTTTAAGAGGAACTGCTGAAAACCATACAACTTAAAACCATACCAGCTTAATTTACAGCATAACATTTAACTATAGCACTGGAGTAAAGCACTGCAGATTTACAGGCAAATATATGGCAGAATAAGGAAGAGCATTCTGTAATTCAGAGAAATAAAGATAATACAACCTAGATTGCTAGAAAATATCATATTTTTTAGATCTCATTATTATTAAATACATATTGAACTTTGAGAATTATTTACTTGAAAAGTATTCCATGTCTCCCCAGCCAGCTCCTCTTCTTCTCTGCCTTCTCCTTCAGCTTTGAAGGACAGTTGAGAGGCCTCAAAACAGATTTAGAAGTAGGGCATAAGGGGTTTATCTTTTAGAGGGGCTGGCTGGCGAGTGTGCTGTGAGTTAACTTTCAAACATTCATAGCTACTGTAGGCTTTACATGTCTATGTGTAACATCTCTTACAATAAATGCATAATCATATTAATAAAAAGCAATTTTTAACTATCCTGACAGTTACTTGAAATATATGCTGGAAACAGAATACAGAGGTGCCTTTTATGCTCATTTTTCAGAGCAAGTCTGTATCGTACAGAATCCCAGAGGCTGTGCTGGGCGTTCCTTCATTTATGAACCTAAGGAAAAGTACAAACTTGGCTGGCTGGGTAAAGTTCAGTATATTTAAAAGTTATCACAGCCTCTGCATCAGGAAAATAGAAATCAATATCCAATGACATCAATTATTTCCAGGGAAAGAAAGATTCTAGAGGGCAATTAAAAAGGCCTAATCTATTTGAATTTCCTGCAACAATGTATTTTGAATCTATAAAACAGAGAAAAAGAAGCAAAGTGGATACCTTGACTGGTTTACCCATTTAAAAGATACAAAAATGAGAATAAAGTAATTTTTAAAAAGCAAAATTTCATATGCAAATGGTAAAACCAGAAATCAAGATGATTGCTACAGTTTTTCTTATTTCAAAGCATTACAAAAAGATAAAAATTATTATACAAATTGAAAAGTTGCACAAGAATAGCTTTATTATGTTTAACTTTTAGGATAGTATACCAACCTTAGAATGCAAAAGCAAGCAATATACAAGGTCCCATTTGCTGTCAGAAAGGAAGTCGACTGCAAGATCTCAGGTAGCAGTTTGTACAAATAATAGTCAAGTTTTCGTTTCCTGAGAATAGCTGCAATCTGAGGGAGAAGGGAAGAAAAAAAAATGGAGGACAAACTTTAATTCAGTTAGGCACTTTTTGCACATGGTAAAGAAATAGAAAAACGGAAAATGAGGCATGCCCACTTAAGTACTAAAACAAAGCCTATTAAACTTTATGAACAATACCACAAAGATTTCCTTTGAACTTGTTCCAGCCGTTATAATATTTATACCAGGAAATACATCAAGCAATATGAAATGGGAAGTATAGGAGGAATTTTATTGCCTTGTTACCGTTGGCCATAATTGTCAGAAATATTGTCTGCCAGATATCAAACTTTTAAGATGTGATATATCTACAGAGTTCTATCTCCAAGACAATTGGACAATCACATAATTATGGTCAGAATATCACCCATGTAATCCAAATACACGCCTTACATAGTGAGTGTTTATGTATTTTTAAAGGCTTTCTACTCCAATTAAATAACTGCAAGTCCTCAAAAAATGTTCACCATCTGCTGGGAGAACAACGCATTCCTGACATATTTTATAGAACTGGTATATCATATAAAAATTGCCTATAGCAGAAAATAGGCTCAATCTAAAAAATAAACATTCTTTTTGTTTGGTTTAATGTATGTCCCAGGTATTATAAAGAATAGCTTATTTAATGACTCAAACATTAAAGGTCCTCAAACTTTTTTTTTGTCTATAGAAATTCTGTAATTAGCTAACAGGAAGATGTAGCAAATCAGCTTTTCCCAGGGCTAAGACAAGAGGCAACAGACAAGCTGAAGTATGGGAAACTCTGGTTAGACCTAAAGAAAAAAAGTTTTCATTTGAGGGTGGCTGAATATTGGAGGAGGTTGCCGAAAATGACTGGGGACTCACCACCCCTGGAGACTCTTGAAACTTAACTAGAAAAGTCTTCAAGCAATCTCAGGGCCTCCCAAGGTCCCTTCAACCTGTATGCTCTTATGATTCCATGAAAGTATACTTCGAGTGCACCATGAGACAATTTTTCATTCTACTAGCATTATTATCTTTATCTGCACTGATCTCCCTGGCAGTCTCAAAACTGGACAGAGTTTTTGGTCAATTAGAGAACCAAATTAGAGAAGTTCCAAATAGAGCAAGCTTCATATTGCTAGTGCTGATGAGAAGAAAGAAAGACATCCTGTCAAATCCATACTGCCAACACATCTCAAAGTCTTGGTTGTGAGAGGCAGACATTCTTCCCAAACGTTGTCCACTGAATAGCAAGTAGATGTTTCAGAATCAGAGATGGGCTGAGGATTCTACTAAAACTAACCACGGAAAAGTTCTGCCAAAATCTTGTTTCCAAAATGAAGCTTGAACTAAGGATTAAGAAGAAATCCATGCATGAACAGACCTCTGAAAACAGATTTACACATTACTTAATCAAGTGTCAACACTGCTTTTAGCATAATGGATTAGGTAATAATGCAATCCAGATAATCTTTTTGCTGAAGGAAAGTCTCAATGGAGTCTAAATGCCAGATAACTAGTTGCTACCCACTCAGCTATTTCTAGCATATTGTAGGAAGGACATGAACACTGGAACAAAATAACTCTTTTCTTTGTTTTAAGAAAACAGCCCTTACACCTAAGTGTGAAGCCTTGCTCCCTCAGACCAAAGTGTAAGAAGTGCAACACAGAAAGATAAGTATCTTATAAATTAATGTCAAATAAAATTCAAAAATTTATTTTTATAATGTCTCCAGGAGATTTTAGATTAATGTAAATTTCTGCTTTCCCTTCTCTTTATTATCCTACTCACCAATGAAAAACAGAAAAGAATCAGAAACAATAACACGCAAACCATTCCAAAGAAAATTGCTCACACTAATTGAAAGAGAAACATGGACAATATGCAATAGAGCTTCATGCACACACACAAAAAAAAAAAAAAAGCTTATAAAAGCTTAAATTTTCTAACTGCTTTATACACACCAAAGCTAAATATTGTGTAGGGCTGAAAGCAGGCAAGAGCAGACTATAGAGTTTTTCTACTTCCAGTGATGTGATTATATGGAAAAAATACCAGATTTCTGGTACCATTTTGCTGTCCCTATCAGTTCCACACATTTCAGAAAAGTATTATTAAAGAGCAGAAGGATTATGAAATCTGATGTCAGAATGCAGTGGTTCGTGGCTCCCACTGGGTTACACTTCACTCAAGTCAGCTGCGAGGATATTGTGATGAAAATCAAATTCTTAAAATAAATGCACTGGTCAAGGCTTAGCAGTGTATGTCAGTAGCAGAAAGAATGGAAGGTGAGGGCATCAGGACATCCAGTAGGTACTTCCTTGGCAAAATAATCTCCATAAAGATGCTAACAGATGCATTAAAAAAAAAGCCTGGTCAGTATTAATAAAGAAACAGACAGAAAAAAAAAATCTTCTAGCGTTAACTATAGAATTCATACAACTGCATTTTGACTCTCCAGCATAAAAAATGTAATTATAAAAAATCAGTCCACCACTTTCAGGATACCTCAGTTTGTGGAATATCATTACTCAAGTCCTTTTTCTTTTTTAATTTAGTCTTTATATGCAAATGCTAAGCCCCATAGATCTTTAAAAAGTCAGAATTTATTTATTGTGTCCTAACCATGAAAAGAATATACACAATTCCAATGCCATCCCTAAACCACAGCTACATAGTCTACTGCAAGATTAGAGCTAGGTTATTGGTGTTCCAGCAGAAAAGGAACATGAGACTCAAACCCAAGCATGATTTGAGGCACCAGCCAGGTCTGATTATTTTCATGATGTGTCATGTAACACCTACAAGTCTTCATCATCCAACCACAATAACCTCAGCTTCACCTCCAGTGTCATTAATCCTCACCTGTATCCCTGAACTACGGATTCCACAAGAGGCACTGCACACAAGATAGTTTGACTTAATAGATGTACTAATTGGCTGACCAACGTACAGTTGGACAGGTTACACAGCAGGCTAAAAACACCACAGGCTTTCTGCCAATTCTGCTGTCATGTGTACAACATTTTTGTGTCTCCCTCCTCCATCCTCCCTCCTTAACCATGTCTAAGTTTGTACAAAGTGTATGACTTCAAAGACTACTCCTCCATCAAAATTTGGTGCAATTAGACAACACCTACTACACTGACTGATGGAAAATGGAAAACAAGCACTACCATCACTCATTCCTTCACAACATCCAGCTGAAATCAACCACATCATAGCAAATTTTTATTAAAGAAAAAGAGGAAAAGAAAAAAAAATTAAAAACCCTAAAGAAATATGCAGACGCTTAGCCAAATCCTCAGGAAAGCAGAGTTCAATAGCATTTGTAAGTACAACTATCTGACATGCTGAGGCACCTTTAAAATGCAAATTTAGAGATTACCAATACAACTGTGCACATGTTTCATATAATCCATATGCTGCAAGTCATTAAAAACCCAAGGAAAAATTAAAAAATTAAGTCACATGCTAAAAGCAAAGCGATCTCCAGTATTTAAAACAGTTAAGAAAATACCTCCGATTACTCAAATGGCGGGCAGAGTTACAAATAGATGTCAGATTTCTTTCATAATTATATTCAATTATTTATATGTTCTTTTAGAATCATTTGCAATTTTTTATAAATTTTACAACAACACTGCTCCTTTGTTTTATAAAAATTACTTTTAAGTCCTTTGGAGTAACTGAATCTCAAATGCCCTCAGTTAACACTTGGATTTTGAAAGACACTTGTTCAAATAAACAATTTCTTTCTCATGTCCTCTGAAACACTCAGATTTGGTTTTCCTCAATTAGCTCGTCCCTTCCTAATTTCACAGATTACAAAACCTGGCTTCCAGATTGTTTAATTTCATAACCCAGTTCCTGCAATACTCTGACGAAGAAGAATGCGTGCCTCCTGCTCTCTGAGTTGCCCTGTCTCATGCGAGATGTTATATGAGGACAACCATCAGTAGGTTGAGTTGTTCTGATTTGGATTGTTTAAAATTTTCCATATCACCCAACCAACTAAAAAAGAAACTAACAGTACTCACATACTCTTTGAATGACATCTAAATTGCCTTCAAGCCTGGAATCACTCTCATTCCATGACAACTTATCTTTACTATTTGTTTTCCTTCTACTGAAATGAGTCGGAGACTGCATTTCATTCCTCTTAAAATGGGTAACTCAGCATCATTTTCAAGGGTTGTCCTCCTACCCTGAAATTCTTGCACTCTGCTGTAAAGCTGTACCAACTTAAGAGAACAGATTTACTCCTTGATGAACAGTCCCTGCTAGTTCTCAGTATTTGTAGTGTCTTTACCAAGATCTTTACTCAGCCAGTCAAGGCTGAGGCTTTCTCTGATTTCCAACATTACCATGAGGCAGGCTCCTGGAAACCCCTTGCATCTTTGAGCATAAATTTCTCAGTTCACCTGAATTCATTATATGATTCTTTTTAAATTCTCAGCATATCTCAGCAAAATATTTTTTTTGTTTATCTGCAATTTATGAAAGAGTTTTTATAGCATGGCCCAAAAGCCACCTGAAAAGAGTGGAATGATCACAGCTTGGAATGAAGAAGTCACAGGTTCTTACTTTAGTAACATCTAGGCTAATTTTAGTCATATTTAACCCAGCTTCCAGAAGAATCTAAAGGCAAGAAAACAGTGACCTATACGTCATTCATAACATAGCAGAGAGACACGGGATGCTGCACAGTACTAAGATGAACAGATATCCAAAAGAAGACAATCACATACCACCACCACAGTTAACTCCAGGTACTGGATTGGACAGAAGAAATACTACTGACAGCCAAACCCAGAGATCCAAGCTGGCATCCAGAAGCATATTCCACAGTAACACTATCATCCTCCCTAGCCTCCCCACTCTACTTCTAAACACACAATCGTTTGCAGCACAAACAAGGAAAAACCACATTTTAACATACCCAGCAATTCAAGAGTATTTTAGAATACAATCTGGCCTTCTTGCACACCTCACAAAGATGATATATGACAACTCTATCCATGCTGGCAGATAAGAGAGATAACTTTAGTGTTAGCTGGCTCCCCACCTTTGCTCAGGACCAGTTCAAATAGCTCTCCCAAGGGAAGCCGCACGCAAAGTGAACGTGAAGCGGCAGCAGCACAGCCAATGTGCACCATCCGTCCTTGGGAACGACCTCTGCTCCAATCCTACAGCAATGTGCATACAGCCAGGAGAGTTATGAGACTCACACTTCAGCTTGATCTTTGGCTGGCAACTCTGTCCTACCTATAACCGTTTTCAAAATAATTCATTAGCGCAATCAGAGTAGTTCTTGCTGTTGCTGCCTCCAGTCAAACAGTGATTTACCCGCGAAGCAACCTGCCAGCTGCCACATGCTGCTTGCACTGCAGCTCCCTGGCCCATGCTGTACTCGTACCAATGTCCCTCCCATTGATAAAAGAAGAAGACAGAAGAAGAAAAAACACCTTATACAATAGCTGATAGCATTTGTGCCTCTGACAATATGATATACAATGCTATCCTATTCCTAGAGAGGTTACAGAATAAAGAACAGAGATTAACATACAGAATACAGATACTGATGGGTCAAACAGGGCTCAGGAAGACAACAGCACTGGAATTGTAAATAGGAAAAAAACCTCTTCTGACAGAGAAAGAAGCAATTGGCACCTAAGAACCTGAAGAGGTTATTCTAGGCACAGGAAGAAGCAGATATGGCACAAGTACGAAGAAATATTAGAAGTGAAACCAAAATGAGAATCGAAAGTAAGAAAATGAGCATGAAAAGAGTATGAGAAGAAATAAAGAAAAAAGATTGATAAAATAGAACAAGTGCTGAGGATCATTAAAATCTGTACTCGAGCAGCAGACTCTGGTTACATCTGTTCTAAAGAGCTGGCTGAACCATCCCTCAGTGCAGAGGACATATGAAACAGATCTGCTGGCACCCACGCTGCGCTAGGCCTGCTGCTCCTCTCCTCTACGCCAGCAGATCTGCATGGGAGAGGTGTCTGGAGTCAGAGCCAGGAGTAAGCTAAGAGTCAGCTTGGATCACTGCTCAAGCTGTGCTCTGGCTGTGCCCTTTAGCAGCAAGAAGGAAGGATAGCAGATATAGGAGAGGAAGGCGTTGGTGCTGGGAAGGAAGGGCAGGAGATATAGGTGGGGAGAGGAAGACTTGTGCTTGAAAGGGAAAGAGGCAGGACAGAAGTCAGGTTGGCAAGTGAGGGAGGGAGCCTGTCTTAAATCAGGTGAAGAGAGAAAGGAATGGTGAATGGCATGACTGACTCTTGCCATCCCACAGGCAAAAGGTTAGAAGAATGAGATCTAGAATTCCTACTACAAAGTAGCACACAAACAATTTTTTACCTTATTTAGATTAGGTGAAAATGTCACTTGATCAGATCATCTGATACACTACAAAGACTTCATAAAAATTATTACGCACATTTCTCTACTGTGCACTATCAGCAAACAAATGTCTAAAACATACAAATTCCCAGGAAACAGAGGACTTCACTCTAATGCATGTGATGAATAGCACCTTACCCATGTGAAATCAACAGAATCTTGGGAAATAGAAGGTGAGATAACTCCAAGCCAGTATTCCAGCCTTTTCCCAACTTCATGCAATTTCCCTGTTAATTCATTCTCTTCTCCTGACCTCTGTGAATTTCTAGAAGTCTGACTCCTTCAGCTTTGAAAATACAAGATGACACTTTTCCATTTAGTTTAGCTTTGACTAATGTAAAAACAAAGTATAGATGGAAGAAAGTACAGCAAATTCTGAGGAAGGACTTTTTCATTGAAGTTTCAAGATACCAAGGCATACAGCTTTCTAAAAGTATAATAACAAGGTTTATGAAAGACTGTTTAGGGGTTCTTCTGCAGGTATAGATGCTGAGCCACTTTTTTTTTTTTTTCAAGTGGGTCTCATAAGACTTGCACATGGTGACATTTGGTTTGTGAAAACACAAGCAGCCTTAATTACAAAACAGGCATTCCTGTCAGCCACTTCATATGGGGAGGGACAATTGAACTTATATTGAAGCCTGTTTTCATTAAGCAATCTATTTGTACTGGAGGAAAAATAAAGACAGTGCAAGTAGAGTGTCTCAAGGCTATATTTTTCCCAACTAAAAACATACTCAAGCACAATTACTAAAAAGAGAAGAGAAAAAAAAACACAAACAACAACTAAAGCAAAGACTCTATGCAGTCATTTATTGACAGCCAATATTTCACTTACTAATATCAGCTCCATCAGCCATCAGTCTCCCAAAGACCAAAGAGAAACAAAGCATTTAAGACATGTGGGGTGAAGCTGCTATGAGTTTGGATTCTGGATTGTAACTGTCCCTGACCATTGTTGTTCTCTCAGAGAACAACTTCTGGTTATTTATTCTCATCTGTGGAGATCCCGAGACAGCAACACTCATCTATTCATTCTCATTCATTTCTACACAAGCTTTTGTGGAAGGAAACTCTTTCAACTCCTTTCCTTAGCTATTAGCTTGTAGCAACAAGAGGAACAATCAGAAGCCATTTTACAGGCTTGACATAGAAAAATTAAGTGCATTTTTTGTTGCTGAGCTCTACAAAGGACCAGGACTAAGTACTACCAGAAACATTCTGAACACACACTGATGTAACTATAAACACAAAATAACTTAAGTACATCCTCTTATGTGAACCTGAACATTTCTGCTGTATGACTGCAGTATTTCATTTATAATTAAAAGGTTTTCAAGCACAATCATAACTCCAGCAAAGAATTAATTTAGTGACGACTCTCTTAATTCAAGTTCTTTCCCTGCTAGGCTACTTAATGTGCAAAGCTTCTTCCTCCTCTGCAGTCCACACTGCACCCTTTTCCTCTTTACCTTACACTGGTTGTGGTGCTCATCAAATCCTGCTTAATAATCCAATTCAATTCATTACTGTATCTGAAAATTACTCCAGCTAAAAGCAGGGTAAGTAACCTCTTCTGGGTTAGCTCATAGAGAGATGAGGTCTAGAATCACACAAAGAAAAAGTACAGTTATGTGTCTGGGAGCAGAGACTGGCAAGCACTTCCTCTCTCTTTAGACACAATCTGAGAGCAGCTCAGCTTTAGATTACTCTGGCAGGTCAAGTCAAACACTATCAACAAAAACCTAAGAGAAAGTAAACTAAACTACAAGGAAGACAGTGTAAAAAATGAGGCAGAGGTTTTACAATACACCAGGATATTGGCTGAGAATGTTCCCACCTCACACTGGGTTTGTGACAAGATATAACTGTTTATGGGGTCACAATGCAAAACAGGTCAGGAAAACATTTTGCATTTTTAGGTTTGTTTTTCTTTTCAAAGAAATAAAAAGTGGGAGCTTTCCCCCCAACCCGTGACTGCATAACTGAGTGAACCATAACAGAGCTATGAGCAGGAAATCTCTTGACCAGGTTTGGCTGTTGGGGATTTTTGATTTAATTACAGAACTGTTTAAGCTGCTTTATATTTAGCCAGACCTGAAAGATCACCTCTCATGGCTCACTTCAGAACCATGCTCTGCTGGTACAAGCATTTGCTCCTACAGAGCAAACTAGATAAGAAAACAAATTCAAAGAAAATAGTACTGGTTAAAGGAAGAGGAGAAGAGAGCATGTTCTCCATATTAGTTTCACGATACAGCTCACTGTATGCACCCACCAACAGCTGCCACTTCTGTCTGTGGCAGTTTAGACTGACAATGTTCACTGTCAGACACGACAACTCCTTAGGTTCACGCTGCTACCAGTTACTGTTTTATCATATAAATGGATGTCATCACAATTTTCACTCAAGAAACCCTTCAATGGGAGCTTAACTGAATTATGTCAGGATGCTGCCGTCCCACTCCTTTCCTTCTCTTTTTTACATAGCTCAGTAATTTCGTTGCACCACCACTGGTGCAGACTCAATGACTTGTGCTTCTTTCTGTCGAGTTAGCTTGAGGGCAGCTCAGTGGCCAGCTCACCCCTCAATCCCCGGGGTACCACTACGGGAGAAGCAGGGAGGTGGGGACAGAAGCGCTCACCTGCAGCAATTCCAACTTAGATTGGCTTTCAGGGTATGTTTACACAGGTGATGCAAACACATCCCAGCTCTTCTATCTACACCCTAATTTGCTGGAAACGTGCCAGCTGCAACTGAGATGATATAACCAAGTCTAATTGCACACTCACATACAGTATCCTCACCTGTAGGATACTCTCTGAGTACTCAGACTCCTATAGCCTTGATAAATTTTTTTAGTCTTGCTTCATTATGCAATGGAATCTCCTTGATCTCAAAGCACTGATTACGAAGGCATCACCAACACACGTGCATTACACTTGCTACTGCCAAAGACACAATGCTAGCCTCCCAGGCAAACGCTAAGGCTTTTTATTCAGGTATCATAGCTATTGGAAGACGGTGAAAATACTATGTTCAGGTATGTGCCCATGGCCTTCTACCCACCAGCACCAATCCTCTCACAGTATGTTATGCCTCCAAACGCCAACCACCCCCTGTGTCTTTCCTCTGCTCTATTTGGCCCAGATTCAACATTATTCTCCCTGCCATGCCTTTCCCCCCTCAAACACCAGGCTCTCCCCATCACACAACCCTCCAGCGCTTAAACCAAACGGGCCCACCACCATCCCTCTCCTCCCCAGCGCCAGACTACACACCAAACCATACTATCTGCGATTCTTTCCCTTCACTCCAGGGTCAGGCTGCCCTTTGACTTGTCTCCTGCCTTTGCCTCCGACCATAACCCTCTCCCCCCCATCCCAGACGAGCTTCCCTTCCTTAATATGCATCATGTCCTTCCCCGCCACCCCAAGCCAGACTCCTCTCGCCATGGCAC